>JAEMOT010003438.1:83068-140874 GCA_019297695.1 Apostasia ramifera
AGGCGGGAAAGGGGCAGCTGGAGGAGCCCCCGGCGCAGACGGCGCCGCTGGTGGTGCTGGCGGGACCCCGGGTGGAACTTGGTGGGGATGGATTCCCGGCCCCCCTCCCGGTGGCGAGGGTCGCGGAAGAGATGGCTGGCNGGGCGAGGAGCTAGCTGGGAGCAGGGCCGGCGATTGGGTGACTGCAGTCCGTCGCCTTGTTGAGTTGAGATGTAGGGAGGAGAGAAAGTGATTTTTAACGTCTGTTACGGCCCAAGGACCTATATGCTCATTTCATCAAACTAGAAGGCCAGTTTGCTACATTTAAATATTTGAGGGACCTATTTGCACATATGACCAAACTGGAGGGACCCAGATGCTATTTACCCTAAATTTAATTATTTTCACCTACAAATCACTAGGGATTGTCATATATTTATTACACCATAATTTTCATGTATATATATTTAATTTTTATTATTTATTTATTGGTAAGCATTGTAGATTACAATTACATCAATCTATTGTTTACAGATGTCTGAATTACCAATCAAAAGAAAGCATGAAAAGTCACCATCAACAGAAGACACATCATCTATTATTGAAGGTAACATTCTATGATAGTTATAAAGTTTTATATTTATATATTAAATAGACTTAATGTGAAAAACTTAAAATACAGAAAAATCAAAGTTGTTAAAGAGAAGCAAGAAGAGCAAGACACATAAAAGTGCATCATCTACAAGTGGCGAAACAACAATGAACATAGCAATCTTGCCTTTAAATCAAATTAGAATTTTCCATGAACTTTGCAATGTAGCTGTAACTATCATTAAAATGTGGTATGACAAGCTATATTCACGAACATCAGATCTTTCAATTCTACTCATTGTACAAGACGAACAGGTACACACTATATTTTATGAAAAGTATTTATTATATATTTTATCCAATGCTTATAATAATATTTTGTATCTCAATATATATAGGAAACTGAAATGAAAATCTTCATGCCACCAACATCAGCATCCAAATATGACGAGATCCTTCATACTAATGTTTTATATAACATTACAAATATCTATCATGAGATATCACATGCTCCTCTAAAAGTAGTTCATCGATCAACAAGGCTATGCTTCAAAGATAACACAGCTATTATGAAAGTTAAGGATAATGAAAAAGTAAAAGAATTTGAATGGGCAATGAGCAAATTAAATGAAATTACAGATCTTGCAAGAAAGTCAGACTATCTTATCAGTATGCACTCTATCTTACAAAGAAATCATTGCTCTAAATATTTAAAATTTTGTTTTCAAAAGTTTTTAATATAATTGCATATATTCCAATTTTTTCAGGTATTGTTGGATATATTGTTGATATCGCACTAATCAAAACAATACGAGCACACTTCAGTCTATCAACTTTAGTTGAACTTTCAATAATAGATCAATCGCATTATAATGATCCAATCACTTTGACAGTATAGGAAGACATATTAAACAAACATCAAGAAATTCTAACTGCTGAATTCAAGGAAGGAATAACTTTAATTGCAAATGGCCTAAGAATTAAAATATTCAGAGGTATGCATTCTATAGTAATTTAGAATTGATAAATAATTGCTTTATTCACTCTATATTATTTCCAATTCGAAAAATTAACTTAATATATATTTGTATTTAAAATTAAAAAGTCAAAAAAATGTGTGGCTTTGCTGATTTCTATTCTGACATTTACTTTTTGGCTATTCTTGCTTGACAAATACTAATATATTATTTATTAACAGGAAAATATATTTTTGAGACGACAACCTTCTCAGAACTTTTCTTCAACAGCCAAGAAAATGAACAAGCAGAAAAATTACTATTATGGTAACATTAATGAAAACATATATATAATTTACCAGTTATTAAAAACTTATTTAATTTTCTTTAAAATTTCAAATTAGATATCAACAAGACTTTTTTTTGCTATATAACAATTATTAAAAACTTATTTAATTTTCTTTAAAATTTCATATTATGTATCAAAAAGACTTTCCTTTGCTATATTCTATGAAAAAGAAAGCTGAGAGTTTAGCAAGTTTATCTGCATCATCATATTCAAACAATAAGACCATAACAATAGTAGATATAATTACAAAAACTCCAACTACTCCACCTCACGATGTAAGAATTCTTATTTTAAAACACTATAATATTCAAATTTTAACTATCAAAATTTATAATTTTATATAACACGACTAACAAATTATTTAAATATTCAGGTGTTACACTTCTACATCAATGCAATGGTAGCAAGTATATTTACAAATGAACAGCTATGGTATGATTGTTGTTCTATCTGTTGCAAAAAGTCTATCTCATCAAAATGTGAGAATCCATCATGTTCTTCAATCAATTCAAATAAAATCTCCAGGTATATCAAAGCATAACTTTAGCTTTTATTATGAATCTTTCTATATACATTATACTAATAACTTAATAATATTATAAATTAAAGGTACAAAATTCGTGCAATAATCGAGGATGCAACAAATAGAATAAACATAGTTCTATTTGACAAGCATGCAGAAACAATCTTGCGTCAACCACTAGAACTAACAAAGGAGACAATTCAAAAGGTTATAAAATAATTCAATCAAATCATAATTTTACTTCATTTATAATATATAATTGACAAATATTTCTTTACAGAAAAATGGGATTCAAATATTCCAACAATATGTTCAAACATGTTTGTCATTAAATTATACATTCCATATTCAAATTACGAAAGAGAACTTCAAATACCTTCAATATGGTGGCTACTCAGTAGTTGGAATTACAAGAATTGCTAGAGATTATAAAGGAAGTACATCAACAATCTCAACATCTGAGGATCCGAACACATATTCAAATGTTGAAAGCTCGAACAACTCCGATAGTCATGATTCCGCAAAAGCAACAAGCTCAGAAGAAAATTCAATGCAGTAGCAATTAATATATTGCTATTTAAGCTATTCAAGGTAAGCAACATTTTAAAGCATTTATTAAAACTATTTAAGATTTTTCAAAATTTTCTTTCCCAAATTTTTTCTGTTTAAGATTTTTCAAAATTTTCTTTCCCAATTTTTTTTCTGATATTCTTTATATTTGTATCCCCTTTTTGTTTCATCCAAGCTGCTAGATTTTGTGATTGTGAGGTTGTAAGAATAAATTTTATTTTACATAAAAATAAGTATGAGCTCTATTTAATTTTCTTAATATAACTTGCAGCTTTTTCTCTTTACTATTTGTTCATTATTTTTTTTACAGAATTGAGCATTTTTTGAAAGCACTTATCTTACTTTCTAAAGTTGATGTTAATTATTTTTCACTTAGAAAATTTTGGTATTTTTTTTTATGACAAATACAACCTTTCAGTTTTTCTCACTTCATTTTTTTAAATGCAGTTGATCATGAGTCCTTGGAGGTGGAGTAGTTGGAGTTTTTGTAAGAATTTTGGTAAGAAATATTATAGTTTTTGTAAGAAATACCAAAATTCTTACATCATGACAAATACTTATTTTAATGCAGGTAATCATGAGTCCTTGTAGGTGATCATGAGTCCTTACAGTTTGAACATTTATATTCTCCGAGACAGCTTTACTTGATTTAAATCATTTTGCTATAAAACTTTTTGCTTTTGGCTATAACAACTGTTTTTGTACGAAAATATTTACACATGAATACTTTTTGTGTATGTAAATTATTTTTATTATGAAAGTATTTCTGTTGAAAATCCCCTTGAAATATCCGACTTATGCTTAGTACCATCTTTAAATTTGTAAATGAATTTTTAATGATGTATTGACTATATTTGAACATTTATATTCTCCGAGGTAGCTTTACTTGATTTAAATCATTTTGCTATAAAATCTTTTGCTTTTGCTATAACAATTACTTTTATATGAAAATATTTTTTTAAAAATTCGTAAACTATTTTTATTATGAAAGTATTTTTTTGAAAATTCTCCTGAAATCTCTGATTTATGATTAGTACCAGCTTTAAATTTGTAAATGAATGTTGAATGATGTATTGACTTTCTCACATTTGCCACTAATCTACTTAACTCTAATTTTTATTTTTAGTTCGTGTTCTTTTATAAATGAATTTAAGAACATTTTATATTTTTCTTATTTTTCATTATACAATATTTATCTTAAATAAATAATTTGTTTTATCAATAATAACTATAATTACTATTTATTTGAATTCCGTGCAGGACTGCACGGGTCACACACTAGTATATATACATAAATCAATTTTTTTATGTTAAATAAAGTTTTTAAAATATAAATAAAATATATAACACACTTTAGAAAGTTAATACAAATAAAACCCCCTTAAAAACCTCAAGTAAATACACTTACAGAATAATACCTTCCATGTTATTATTCTTCTTTTCCCACATTGTGGTGTGACATAAAACACATTGTATACATTTGCCGAAAAAAAAGAGTAAAAAGAACACGAAATATAAACAATAAGTCATGCATTCGCATTAGAAATGCTAGCTGTACATACAAGTAATTGGAAGCTTCTAATCATACGACAAACCGAACTGCCAAAAGGCTGCTTCAATGAACTCCATTGCTGTACAAAACACTTTCATCTACAATGTGTTTGAAAAGAATGATCAATCTGCTTTCGAGTCCAAGAGCACTGCAATAAGAGCACGTCGATCTTTCCCGATGAAATGGGACCGAACCTTGTGATTTGCATTGTGATCTAGATGCTCGGAAGCAGAGAAGATGATTGAGTTGGCGAATTATTAACCACTTCCAAATTTCGGAAACTGCATTGCCATGGAAGAGAAAATGCATTATTCATCATCACCACCATCATCAGTAGCCTTTTCGTCTCAATTATGTGGGATCTGCTTTACGACTGTTTTACGAATCGTTCATGTATAACAATGCATATGACGGTAGTTTCAGTTATTGCGTCAATATGACAACTTTCACTCCTGTCTAATACGTTTTGGTGGATCATAAAGAAGATTAGTGCATCTACAATTTTGCGGCAACCAACAGCACACAAGAAAATTTTCCTGTGAAGATATTAGGGAATTAATTTCTCATGGGCATTCATATACACAACACTTTACACTATCCTATAAATCCCCACTTCACTTTAGTTATGTTTTGAAATAATGTCACTATCTTTTTTGACAAATAAATAACCTGCTTCAGCTTTTATCCAAAAGGGATCATAAAAAGGAGATGATAAATTTTTTTTTATTTTCCTTAACTCTACTTGAAAATTATAATAGCTTGATTTGAACCTGAGACTCCATGGTACCTAGACAAGCTCTTTCCTTACTAAATTAGAAGAACAGCAAAAAAAAAAAGAGAAAATCACATGCTAAGTGATCAAATTATAATTTGCAGTTACTTTAGGATATGCAAGAAGCAAGTAAACTAGTTTAATTGTAAATTACTTTTAAGTATAATGTATAAAATATCCAATTTAGTACATCCAAAACCAGAGAGTACTAAATTGTCCAAGCTCCTAAGGTCTTATTTGCCTGCTAAACAGAAAAAAGGTCATGGTTATTTTAGCCACCCTCCTACAACATCCAGCCTAGTTTTCAACAAGTAAAAATTTATTTTATTTCAGAACTTGCCCACATTCCAACATAAAGAATTAATTTAATCTCATATCTTATACATATTTTAATACTACTTCGCATCTTATACAAATTTCAATGTAACAAATTATCTTTATTTTACATTCAATATACATACACATCCATGACCAATTTTGCCAAAAATTTGCCATCCCATCAAACATAACCCTAAAAGGATTATATGTCAATCAGTTGCTTCAAGTTATAAACCATAAAAATTTCCTTATCTTGCAGGGCTAGAGAGTCAGACTAGAGAGTTTGAAGATGAAAAGGCTCTAGAATCCATCCAGATTAGTGGAATGAAATTGGTGGGTTTTGCTGGGTTAGCCAGAAATCATAAGATACCTTATTTGGCCCCACCACCCCATCTCCCAAACCATGGATTTTGAACGAGAATATCACACCCTTTTAGGTCGGTTAACCAAAAATTTATGCTACCACATTTGGCCCCACGACCCCATCTCCCCATCCACAGATTTTGAACATGAATTTCATATCTTTTTAGGTAGATTAGCCAAAAAAATCTAAGATACCTCATTAGGCCCCACCCACTCCCCAACCATGAATCGAATGCTAAAACATGGATTTCACACTTTCCCTGTCATGACACTGCAAAGATAGAATACCGATTCTAGCTCATATACTTAGGATGGGATATGAGATGGAGTTAACACTATTCATCAGCGTTAATCATACAGACAATAATCAAATAAAAAATAAATTCATTATGAATATTTTCTTTATGCTAGTAGCTACGAAATAAAAGTCTCTTGAAATATATAAAAAAGTGGGTCTATTCAAGGCTGACTGAGATTAAAATCTATCTGACTCCTGTGAATTTTAAGATTTGTGTTGAGCATGGCAGGGGTATGTTTTGGGGTTGAATTGAGTAACTTTTAAACTTTAGAGACTAAGAATATTATTTTAACGTTATTATGTGAAATAAAATTATTTAATTTTAAGGTCCATATTGCATGTGAAATAATGTTGATTTTTCTAAATATGCATAATATGAAATAAAATAGATTCTAATGTTGGGATTTGTATAAAATATGGAATAAATATAAAGAATTTTGTGGGGGTATTTTTAAGATCAGTTTTTGAGTGATTTGGGGCCCTGACAAATAAAGGCTAAATTTGGATTCCTTAACCTATCATATTAGGGGGACGTAGAGGAAGATTAAGTAGATTTATGTATAAATTGTGATCCTGGCAAAATAAATCAAATACTAGATCAATGGGTCACCCTTACCTTTAAGTTTCTTTTAAATTAACAATAGAAAAATCTAACAACTTGATTCATTTTGCTGGCATGATCAATTGCATGTAGTAATACACAAAGTAGACAGGGTATTTACCTTTTTGGATATTGCTTTTGACACATTTGAGAAGCCTTGAGAAGTGCTTGAGGCGCCGTGTGACCCATGTGCGCTGCCAGCCCTTGGTGCTTTACTATCAAGAGCTTTTAATATCTCAAATGAACACAGCAATGATTCATCTATACTCAACAGGGCGCCAGCATTGTCAAATTCCCCACAGTAGTTAGGAGCTGAGAATATGGTAACCAGCCTCCTTTCTCCAAAAAACTCATACCCATCTTCCACCACCTATAAATCAACAATAAGAGAAAAAACAAGGAATACAGAGATGTAGACATAGTCAATAAAATTCTCACGAACCTGATGACCCCTGCATATGAGATCAAGATCATTTTTATTGAGGAATTCGGATAGTTTATCTGCCCCAAAAGTGCATCCAACACCTCTATCACTGTTCCCCCACCCTTGAATATTCGGATTTGGATCAGACCAAAGCAGATCACAAAGTAGACCATTGTCTGGAATATCAGTTGGCCTTTCAATTTCTTCAACCTTGCTCAAGCTATCGAGTTCTGGGGAAAGACCTCCATGCATACAAAAGATCTTATCGTCAATTAACGCAGCAACAGGCAAGCAACTGAAGCAATCTGAGAATATTTTCCACAATCGAACATTGAATCTACGTTTACATTCATCATAAAAACCATACACTCGGTTGACTTTAGCATCTTCATGGTTTCCCCTCAAGAGGAAGAACTTGTCAGGGTACTTTATCTTGTATGCTAAAAGTAAGCAAATTGTTTCTAAGCTTTGTTTGCCTCGGTCAACATAGTCGCCAAGAAAGAGATAGGATGACGCTGGTGGGAAGCCACCGCATTCAAATAGCCTTATGAGGTCAACATATTGTCCATGGATATCACCTGCAGAATGCCCAAGTAATTTAAAACCAATGATGGTCTTTATAGTAATCATGATCTTTAAAAGTGAGTGCAATAGGATGCATCTAATATGGGACCAGAAACTAAACTGTATTGAGGATTCAAAATAACCAATTTATAGTTCAATTTGCAGTAAAGTGCTTATTACACAACAGTTCAGAGGGATCAGGCGGGAAGTTCCATTTCTAAGCTTTCCAACTAGAAGAAAGAAAATCATTGTTTAAAATTGTTAAAACTTTAATAACCGTCTAAAAAGGTCACCTTGCTCAGAGAGGCAAAAAGAAAGAAACATACTGGAATTTTGAAAATGAGATCCATTGTGTGCTTACAAATTATGATGCTCATACATCAACTCATGTTCTTATCTCCTAGATTAAATACAACATAGATTACATTTCAAACAAATACAGCATAAATTCCTCTTTTTGAGATTTTTTTTAGAATATTAAACTTTATTGAAACTTAAGACTTTAGAGTCATTACACAAAAATGATCCAATAAAATAAGGTAAAGAATCCCTCCACAAAGCATCCTTCTTAATGCTGAAAACATGGTTGGCAAGCGAATGAGCCACAGTATTTGCACTGTGCAAACAACACCATATTGAGCCATACACATACCTTCTCTAATATCTTGCAATATGTTGGCCTCCGGAGCACAAGGAGTAGGATTTTTTAAAGCTTGTATGACATTCACTAACGTCCCGTGTCCTACATGTAGAGGCAATGTCCACTCGGGATTTTGGAAACCAGCATGGTTGAGCAAAGGAGGTCACCTATCTCGGTACTACTCCAGCTTAAGCTACTTAACTGTGGATGGGAATGAAACTCTCAAATCCATAAAACTATAAGAGATAGTCTCCTAGGATTCTTCAGCACGCTCCATTACTCTGCCAGCCGACCAAGACACTCTATCAAACAAAAGCTGATCACGTGATTGCCGAATATTCCATAAAGATCTAGATGTCACCTATTTGGCTCTCTCCCTCATAAGACAACATAGACTATAAAAGGGCCACCTTTAAAAAGCGTAAACACCGGAGCCAAGGAAGATGAGGATCTAGCCTTCTATATCCTTAGACAAGCCCATAGCGCGTGAGATACAGTCTCCACCTCTTTGCCACACCTCAAACATCCTACCTCCAACTAAATACTGTTATAGCCAATTGAACGCAAACAAGTAAAGCTTTATGGAATGCCTTCGACATAAGGATCTTCAACTTGCTAGGGATGCCTAAATTCCATTGCTTCCCTACCAATCTCCAGCTCCACTTCAACTGGAACTCCTTATCAAGGTGCAGTGGCTTGAGGCCATGGGCCTGTTTGTTTGTAAGGTTTAATTTAACAAGGTTAAAATTAAACTTGGATAGAAATATTTTTTTATTGAAAGTTGTGAATAATGTGAAATAAATTTAGTTATTATGTTGGGATATGTGAAGAATGTGATATAAAGTTAGTTATTATATTGGAATATGTGAGGGATGTGATATAAGTTTTTATTATTTTAGTAATATGTGTAGGATGTAAAATAAAGTTAATTTTTAATATTAAATTTTATATATGATGTAATATGCCTGTTTAAAATTAAACCAAGTTGATTTTTAACTGCTAAACAAATAGGGCCTTAGTATCCTGATTTCACAGAATATTCCTCATTCCTATTGAAGTGCCAAATAAGACAATCCTCTCTATTTTACCCACCAACCAATGTCTCCAGTACAGGTTCCCGATCATCATTTTCAACAGATGCTTTGTACTTTCCCACAATCCCATACGCTTAAGTCTAAGATTAGGTTCATCACACTCAAATCATCATCCTCTAGTTTTAGTGTCGTCAAGGATCGTGGAAAGCCTTAACATTCTGTTCATTACCAATCCTCCAGCGAACACCATATTTTAGCAATTCCCTCACCTAGATGATGCCACACCAAACATAGGAGTAATTACAACCTACTTCAACATATAAGAGCTTTGAGAACTCAAGTCATAAGAGAGTTCAGATTAAAGAGAACTCTCCACCCTTGTTTTGCTACAAGCACCCCGTTGAAAGCTACAAAATCACAAAAACCCATACTTCTCTCCAACTTTGGGGTACATAAAAGTTCCTTCTTGACCTGATGAATACATCCATTATCCTCTTTGCCAGCCCACCAAATCTCATAATCATCTCCTGAAGATCCGCACATAATGATAGGAGAAATTTGAAGGTACTCATAGCATAAGTGGACATGGCTTGTGCTACAACTTTAATTAACACTTTCCTTAATGCTTTTAAAGACTCACATTTTGATTTTACCAATGAAAGACGGGAGGCCAAAACAAATCTCATGTGAGGGGACCTTATGGATACTGGGATAAGAGTGGATCTTGTTTATCACCTCCTCCCTCATATTGGGACTTTAGTGCCAAAGATGATTTTTGAAGATTAATCATCCGCCTAGATGTTTTTTAACAGCATAGAAGGGATTCTCGAATTGCTAAGGAAGTTCTTTCATCAACATTGCCAATAAGAATATTATCATCAGTAGAGAGGAGGTGACTGAAGAGAGGGGACAACCTAATGCAAGCAATCCCCTTTATTCTTCCCACCCTCCCCATAAAACGAATCATAACTGAGAAGCTGAATATATAAGAAAGATGTAAGGAGAAAGGGGGCAACTTAGCTTCAACCCTCTCTAAGGTCGGATGCACTCCAATGGATCCCCACTGAGCAAGATAGAAAACCGACTAGACGTGATACAATCCATAATCCGGTCCACAAAAATATCTAGAAGACCCAGCTTCATTATCACCTGCAAATAAAGCCCACTTAACCCAATCATAGACATTGCTCATATCCAATTTGAGGGGCCAACAGAGCCTTAGAACCTCCAGACCCTCTAAGAGAGTCTATTTTGAGCCTTGCCAGACATTATTGGAGACATGAAAATCCAACTTGAGATGTCTGTGTTTGATGCGATGCTAAAATGTCCATCAATCAATTGACCTAAAAGCTTAATTTCATAGGTTATGAACAAGACATAACCTTATATTATTGCACAACTAAGCTAATCACTCTTACATTCTATGCTAAATAAGAAATATCCTAAATTGAGATTTCAATTAGAACATGTGTTGGTTAGCTACGATACAGGATTTGAGCAGTCTGCAGCTTCAAAGACAAGTCCAATCAAGACCTATTTTAAATGTATCATAACTTGTCCAACATTCTTGGCATTGATACCGTTGGTCCGGATCAGATTATAATATTTATAAATTAAAATGCACGATGAAACATTCACAAAACCAATTTTTTATATCCTCAGTCCTCCTACATGGATGAGAGAAACCTTTCCCAAAACACAATTTATCCGTCCTTCCATTGCCCCAGTTTCACATATTCCGTTCATCGTATATGATATTTCATTCAATAAAATGCCAGATTTGGAATCGAGAATGGATACAATAGCAGTAGGAGATCGACGCTGACCGCAAACTTTTATCGGGGCCCGCAGCTGGAGGAGATTGGGCTGGGAGAGGAAAATCCGACGGGCCTCCACGCAGATATGCCGAATCTCGGCCTCGGAAAGCTGCACCTGCTTCCCTCCGCCGGACCGCCCCCCGTCGAGGAGTCTTGTGATGATGTCGTCGAGTATCGGCCCCTCCAACGGCCCTCCCGTCAAGATCGGGCTCGTCGCAGCCATTCGACACTCCTCCTCCCACTTCTATCTTCCTCGCTTCTTCCCCGAAATCGAACACGAAAGCAGATCGCAACAAAAAAAAGCTTCGAAGCTTAGTCGACAATGCCGTGCCAGCCAATGCGACAAAGAGATCAACAGAGAAAGAGGAACTTCCGATCCGGGCTTTTCTTCTTCGTCTGGATTCCAGAAGGTAGGGGGGAGGAAGGAGGAAGGGATTCCAGGAGAGGAGCGGACGACGGGACGTGGAAGCCACAACAGCCCGAAAAGATGAGCAGGCTGCTTCCTTTCCTGGGAGATGAAGCCGAGAGATGGTGTACGCGGATAAGGAACCATTGTTTGGGACCAGGTTTTTTTTTTTTTTTTTGACGGTTTTTTTTATTGGGAAAAAAGATGATGACATGGAGTCCGCGAAATAGGAACCATTTTTTGGGACTAGGATTTTTGGCCAAAACCGGACGGTTGTGGTTAGCCACGAGCCTGCGAAGGGCTCGTACTTTTAATCAAGGGTGTTAATATAAATTGAAAATAAAAAATTGATCAAAAATTTAATCAATTTTAAATTAAATTAAAATCGAATCGATCTAAATGAGCCGATTAACGAGCTAAATGTTTGGCTCGGTATGATTTCGAGCCAATTTTAAGCCTGGGTATGGTCTGCTCTATCCACCTCGAAATCAGCTAAAATTAAATTACATTTTATATTATAATACATATATATAATATATATTAAATATAATATATATATGTTAATATATATATATATATATTAAACAAAGCCGATCTCGATCGAGTCAAGCCTACCCGGCTCGAGATCGGCTTGAAAAAAATTGAGATTTGAAAGTGAATTGAAATCGACTCGAAGTCGATTGGAATCGACTCTAGCCGGCTCGAAATCGAATACAATCGACTTCAAATCAATTTCGAGTTGATTCGATCCGATTTCGAGCTGAGCCAACTCGGCCGAAATCGGATCGATGACAACTTTACTCGCAAGCGGCATAAAGATTTTTTTTTGGATGGTAGGTTTAAAGAGGTATTGGGTCGGGTAAGACACAAAAGGAGTGCACAAACAATAATTTAAATTAAAAAATCAAATCAAACTATTTAGATTTAGAGGTTTAGCTTAAATCAAATCCAACTATTTAGATTTAGAGGTTTCCACATATATTAGTACTAAAGGCTTATTCGGCTAAAACCAAAAAAATAGGTAAAATTATATTTTAATAATATTTTAAATTTATTATTTTAATAATTTTATTTTATTTTTAATATAAATTCTAATTTTAAAAATTAATTTTATTTCACATTCAATATAAATTTTAATTTTAAAATTAACTTTATTTTATATCCTATATATCTCTTAATATTAAAATAAATTTACTTTTTATTAAATTTAAAAAATAAAATATTTTTTCTATTTTTATGTAAATTTAACACACAATCAAATAAGCCCTAAATAACATTTAAGCTATACTTGATAGCAGATTTGACATAGGCATAAGTAGAACTGGTTCCAAATTTTAAAGCTTTTTTTTTATAAATGAAAGGACTTCGCACATTATTATAACTTGAATTTTTTTAAAATTCAGATTTATTTAATAAAAAAATTCTAAGGTCCTAACAGAAAAAATAATAATACGTAAATTTACTATTTCAAAAAAAAATTTACTAAGATTTATGAAATTGAAATTAATATTTTAATCAGAATATTTTTAATACTTTATTTAAAAAATTAAATAAAATTAAATTTTAAAAATATCGTCAACCTTCTGGCTTCTACCACCTTAGAGGACGAGAGGCAGCAAGGCGATCGCAGGGCAAGAGATGACTGGAAGAGGGAGATAGCAGAAATTAGTATTACAGTAATTTTAATTTATTTAATTTTTAAATGAGAGAGTTTACTGAAATATTAATGTGAATTTCAAAAATTTTTAAAATTACAAAACTATGTGATAATATTTCATGGACCTGGATGATATTTGTAGTCGACTGTGAAATCAAGCAGATTCTCCCTCGCTCAAATTTTTAAATTTCAACTTATCCCCATCTCCTTCGTCCACAACCAACGCATTTGTCGGTGCCACTAATTCTTTCAGTCAAATCTGCTATCGAGTTTCTCGTTTACCCCTCTACCAAAAGTGCCCGATCATGGATAGTCGCACTCCGCTTATCCGCTTTCTACATTGGGCGTTCTTTGAGATCAATGCTTTTTAGGGTTTTAATTCACTATCTTGACAATGTTGATGATTTTATCTTGACAATGTTGATGATTTTAGGGAGACGAAAGAGGTCTAGAAAGTCAGATGCTAAGCAGATGAACAAGTACTTTCTCATCCCTCAATCGAGCCCTTCTCACCGCTGATGGCATACGAGCTGTTACCAAACTTGCGCGATTTTCCGATCAAGGCGAAGCCTGCGTTGTTTTTACAAAAACTCAAAATGTGCTGCTTTGTGTTCGAGTTCTGACTTGTCCGACCTACTGAAGAATGCTGACAAGAAGGCGATAAAGCACCTGATGCTGGAAGATCTGGTGGAACACGTTGACAATAATGTCTCTCCAAGATTCGATGAGACAGCGATGAAATAGGCCATGACGACGGCAAACATCTTTCGATCTTTACCATCCTCCACCCGTGGCAAGAGGACATGAGTAATATTCTGACAGACTGCCATTAGTGGGACTTTGTTGAAATACTAGTCGGTTAGCAATAGCTTTTAGATTCTTATTTTGCCCTAGTTTTTGTGCAACGAGGCTCTAGAAACAAGTGAAATTACTAGAAGCACTCGCCACTCTGGATGACAGAAGAACCATTAGGTTTTTTGAAATCTATCTTGCATGTGAACTGCCTTAACCTGCTTGCTCTGTGTTGCATTTGGATCCACACTTCTTGATCTGGACCGTCCACGTAGAAGCTAGGGCAAAATCCACGTGAGCAAGGCCTCCACGTCGAACAAGAGATGTATCATCCCGAACAGCAGACGCCGAAGAGCCCAAGGCGAAAAGCAAAGACCTGATCTGACAGACGCCTGACCGTTGGGAACCGTACTGCTCTGAAAGAGGAAGCGGTTTTCCCGCTGACGGGTCGTACCCTCTGTACATCGTACAACAGAGGTCAGATAGTAGCTCTCTGCAGGCATTAAATGAGCCGCTACTAGGATTGTAGATTATTCGGCTGAAGTGACTAGACAGAGCAGACCAGAGTATATATATCTCATGTAAACAGTCTTCAAAGGGACTGAGATCCAAAAAATCCTTTGAGCACACTGTAACCAAAAAAGAAAAGCGATTCTAGTGATCTTTTAAGCCTCCTCGAAAAGGAGCCGTGGTTTTTTCGCCAGCCGGTTTTCTACGTAAAAAATCTTGATTGTTTCCCGTCATAACAATTTGGTGCCCTCACGCAGGATCAAACCTGATCCCTTCACACCCATGGAGAACACTCATGACGAAAACGTTCCTCCACCACCTGGCGAATAACAGGCGACACGCCTACCCCAGGACGATCCTACCAGGGACGACCAACAGCTTCAGATACTGATGAACACGGTCGCCACCCTCACCTAAACAATGAACACTTTCTTCGCTAACTTACCAGCCCTCCCTCAGCAGCAGAGACCCCTTCCTCTAGCTCTGCCTCTCAAAGGCCCGCTTCAGCAACCAGGAGCCGAGCGCGTCGAAATGCCCACAGAAGAGACCAGCGCTCATGCTGCCGCCGAAAGTCGGCCTAAAGTGTATCCACCGGCTCCGCCACTAGATACAATATTCTCGCCCGCCATAATGGCGGCGCAGGCACCGCGCATTTACAAGGCCCCCAGGGTCGGCGACTACAACGGCCTCACCGACCCAGCTCAGCACGTAAAGCGCTTCGAGAACGCTTTGGCAACGAGCGACCCCGTCTCAGACGCCTACAAATATCGTCTGTTCAGGAACACCCTGGCGGGCCTTGCGTTGGATTGGCTCGACGAAGTCCCCCAAGGCTCCATCCAAAACTTCCTGCAGTTCTCCGAACAGTTTCGTACCAGATTCGGAACCTCGAGGACTACCTCCCGAACAATCCACGAACTATGGCAGATACGACAGGCTCCGGACGAATCTTTCTGCAACTATGTGGACCGGTTCTCGAAGATGAACGCCGAGACGAAGGACACCACGGACGATAGATCGACCATGATCTTCGTCCACAACATTCTGCCCGGGGAGTTGTACGACTCTTTCGTCGACAACATGCTGAAGACTCTCATGGAGGCGAGGGCCCGCGCCGAAAAACGCATTCATCTGGAAGATGCAAAGGCCCTCAAGGCGAAAGCCAAGCAGGAGGTCGCTTCGCCCCAGGCCAAGAAGGGCGAGGCCCCTAAGACGGACCCGAACACTCCCAGGAGGAGCTTTCGTGATCGGAATTTCTCACCCTCCCACGGGAAGCGCAAGTTCGAGGGTGAGTCCCAAGTCCCGCCACTCCAGTCTACATCATCGAAGAAATCTTTTCGATCCTCAGCGATAAAGGTTTCATCAAGAACCGCGGCGAACGTCAGCCACCGCAACCTGGTGAGGATCCCACAAAGTTTTGCAAGTTCCACCAACGTTACGGCCATCTTTTCTTCGAGTTCCGCTCTTTTCGGGCACTCGTCAACGAGTACATAGAGAACGGCTACCTCACCGGGTACAAGAGGATCGAGGGGCCCCTGCTGAAACGACCGCTCTTTCCAAGCGACGACCCCCGGGGGGTCCCCTCTTCGACTCCAGCCACATCGAAAGCCGATGGCAAGAAGGTCGTCCTTTCAATCTTCGGTTACCACAGCGGTCTCAGAACTCGAAGATATCGGGAGGTATGCACAGTCGAACTCCCTCATTTTTTGCCTGATATCGTCTTCACCGCAGATCTTCCCAGAGGTGGGATAAATCGCGACGACCCCATCGTGGTCATCGCCGAAATCGGAGCTTGTGATGTCCACCGAACCTTGGTCGACACCGGCAGCTCAGTCGACATACTGTATCTCTGCGCCTTCAATGAGATGGGCGTCGGTCCGTGCAAGCCTCTCCCCCCATCCATGACGATCTCCAACTTCTCCGGCGACGTCTATCGACCCGCTGGATACGCCACCTTACGTGTCGCTCTCGAAGAGGGTCCTAGAAGACTGGAGAGGGAGATCGACTTCATCATCATGGATGCTCCCTCCGGCTACAACGCAATCTTAGGACGCCCTGCAATAGCGGCATTCCAGATGGTCGCGTCTACATACCACCTGTGTGTAAAGTTCCCCACACCGTTCGGCGTCGCAACTATCAGAGGGGACAGGGCCGGCGCCAGCAAATGTTTCGAAATAAATGCGCGCCTCCACACAGACCACATGGACCCCAGAGACCAAGCCTTACCGCCGGTCGAACTAAATGACCATGTAAACATCGCCGACGAAAAAAATGTACTGATTTCTAAAGACTTCCCTGATAATGAAAAGCCCGCTCTGGCGGCTCTGCTTTCTGAGTATTTCGATGTGTTTGCCTGGGAACCTAGCGACATGCCAGGGATAGAGAGGGCCGTAGCCGAACATCGGCTAAGCCTCAAACCAGAAGCAACCCCAGTTAAGTGATGACGGATCAGCCCCTCCGGAGAATACTCCACTCCCCCAAAATCTCCGGAAGGCTGCAAAAGTGGGCAGTAGAGCTCTCTGAGTTCGATATCGACTTCCTCCCACGAACAGCCACGAAGAGCCAGGCGCTCGCCGATTTTGTTGCCGAACTCACAACAGCTGAACAACCCGAACTCCGAGAGAAGCCACAGCCTTGGACCCTCCATGTAGACGGGGCCTCCGGCGAGCGCGTCTAAGGGGTCGGCATCATCCTCACCAGTCCCTGGGGAATTCGACTTCAAAGATCAGGGAAGATACACTTTCCCATCACAAACAATCAGGCCGAATATAAGGCCCTTATCGCTGGGCTCAAATTTGCCAAAGGACTCGGAGCACGACAACTCGATGTCTATAGCGACTCCAAATTAATGGTGAACCAGCTAACGGAATCTTACCAGACAAAGGACGAAGTGCTCAAGAGGTATTTTCAACTCGCCAAAACTCTCCTCCAGCATTTCGCCTAGGCCTCCCTATTTCACATCCTCCGCGAGATGAATTCGCTGGCAGACGAGCTCGCCAAGGAAGAAATGATAACGCACTAGACATCCTATTCCCCGCCTTTGAAGACCCGCAAATCTTCGACGTCGACTCCAACCCCGGAAGTTGGATGGATGACATCCGGCATTACCTCCTGACGGGCGAGCTCCCAGACGACAGGAATAAGGCTCGCAGGCTCCGGGTGAAAGCTGCCAGATATATCATCTCCCAGGGACAATTGTTTAGGAGATGCTATTCTCTCCCCCTGGCCAAATGCATCCGTGAGGAGGACTCGAAAATCGTACTCGAACAGATCCACTCTGGAGACTGCGGAACCCACGCTGTAGGATGGAACCTCACCCTACAAGTCCTACGTCAAGAATAATACTGGCCAAACCTCCAGAAGGACGCTAAAGAATTCAGCCAGAAGTGCCCCCAATGCCAGTTCTACTCAAACATCCCCAGACAACCAGCAGCTCAGCTACACCCCATAACCAGCTCTTGGCCCTTTTCGATGTGGGGGCTTGACTTTCTGGGGCCATTCCCGAAGTCCTGAAAAAACCTGCGCCACGTACTGCTGGCAACAAACTAATTTTCGAAATGGGTCGAGGCAAAGCCAATGGCACAACCAACGGGTACGGGTGTCAGAAACTTCATATGGACGCAGCTCGTGTGCAGGTTCGGCGTTCCCCTCTCCCTAATCTGCGACAACGGAACCGCCTTCACCAGCCAAGCGTTCGAACTCTATGCTCCGAAAACTGCATCAACCTGAGCTTCGCATCAGTTAGACACCCGCAATCGAACGGCCAAGCAGAGGCATCGAACAAAAACTTCCTCAACACCTTGAAAAAACAACTTGACAAGATTGGCTCATCATGGGCAGCCGAGCTCCCGGCAGCAATCTGGGGATTCAACTGCACGCCAACAGCAGCAACGGGTCAAATACCTTTCTCGCTTGTTTTCTGGGGAGAAGCTCTCATCCCAGTCGAATTGGACATATACTCCAGCCGGGTCGAAAATGCTAGCACTTTCGACCCACCTGCTCTTCTTGATTGGCAAAAACAAAACGAGAGTGCAAGGAGATTCGAACTCGACATCCTCAAAGAGGACAGAGAACTGGCAGCTTTTCGACAAGCAGAACACAAGCGAAGAATCGAAAAGTACTACAACAAGCACATCCACAGAAGACCATTCCGACAAGGCGATCTGATCTTGAAATTAAAAAACACTGCTGGCCGTGATATGACATCAGGCAAGCTCAGCTCTAACTGGGAAGGCCCTTTCATCATCCGTAATGTGCTCGGCCCCAACACCTACAAACTATCAAGGCAAGATGAGACTCTCCTGCCAAGGACTTGGAGCAACGACATCAGGAAGTTTTACTCATAAAATTCCTGTATCACATTGTTTTATGAAAAGTCACAACTCCCCTTCTCGAAGTCCCTAGCCTAAAATCCTAACTTAGCGCCAAGGCGACTAGCAGTCAAGGGCACTCCCCTTCTCGAAGTCCCTAGCCTAAAATCCTAACTTAGCGCCAAGGCGACTGGCAGTCAAGGGCACTCCCCTTCGCGAAGTCCCTGGCCTAAAAGTCCTAAGCGCCAAGGCGACTGGCAGTCAAGGGCACTCCCCTTCTCGAAGTCCCTGGCCTAAAAATCCTAACTTAGCGTCAAGGCGACTGGCAGTCAAGGGCACTCCCCTTCTCGAAGTCCCTAGCCTAAAATCCTAACTTAGCGCCAAGGCGATTGGCAGTCAAGGGCACTCCCTTTCTCGAAGTCCCTGGCCTAAAAGTCCTAAGCGTCATGGCGACTGGCAGTCAAGGGCACTCCCCTTCTCGAAGTCCCTGGCCTAAAACCCTAACTTAGCGCCAAAGGCGACTGGCAATCAAGGGCACTTCCCTTCTCGAAGTCCCTGGCCTAAAACCCTAACTTAGCGCCAAGGCGACTGACAGTCAAGGGCACTCCCCTTCTCGAAGTCCCTGGCGACTAGCAGTCAAGGGCACTCCCCTTCTTGAAGTCCCTGGCCTAAAATCCTAACTTAGCGCCAAGGCGACTGGCAGTCAAGGGCACTCCCCTTCTCGAAGTCCCTGGCCTAAAATCCTAACTTAGCGCCAAGGCAACTAGCAGTCAAGGGCACTCCCCTTCTCAAAGTTCCTGGCCTAAAATCCTATCTTAGCGCCAAGGCGACTGGCAGTCAAGGGCACTCCCCTTCTCGAAGTCCCTGGCCTAAAAGTCCTAACTTAGCGCCAAGGCGACTGGCAGTCAAAGGCACTCTCCTTCTCGAAGTCCCTGGTCTAAAATCCTAACTTGGCGTCAAGGCGACTGGCAATCAAGGGCACTCCCCTTCTCGAAGTCCCTGGCCTAAAAATCCTAACTTAGCGCCAAACACGACTCGCAGTAAAAAACACTCTTTTTCCCGTAGTCCCAGCCAATCAAACCAAACAAAAGGTTTCATAATCAGAAATCTAGTGCAAAAAATAAAAACTTTGCATTACAAGAAACTTCGCACTACAAAAAGTTATTTTATAAAGGAAAAGGAAAAAGTTACAAAGATCACTATTCCTCCTCGAACAACTCCGGATCAGAATCTACCACCAAGTCAGCACCAGGAGCCCGCGGTATGTCCTGCAGTGGATCCCGCGAGCGGAGTGGAGAAACGACTAAGGGCCCTTCCGAAGTCCCTTCTGAAATCCCTTCTCCACGTGAAGTTGGATCCTCCTCCGGAGCTGGAACCCCTTCGGCGGCCCCTGTCATTTCGGCTTCAGTAGGAGGGATGACCGCCTTCATGTTCGAAACGAAGGCTAACATCCGCCCCATCCTCTCGGCCGACATGTTAAAGAAAGGACACTGGTACGAACGGCTCCCAGAAAGAATGCACTCATTCATATTTAGCCCTTCGAGATCCTCACGGCTAACAAGTCCCCGATCGAGAAGAGCAGAACCGAACATGTTCACCGAGCTCTCCAACGCCCCTTTGATAAACGCCTTAAATTCGAGGGACTGGCGGTATTCGATGACCGCTTCCTCACGGATCCGCTCAGATTGATCAAGCGTCCCCTCCAGGAGCTTCTGAAGTTCGGTTTCACGACGACTGGACTCCTCCAGCCTCGCATCGCCAAACGAAGACGTTTCTCAACTAGGTGACGCTGACGTTCCGACTCCAGGTACCGAAGTTCGTTCTCTTTCGCTTTCCTCTCCTGAGCCATGGCCTCCTTAATGAGTTGCTCCAACAAGTCGGCAGCCCGGGCGCCCAGCCTGGTCACTGAGTCCGGTCTCCCTTCGGGAATAACTCGTGGAGGTCCTCCCCGAACACCTCCCACGGACTCTTCAACACTTGGGCCAGTAGAATCCGGCACTTCAGCGTCTGACCCTATCTCGCCTTCACGCTTTCCCCGCAGCTCTTAGGGATCATCGCTGACCTGTATGTCGTCGATATATGCCAGGTCATTCGTTCCCTCATCGAAAGCCCGAGGCGCTGCCGAAGTTCCTTCCCCTGACGCTCCGGGTGCGGTGCGCCTCCTTTTCGCCGGAAGACGAGAAGGCCCCGGCCGATCGTGGGGAACCCTTTTGTTTCCTATCTGCCGGAGTCGGAACCATCCCAATTCGAGCTCCGGTTGGCCTACAACACAAACCGAAAAGCAAAGTTAGCATCCAAAAGAAGAAAAAGCGTGAGCAGACAAAACTCACCCGTGTACTCCAGCACATCGACCTCGAGCTCACGCAAATAGTCTTCTGCATCGTGTACATGTTTTTGGATTTCATCTACTTCCCGAAAATGAGGGTCTTCAAAACCGATCCCTTCTCCCAGAAATCTAGCCTCACCTACCCTCCGTGGCTCGGCAAATCTTACTCCGCAAAGTTCGGCGAAGAAGAACCTCTTGTACCAGTCTGCGAACTCGGTGTCCCTCACTTTGAAAACCTGGCAATACCTACCCTTCAAGACGAAACATCCATGAAGGCGGGGGTTGGCCTCCCATCGAAAAACAGCTTTGAAGATCTCGATGTCCCAAGGAATCTGCCGACGCCGCAACTCCTTGGCAAGACAGTAGATCATAGTGACGGCGTTCGGCGGGAGCTGCATAGGGACGATGCCAAAGTGGTTGAAAACATTCACGAACTCCGGTTGGAAGGGAAGAAACAGCCCGCCACGTAGGTGGTGGAGGCACACTGTCATCTTCCCTTTCGGCAAGGTCATGAATCTTGTTCCTTCCGGCGGGTACTCTAAGCCAACGTCCGGGTCCCTCCCCCACACTTCCAATACCTCCGTCTCGAAAGTATGCGGCGGTAAAACACATAGCTCACCTCGAAGAGCATGGTAATCAGCCCACATGTCCTTCGCTCTGCTGCGCGACTTCTTGACCATTTTGGAAAAACAAACAAATGGAGGAACAGGCGAAAGAAATGAACAGAAGAGACAGGTACTCGGTCCCTCACCCTTTTTTCACATATATATAGTCCTTGGAACCGACGGTTCCGATCCCCGAGGACTGACACCTAACCGCCTAAACCTAAAATTCAAAACGGACTGGCGCGAACTTCACCTCATTTTTCCCCAAACGATCACATCAAAAAAGAATTTATATATATATATATATAAGCAAAGGGCGCATATCACGAACATTCCATTTAAATAATTCTTTTACATAGTTAAAAAAAAAAAGCGAGAAGACTATGAGGACTGTCTCGGCTCTGACTCTGCAAGTAGACCCCGAACAGTCCGGGCAACCTCTCTTCGGCGGCGGTTCTCCTCCTCCAGCTCTTCGACTCGGGACATCAGCACGCCCCTCTCCCTCTTGAACTCCTCAATTTCGGCGGCCGCCATCTCCAGGTCTCCCTCGAAGCGAGCGCACTTCGACTCCAAGTCAACGATCGTCCTCTCCGCCTCGGACGATTCCAGCCTCCGAAGAAGAGAGAGAATTTCCTCCATCTTCTGCTCGAAGGCTGCTGCCTTCTGCTCAAGGGCTGCTGCCTGACCCCTACTCGCTAGACGCGTCTCGATCCGGTCAAGATGCGAACAGACGTTGCGCGCAAAATATTGCGCGCTCGAACTGAAGGACCCAGGGCCTCTCTGACCCCCTGGCGAAGGCTCTGGACTAGCAGAAGGGCCCGAAGAGGAAGTAACGGGGGTCACGTTGCTCCGCCTCGGCAAAGGCGCATCCTGGACCACCAGAGACGCCGCAGAAGGCCGATCCTCCGCACTTTCCTTCCTTGGCTGCACTTCGTTGTCGGCCACCATGATCGTATCCTCCACCGGAGGAGCTTCTCGTGCGTCACCCGGAGAAGACCTAGACGTCCCACGTGCGCCTTCCCCTGCGTTGGAAAGACGAATCCTCGGCTTCTTCGATGCTTCTTCTCGAACAGACGGACGCTTTGCGCCCGTTTGATCCGGCCTGGCTGGAACCCTGGTTCCAGGATTTTCTCCTTGAAGACTCCCAGCTACGCCTAAAAAGAGATCCATCACACCAGTTCTCCTCGGGTCAACAGAAGACCCAACCGATGCTTCACAAGTATTTATAGGCCACTCAGACCCACGTGGCAACCGGGCACGCGCATCAATGCGCTTCACGACTACCGGGGGGACATGTTGCATTTGGATTCACACTTCTTGATCTGGACCGTCCACGTAGAAGCTAGGGCAAAATCCACGTGAGCAAGGCCTCCACGTCGAACAAGAGATGTATCATCCCGAACAGCAGACGCCGAAGAGCCCAAGGCGAAAAACAAAGACCTGATTTGATAGACGCCTGACCGTTGGGAACCGTACTGCTCTGGAAGAGGAAGCGGTTTTCCCGCTGACGGGTCGTACCCTCTGTACATCGTACAACAGAGGTCAGATAGTAGCTCTCGCAGGCATTAAATGAGCCGCCACTAGGATTGTAGATTATTCGGCTGAAGTGACTAGACAGAGCAGACCAGAGTATATATATCTCATGTAAACAGCCTTCAAAGGGGTTGAGATCCAAAAAATCCTTTAAGCACACTGTAACCAAAAAAGAAAAGCTATTCTAGTGATCTTTTAAGCCTCCTTGAAAAAGAGCCGTGGTTTTTCCGTCAGCCGGTTTTTCACGTAAAAAATTTTGATTGTTTCCCGTCATAACACTCTGGATTACCTTTCTTATTGGCATTAAACCACCCATCGCATGGTTTTCATAGGAGATTTTTTTATAATAAATATGATTGAGGACAAGGTGGCTCGGGGAGATGCTAGTGAAACCTCCACCAATGATACATCCATCTTTGAAGAATTTATGCGGTGTTCATCACGCCTCACCCTCACCAGTCTCAGACTTTTGATCCCTCGACACACCTTCATATGCTCAGGAACTAGCCAATTACTTGTCCCCATCTCATTCATTCACTGCAGCAAGTTGGCATTGGATCCTTGTGATTATTACTAACGTGCTTGTGCAACCAACTGGGTTTTCACCGATGTTGGATCCATCATCACTGTCCTGGTGGACCACATCATCCGAGACTTCGATCCATATGATGGCGCATCAACATCTTCACATCCTCCTACGTAGTACAATGTTGTACTGTCTTCCTATTCCCCTACGACATAGTATATGGATGATGATCCTGCAGATGATGCTTGGTCAACGAATGATGATACTGATATGCCTAACCTACTTAATCCTGGGTGAAAATAACAGTCAACACCTAATAAGTACACACTCTTAAGCGATGCACTTTTACATTATAGAGAGCGATGATAGCTTTTTTTAGTTAAACATTATATATTTTGAAACTGATCTATATACTGAATTTACTTATGATGTAGTGAAGCTTGTTGTACTCATTATTGAAAGATATTAAAATATTTTGCATACAATATTACAAGAACAAAAAAAAGGTAAAAACTACAAATTTAAGAGTTAATTTCTCAAAGTTCTCTGTCACAATAATTTCTTCAATTTACTCTAAATGTCTTTTAATACGATCTTTTCCTTTAATTTTTTACATTATTTCTAAATCTCATCCCATTCAATGTGTGAGAGCATAGTCCTTAGATCTGCGATAGATCGAAAATCACTAAAAGCAACTTCATTGTAAGTCCGAAGCAAACATGAGTCAGCAGTATTTATAATAGTCTTATTTAAGAGCAAAAAATTTGTTGTCTCGTTTGCGTGCCTTTAATGTTGTAATAGCGTTCAAGTTTTTCATTGCACCTTATTCGGACTTCTTCCCAGTCGCTTGTCTTTAAATATATGCATAATAAAATTTTTGTCAGCTAAAAATCACGTAAAACAGCATTTTTGAAGACGTGAAATAGATAGATAAGAATCATCTACATCATCCCACTCTTCGCTTTCACTCCTCCGCATAACCTTAACAATTTACTTTACTCAAACTTCTTTTCGACATCCATGTTCAACTACATTTCAAATAATTCTATTTTTTTAAAACAAATAATTCATTTTAGCTACTTACTATTTAAGCTAAGTTTAACATAAAATAATGATCTAAATTAACAATCGCTATAATTTCAAGAAATTAAATTCATCTTTTTAATACAAGCAACTCATAAAATGTGATTTAACAATACGAAAGAGCTTCAGAAGTAGCAGCAAATCCACAACTAATCAATTCTAGTTCCAGGTGAAATTCATGTTTCGCAATTCGTACACCATCCTCGAGTCCAATATCCACATACATGAAACAAATAAAACATAATGCATCTCTAACAACTTATAAGCATATACTTATACAGAAGAATACAATAGGACATACCATCTATTTTTTGCATTTTCTTAACATGTTGCTCAATTGTATCCTTTATTGTAATAATAACTACAAGTGCATGGATTCACTATTGTCGCTTCATCCATGGTATTTCTTATACGACGACTTTGAGGCCCGTCTTATCTCATAACCCTTCTCTCACCGAGTTTTATTATACCATAAGATTCATGAAATTACATACAATAGTCAATATTCACAATAAATATAAATTATAAAATTAATTATTAAAAAATTCTTATAATTAATATATATTTACTATTTGATCCATAATTTTTAAAAAGACTTACTAAAGAGTTTTTATTTTAAAAATATAATAAAACTAAAGATTCATATAAATTATAATTATTATATAACATATCCCTATTAAAAATATGTGAGAATCTAAAGAATATTTCATTTTAAATTTTTTAAAATTCTATTTTTAACCTCCCTCCCCCACTCACCCTATGTAGGCGGGCATCGGCAGCCACCCCCTCCATGAATTGTTATTTTCACATGCAATGGCTGCAAATGTGAGCAGGATTATACCATTATTGACATTAATGCCAACTACAATAAGAACAGTTCTACGATATTTACCTATTAAAACAAACCAACAACGGTTACAACTAGTCGACAGTATCTCCATCATTAAATAAATGCTCTAAAACTCTAGAAAATCTCTGAAATACATTTGTAACGAACATTTGAATAGAATACACAATCCCTATAAAAGAAATTATTATATAAGTGGGGTCAATTTGTTGATTTAGTTTATATTATAATTTATGAAATAAATATTAAGAGGAATCATTATTCTCCATATTTCACAATACCTGTACAAGTATTTGTAAAAATCCTCCCAACCAATGAATATGGATGATATTACCATCCAACGTCCATCCCAGTCTTTCATGTAGCTAATATTTAGTCTATATTCTGCTTTGATGCAATCAATAATATCCTTCGGACGCATGTCTATCTCAGTCATAAGGTCACATCTTGCACATGCTTCATTTGCAAACCTCATTTCGGGCAAGTATTCCTTAACAATAGTTAATATTTTCCACATATCTCCAAATCTTTTGGCAGCTATGCAGTACATCTTGAATGGGAATGGCCGCACCGAATTGTGATGGTGTACACACTTTTCATTGTGCATGCTCTTGTGTGACATTATCTATGTTAAACATATATACAAATATATCAATTTGAGTTGATATTGCAAATTGAATAAAAACGTTACTCACCTGGCATCGCTGGACCCATGAGAAATCTGTTATTGCGTAATTTCTGATGAGACTATTACAGTCACGAGCTCTATCCTCGAAAGTGCGTCCATCATCTTCTACGTCGTCTCGATCTTAAGGATCTTTTAGATCAGAAGAAGATATTGAAATACTCATTAATTGGTACATCCTTCTTCATTATAAATGGAATTGACCTTAGAAGTGAAGGCAATAAATGAGGCAATGAGATTCGAGTAATGTAAAATTGTCATAATTTAAAAAAAAAGATTAGCATATAAAAAAATCAAAAAAGGTAAAAGTAATCGAGTACTGAGAGCACATTACTTACTTTATTGGATCAAATATTTGTGTGTACTATGCTACATCAATGTAAGAATCTACAAGATATTGTATGATAATAGCAATAGACTCTTCGTGTGCCCATCTAGACTGAGCTAGTATGTCAACATATTATTGTTCAGTAGCCTCCTGACTAAGTCCTATACTTTTCAATCATGATCACTTGATCAATTATAGTATGTTCGACAAATATTGACACAAATATTGACAGTGACATTGTACACAATTTTAATATCACACTATTTGAGATCTAACCTCATGACCCGAAACAATTTATTTTTGATATTTTGTAAATTATCATTGACGTTAAATTTAACTACCTTCACTTTTTTACTTCTATAATTAAGGCAAATTTCACCGGTAAAATATATCTTTTTGTCGAAGTTAACAATAATATAAATAATAGAATTCACCATCAAGATCTACATCATACAGAAAAAAAAAATTATGTAACTAAAATCAACGGCATTATAATTGTTAAAAAATGATCTGTAATAAAATCTAAAATGCAAAACAACTTTCATATTAGCATATTTAAACACATCTACATATTCATTTTGAAAGAAATAATTAGTTTAAATTATAACTAATAAGATGTATATAATAAATACACAAAATAAGAATAATAAATTTTGGATCAACTGCAAACTTCTTGATCTTCTTAAAAATATCTTTGTCAGAAAAAGAGGTGAAGAGAGTGAACTGGAAACGGGTCAAGCTGATAGGAAGGTAAAAGGGTTTTATAAGTACCTAGAGAATAAGGAGAGTCCCCACCTGACCAAAGTACATGCCGGACCCACCGCACTAAAGAGCCTAGGTGAGGAACAGCTAGGTGGAGTCGCCCGAACTTCGGGCAACTCCTAAACAAGATTCAAGCAACTCCTTAAACAAGTCTTTTTTAAATTTTTTAATAATCACAGTTAAATTATAAATTAATTTGTTAATCACACTATTATTAAAAAATCTCAGGGTTTCATAATGCACATTGTATATTTCAGTCACCTGTATGCAGAAGCCAATTCATCTGCGGTTTCTAACATATTCTTATACATATGTGTGCGCAGATATACATAAAGTTATAGATATAAATTAGATAGAGAGAGAGGTGCACACCTACACATGCTATCATTTCATTCAAGGTATCTGCATAATAAGATCAGTGTATTTTGGCCAGCTTCGTTGGATCTTATGATAGCCTCCAATGATGTATAGCTATTTTATTGAAAAAACAGAGGAGCTGATCCAACACATTTTAGTTTCTAAGAATTTAAGCACAGCATACAATTTCATGTGCATAAAACGTAACTAATATATAAATATGACAATTTCATATGGCATGTAATTCCCAAAAAGTACAAAGCCAATGCACGGATGAGTAGAGTTTTAAAAGAAAACACCGATGAGTAAAATGCAGATGAGGCAACATTCAAAAAACAGCATGCAGGTAAGGCCATAACTCACTGGCTAAAGGCAAACAAATATAAGGGTGTAGATTGATAGAGACTGTTGATAGAACATAGATAATCAGCAAAAAATCTATAATTCAAGTTTAGAACACCAATGCACTACAGAAAAAGCATATAAGTTCTTTATAACCTCTGAAGAAATGCTTGGTTTTAAATTTAGAAACTAAAACAAGATTCAAACCTAATTCTTAGGTCAGACCCTGAAACCTCTGCTGTTCCGCCTGCCTCGAGCTCTTTCAAATTTTCTTCCCTTTGAACGAACATAAGGCTTTGTGTGGCTGTGGAACACCAGGAGCAGGCCCAAAGTGCTTCACTGCTTCCCTGGCATTCTTAGGCCCCCTTAGAAGAACCTGTTAAATAGACAACAAAAAAGCAAATAATTTGATAACTAATGCACGATAACTTGAAACCATAATGCATCAATTTTTAACTCAATAGTCAATATGATTTTCATATGTAGGTAAAATGAGAGTTTATCAAATTCTAGGGAAAACAAACTTAAAATTGGACACAGAACCATGGAAGAAATGCAAAGGAAAAAAAATATGCAAACCAAGGTTGAAACCCCGACATTCATCCTTGTAAGCTTTTCATAGCCGGTGAAGCCTGAAGGCAAAAAGTACATCTCTTAAAGAACAGACCAAAACAAGTCATGCTTTCTTTTAGTAGCAACTCGTATGATGCAGATTTATGAGAACAGAAGCACCAATGCACAATGTTGCACAAAAATGCATCATTGAAATGCTGACAATACGATAAATATAAAACTAATACATGATGAGTTGTAGCAAACAACTAAAACAAACAAAGAAAACTGGCTCAGACACATAAAATGCTCACAGGAGTCACAGTAACTGTAAGCCCTCACAATGAGCTGGGATTAAATAGTATCATCACTGCAAATAAAACAAAACCTAACTGTATAGCAAGAAAATCTGCTAAAGTAGTTGTTCCAAGGAAAAAAATCGTCAAAGAAAACAAAAACAACAAACAGGAAGGCCAATGTGTATAATATGGACCAAAAGGCACCGGCAAAAACAAAAACCAGAAAGTTTTAGCTAAAATGAATAAATAGATGACAAACAGACCTACTAAACAAGAAAAAGTAATAGTTCAACAATTTTATTACTCACAATATCAAACAAATAAAAATATAACTTAGGGAGCGTTTGGTTCGTTGTTAACTTGATGTTATGTCATTTAATCTAGATGTCATGACATCTAGATGTCATCTTTTGGCTAATAATTCTATAATCTTATAGAAGATTATTTATAAATATTATTAAATCAAACAATTACTTTCTCTAGATAACATAACATAACATCAAGATAACATTAAATCAAATGCCCCCTTAGTGTCTTCTATAATGAATATGTGAATATACAGAATTTAAGGCATTCTGCTGGAAAAGCATCAAGAATAAACTAATGATTTTCTAAATGACCACAAAAGAAAGAAACAAACTGTTGCCCAAAAATGGAATGGTTCCCTCAGAGAAGTATATGAGTGGGTCTTCAAAGGATATCAGAATTAGCATGGCATGAATGAGCATCACTGGGAACCAAACAAGCCACACAGCACGCAAGAAACAGTGACAATACTCAAAATATTGCTGCAATTTGCAGGATTACTTAAGGAAACATCAGGAGGATTCAAAAGACGCTATATGTTCTAACTGTAGCATAGAATATGAACTCAGGCGAAAACATGGCACCATTTCTGATTAACAGCATTCTTCTAATTTTCAGTTCTAATCACATGCATGATCAACAGAACCATGCCTCTAGTATATAATAATATAATAAATGTTGAAATGCTGTTAGCAATATCATCTCATCAGAATATCTAGAGATTTAAGAAAGACAGCCACAAAGCAAAACGTTACAATAGGATCCCATCTCTATGGATATAAAAAAAAAATACATGTCACAGCAATGCTTATCTGAGCCTCTGACTAAAGTGGCTAAGCAAGCTAGCTTTGCATGATAAACCACAAATACAAAATCTAACAGGTTTAATTATGTTCTAGATCTGCAGCATGACCTACCACGTATTCCAAAAGCATCACCACGGAATCAACTATGAGAAAAAAAAAAAAAAAACTAATCCAGTATTACTCAGATGTAACAAGTACACAGATTTAATAAATGGGGTTGGGGCTCATAATTAAAATTGAGAAAAGAAAGCCAAAGAACTAGTTTATGTGATAATATGCACCGTGTTTTGCCCAAGAGGTGCCCGGAGAGCAAGCTGATCAAAGGTGAGGCATTCTTCTCCGGCCTTAAGGATCCGTGCCCTGTCCGTCTCCGTGAACCTCAAAGCAGTCACCTTGAGGGCGGGAATTTCGTGTATCCTCTTATCATCGGTCACAGTTCCAACAATAATCGAAATTTTATTCTCCTCTTGATCATAAACTTACGAAGCGGATAAGCCTCCGGAGAGAAATGGGCGGCCGATTGGTCCTGCTCATGAACAGCCTTTTAAGGATCACTGCATTGAACTTGATACCTGTCCTCCTAACCAGAAACCTGTACAGCTGATAGAATGGGAAAAAGTAATTACAGATCAACGGCCTCAGAAAAGGAACCAAAGTCAAGAAATCGGAGGAAACAACTGAATTTGAGGAATGATAAGATCGCCTCAGATCTTATCAGTACCTTCACAAGAAGCTTGAGGTAAACATCATCGCTCTTCGGCGCTGTGCGCTTCGTTTTCTTGCTCCTGCCACCAGCGATGAGATCGATACCCTACAACAAACTACAAATTGTTACTATGCAACGATTACTCGGTAATGAAGACGGGAGTTATGAAAGTGGAGCTTCCCCTATGTCCGATGGAGAACATACCATTCTTTCCGGAGCAGCGGCTCCACGCCTCTGCAGCGGCCTCCTTCTAGGGTTCGGCCTCACTGCCCTCCGGCCCAACAGTTTCGTCGATAGTATTATATATGAGTGCGGTCCAGTGTCCTGCGGTTCATCATCGTTTTGAAAATCGAACCGATAGGTTGAAAATTTTAATATTCAATTGACTTAAAATCAGAACCCATAAATAAGAAGTTTTTAATAAATATAAATATATTCATAAAAATCTCATTTTTTTAAATTGATAATAAAAATAAAATAATTCTTAAAATACTCAAACAAAAATAAAAATCAATATTTTAAAATAATAACAATAATAGTAATTAAATTTTTAAATTTTCTTTTAAAAAAAGCCAAATTTCTGTGGCCATGTGCAGGGTCCTAAGTTGCCACAAAAAAAGTCTTTGATTAAAGGATAAAGTTGAATAAAAAAAATATTTTATAAAATTAATAAAAAAAAAATTTAATATTGAGACATAGATAAATGTAAAATAAAATTAATTTTATATTAAAATTTATATTTGATGTGAAATAAAGTTGTTTTTTAAGATTGAGATTTATATTGAATGTGAAATAAAATTATTGAATTTTATAATAAATTAAAAATATTATTATTATATTTTTTTCCTTAATTTTGGGCCTCCGCCAAACAAGAACTAAATCCAATTTAACGCAAAATATTAATAGTTTAAAAATATTAATAGTTTAGAAAATAATAATAATAATAATAATACAATTTTTAAAATTATTTTATATAAATTTTAATATAAAAAATATTATTTTATTTCACATACTCAATAATTTTAAATTAAAAAATCAACTTTATTTCACATCCTAAACCAAAATATTCGAATCTAAGTATTTTGATTTAGGATATGAAATAAAGTTGATATTTTTATTACAAATTATAGAGCATATGAAATAAAATATTTTTTTTATATTAAAATTTATATAGAATGATTAAAAAAAATTATTTATTATTATTATTATTTAAACGGGTATCAATTTAAACTTACTTTTAATTATCGCACCAAACAGTATCTAAAAACTATTTATTTACGTTTATGCAACTAAGAAGTAATAGTTTTAAAAGAAGCTGCGCTGCTCGTTTGACTTCTCCTATAAGTAGGGGTGTGCAAAAATATTCAAAGAGCTAAAAATCGACCTAAATTTGTATTAAATTGATCAATTAAATTTAGTTCTAATTTAGTTCAGTTCGAATCCTATTCCACATTTACTAGGACAGCATAACTCAAGTCATCTCTGGATTTTGCTATCCGAGCAAATCGAAACTGACCCAAACTGAGTTAAATTTTCAAACTTTAACACTATTTCCTCACTACGTTAGTAATGCATCCTTTAATATAAAATTGATATTGATGCTTTGTGTTAGTTGTGATTTGTTTAAAATTAAATTTTAGAATTTTATTTTCAATTTAATTTAATTATAATAAATTATTTAATTTTGAAATTATTATTATTATTATATTTTTATAGTGATATTATGGACAATTATGCGTAAAAAATTTATTATTTTATCTAATCAAAAATTTTGGTTGCTTAAAACCAGAGTATTAATAAACTTGAAAATTAGAATACATGTTATGTTGTGCAAGCTTGGGTTAGACCCAAACTGGGCACAAACGATAAAATTTAAATAGGATATAATCAGTTCGGTTCTACGTTTCACATGAAATTGACTTAAATAGTATTGACGTAGGATGTGGGGGTCCCAGGAAACACTAAAGAGAAAGAGAGTTTCGGGAGACGGCGGCGCGCAAAGAGTTAAGCCTGTTAATGAAAGCTTGAGGAGGGAACAAGTTTAGAGCATCCAAAGAAACACACAGAGGTTTAAGGTGGTTCAGGGAGGAAATTCCCTACGTCCACCGGACGATCGGCGAAGATATTTCACTAAAGGGAAAAAAGTAGCCCTGAAGGCTACTACAGTGTTTTTGGAAAGAAGAAAGAAGAAGAAAAAGAAGATAGCTCCTCAATTGGAGCTTTGATACAATGAGAGTGGAGGCAGTCCCTTTTCGTTGATCCGATCCTCCCTCCTTTTCCCATCCCTCTTTTTTGAAGCTTGCTCCTTGATATTTGTAGCAGCAGATGGTGCAGCTTTATCCTGATTTTTTGGAGAAAAGGAGGTGGACAAGCTCTGGGATCGCGCCGCTTGTCGGCCACTGGAGGGACCAGAGTCAGTAAAGAGAGCTTGACCTTTGGATCTTGGTACTGTTTCTGGGGATTCGCGTCAGCTGGGGCATGCGGACCCTTGATTTGCTTGACTAGAAGAAGCATGTTTCTTTAGAAACAGTGCAGCCAGAGCACGCTGATAGTGATAGGTATGGCTGAGAAATATCATGCCCGATGTGGTTGGGAGAGCTGCTTAAACAAGGGTCATGCAGGAGGTTTGGAGGGCCCAAACCTCACCCACGAGGTTAGAGATTCCAAACTTCACCCACGAGGTTAGAGGTTCCAAACCTCTCCCACGAGGTTAGAAGTTTGGACAGCTTTAAAGTTTATTGCATGATGTTTCAAGATGAAGGAGCGCCACGTGTATGGCTGTGATGCAGCGCTGGAGCCACATGTCAACAAATAGATCTGAGTTGCACTCTTATAAGATTCTTTTTCTTTTAAATAAAGGGTTTGGTCCAACCACAATAACTAACTAGTGGCTCATTTGGTCTAATCAAATCTCAAGGAATCAGTCAAGCAATTTCTAATTTGACTCAGTTGGAGCAATTTCAATCCAAGTTTGAAGCAGAAGTCAGGTTTGCGATTTAATCGGATCGATTAAGCCATCAGTTCGTAGTTGAACTGATTGAACTGGCTTTTATGAATATTTTAATTAGGGTTAATATCAATAAAATCCTAATAGCTTGAAGTAAAATATAAATATATCATTTAGTATTAATTAAATAACTTAACAGAAGATATTTTCTAAAATTGATAGATTAGTTTAGACCTTATTATCACCTAAAATATTGATTTAGGCATTAAATTAATTAAATTAATTCATTAATTTAAAAAATATTCTCTATTGAGTCCTTTTATTTATTAAATGACTTATTTGTATATTACCTCAAATTAAAAAATTTATTTAATTAATTAATAAATTAGAAAAATCTGAATGCATGCAAGCTAAATTATATAGAAATAGATTAAAAAATATCCATTACTTAAAATAGATTAAAAAAAACCAACTGTCGTTTGGTTTAACGTTTCGTTTTTTGTAGAAAATAGTTATTAATATTTATGTATAATATAAAATAATATTATTTTAATATAAAAAATTATATAAAATTTAAAATAATTTTTTTATTAAAATATATATAATAAGAAATAAAATTAATTTAAATATTAAAAATAATTATTTGATGAAATTAAAAATAATTGGTTGAACCGTAAAATAAACATTGAACAACTCCATGAAAGTTTGCGTGGAGTACATAAACCAATAATGATCTCAGGATTGTTTTTTTAGAATGTAATGGTGAAATAAATTTATTTTAATTTAAAATTTTTTAGAACTTAAAGTAAATTAAGATTCCTGTAAAAATACATATTAGATCTGAAAAAAATTAATTTTTAATAATCATTTTATAATAATAAATTAATTTTTATTGATATATGTGAAATAAAAATTAAAAAAATCTTTGAACTAATTAGGGGTGGCATCGAGTCGAGTTCGAGCGAGTTTCAATATACTCGAACTCGAAAAATTCGATTTCAACGAGACTCGAAATCGACTCGAACTCGAATCATTTTGAGTCGAGTCAGCTCGACTCGATTTAACTCGAATTCGAATCGATTTCAATTTTCGGATAAATTTAAATTACATAATAAAAAAAACACATTTAAAATGATTATACTTTAACTCAAAAAAAAATATTTTCATTTTCAATTTTTAATATATCACTCTTTTCATAATATAATAAAAACATTTAATAAATAATTTTATTTCGAGTCAGCTCAATTTTTTTCGAGCGAGTCAAGCCAAACTCGAAATCGACTCGAAATAATTTCGAGTACACTGAATAGCTCGAACTCGACTCGAAATGACTCGAATCGATTTCGAGTCGAGTTTTTAATCGAGCGAATTTCGAGCGATTTTCGATTTTCGAATAAAATTGTCAGCCCTAGAACTAATTTTGAAACTTTAAATGGGCTAAAACTTAAAGCCTGCTTGTCACCTACACAAATGACAATTCGTAATTTCTCAGATCCAATATAACTTAAATGAAAGATTAAATTTTTTTAACAATCTTAACATCTTATATATTTTTTAATATTTCATCAATTTTAATTTACATTTTCATATATTTTAGTATAAAAAAATCAAAGTACCAATCCAACTGTATACATTTATACCACAAAATACAGACAAATATATGTTATTTACAATAAATTATTATCTCAATCTTTTAGCGAATCACAATTAAAAATGATCCTCCTAATAAGCTCCATATTCCCAAATCATCACTTCCAAACGTCACAATTAATTGATCCAAGCCAAATCGTTGAAATTCAATAGGTTCCAGAATCAAAAATAATATCTGATCTATCGATTTCAATTTTAAAATCACAACATAAAAATTTCATGAAGAACAGAAAAATAACAATGATCCCCAACCCCACTACAGTAATAAAAGTTCAAATTAGGCTCACGCCATGCACTTGGAAAGCACAGATCATAAATTAATTTGACGCCATCCAAAGAAAACCGAGAACAGGAGGGAAAACAGAGGGAAGGGAGAAACAACAAAATTCCCCGTCGCCACCGCAATGATAACATCAAAGCAGACTCACGCCTTGGTCTTGAGAAGCATCAGGCGCAGCTCCGCCGGATCAATATCCCGAACTCTGTTCGCAGGCCGGTAACAGCCCGTCACCGGATCGGGAACCCACGCTGAAGCCGCCGCCGAATCAGATCCCAACGCCGCTGCATCGTTCTTCCCCTTCATCATCACCGCCTTCTCCTCCGCCAACATCCCCCTTCCAGCTGCCGATGCGGCCGAGAATCCCCTCCTGGAACGAAAAAACCTTCCACGAGTCAGATCCAGCTCCCGGAATAACCAAAATTAGAAATCGGCATAGGATCGTGACGGAGATCTCACCTTGAGGTCAAGCTGGCGATGCCGTCGGATAGGGCCGCGACCAGGGCCCTGCTACTGCAGATTGCTCGAGCCATCGGAGCTAGAACGGGAACGCTGAGCACAGAAGCAGCAGCCGCCACAAAGGGAATGAGAAGAAAAGGTGAAGAACGACGGATTCTTCTCCTTTCCCTCTCGCAGAAACGAAACCCTAGAAGCAACCCTCTCCTGCAACTTGTGGCGACGATGCAGAGGGAGGTGCTCCATATATAGCAGTGGAGAGCCGGGAGAGAGGCCGTGAACCGTTTACAGCGTCAAGATGGGGAGACGCTGGATGGTCGACACGTGCCAGAAAGCCGCAGCCGCCCTCGTTTAAAAAGAACTTTACGATTTAGTGCCTTCATTTTCGTGATTTTACGAAAAATAGAATATAATATTCAACAAGATTAGAAGCTTCCGCTAAATTCGAGAACCGAAAATAAAGATAGTCATTTAAATTTTATTTGATACGAAATTAATTTCGAGAATAAAAATGATTTATTTGAAATAAAATGGATTCTATAATTAACTTATTTTATCATATGTTTAATTTTAAAATTTTTGTAATATCACTCGTTTCCATCCTAATAATATAAAGATAATTTTTCAAAAACATTTATATATAAAATTATGATAACAAGGAATATGATATTAACTAATATAAAAATATAATAAATATAAAAAATACTATTTAGTTCAATCAATTGATAAAAATACTAAAATTTTATATGCGATACTACTTCAAAATAGCAATCATGATTAAATTTAATATCTTTTAATTATTTAAGACTACATAATTTAATAATATTATATAATGTGCATAATTAATGTATATTTGAATAAATAAATATAATCAATAATTTAGTCAATTTATTTCCAATATCCACTATATTTTGAATAGTTATTTAAATCAAAAACTTGATTCAGAATAAAAAATCTCCTAATTTATAGTCTAAATAATTTCATTATTTATTAATATTAATGTTAAAATACTACAAATTTAAGAAAAAAGCTATATTATTCCAATAATTAAATAATAAATAAATTAATTATAATTTAGTATTCTATGAATGATTCCATAGATTAAAATTTAATTTATTAAATAATACAGTAGATTAAAATATAAATATTAATTAATTAATTTATTGATTAATTATTGAGAATATGTAACAAGATGCTTTTCAAATATATCAGATAATAAAATTTATTTAAATTTTTTGTTTACTCTCTATATTTTAGGTATTTATAATAATACTAAATTACTTAAATATTCTCATAATATTATATATGTGACTAAACTAAAGTATTTATTACAAAATTAAGGAAATAATTATTAAAATTTTGGTGATATATTTTGTATTTTATCTAATTGTTAAATAAGTAAGAATCTAAAATCTATATCAACCTAATAATCTTTGGTATCTGATATTCAAATAAACTTGGAAAAACAATAGAGGTGAAGTTCGAATTAAGTAAATTACACTGGAAAATTTTGTAATTGTCAAATTTCAGGGTGGTATCGGGAATAATGCGGAAATTAGGGAGATCGACGAATAAATACAAATATTTCGTATTCAAGCGGCCTTCTGAAGTGCGCGTGGGCCCGCGCTTTCTCGTGCGCGCCAGGAGGCGTGTGAGCGAGGCGGTCAGCGGTTCACGTGGAATCTAGACGCTCACCTCACCCTGGGCGGAGTCTACGTTAGTAGACCCGGCCGTCGCCAATGGGTCAAACTTTGGGTGCAAAGTTTTTTCGTAAACTAATTTATTTTGGGCTGGCGAACGGCTGGATCACGTGTGGCGTGGTGGTGCCAGTTCACCATTTTTATGCCTTTCACGGTCAACTACACTAAAATCAAGGTTTGAAAATCGAATCGACTTTAGAACAGATAAACTGAAAGGCTCAAAATTTAATGATTGATCGAGAATAAAATAAAAATTAAAAAAATAATAAAATATAATATAAATATAATTAAAATATATATTATTCACACATCAATACAATAATTAAACATAAAATGAATGTTTAATAATTAAATTTGACAAATAATATTTTATGTCAATAACTCAAAAAATAATTCCAAGCAAATCGAAATAACAATAACCTAATAAAATATTCGTAAATCACAAATTGAGTATAATATTTAGTATATCATTAAAAGATCTGAATAAATGTGTGCTTTATCAATATTAAAATTCTAAATCATTTTATCATTTCATATCACTAAAATACTAAAATACTAAATCATTTCGAAAGAATGGGGACTGGAAAGGAGAGTGCGAGGCAAGAGAAATCGCGAGTTCGTGAGTGTAGCACGAGTAGAGGCCGCAGAACGGAGGCTGAGTTAGGGACCCAGAGTTTAGAAAAGTTTTTTTTTAATTTTAAACTCAACCAGTCCAACCGTACCGGTTCATCGGTTGAACCGCGGTTTAGACCGGTTCTGGCCGATTTTAAGCGGATCCGGTTATAAAATTAAATCGAATTGGTTGGTTGACCGGTTCACGGTTCGACCGGTTGAACCAGCCGGTCCGGTCCAATTTTTAATACCTTGCTAAAAATTATGGAGAGAGCCTTTCAGTTTAATCTAATAGATATCATGATAATTAATTATCATATTTTAAATAATAATTATATAATTTTTTAAAAATTATTTACATATATTATTAAATTAAATATTTATTTTTAAAATAATATAAAATAATATGATGATAATATTAAACCAAATTACTCCCTAAATTTAATTAAGATTATTCAGTTAGCTTAAAAATTAAAAATTTATGATAAATAAGCTAAATTTTAGCTTGAATTAATATCAAATTGTATTCAACTCACTTATATTTTAAATAAAATTGAGACAGAATTGAAAATTTTAAATTTAATTTTAAATTGAGTTCGAAACGATTCGAAATTGCATCATCACGAGCCTTCACTTTCTCTTTTTTAAAGGCCTTCAGCACCTCACCTTTTTAGGAAGTCATGTTTTAATGGAGTAACAATACTCATTGTTGGTGGCCAGTAATCTGGCGCCGCATGGCACAGGTGGGCCCATACTTTCAGGCCTTTTGACAAAATGCTGGCAATATTATGCATTGTTAATTATTGGCATTAAAAATACAATAAAAAAATTATTGATATTAAAAAATAAAAATAATTAACTACATATCACACAATTTAATTTTATTTATACCTTACTCATCTATTTAATTATACTATGCATACTCAAAATATTATAAAATCTTACACACACACATTTGAGTTAAAACTTAATCAAAATTTATTTAAAAAAAAATATTCTGTTAGTAAATCATTAAAATTATATCTTTACTCTAATGGTACGTATTTTTCTCTTTCTCAATACTACACTAAAGCGCTGATTTGTCCTAAAATCAATTCACATCACGGATGTCTCTTTCCTTTGCCGCCACTAAACATCAAAGTTTTAGGATTTTCACTCAAAATATATTTAAATATCCTTAAAATAATATAATGAATGACTCAGATTTTTTATAATCTAACTATAGTTAGGTTATTGAAAAATTATGATTATTTATTATAATAAAAATAAGTTAAAATGTGTGTGTAAGATTTTATAATATTTTGAGTGTGCATAGTGTAATTAACTAAGAATGGATAGTTAAAGCATAAATAAAACTAAATTGTATGGCATGTAGGTAATTATCCCTAAAAAATATCGATATAGGATGTACTACAGATACTAAATATTTTTTACTATAAAAAACAAGAATTTTTCTCGACACAATACAATAATTCATGTAAATTTATATTTTTCTGTTAAATACAAACTTAAAATATAAATATAATACATATAAATAAATTTTTAATATTTAATTCTTTATATAAATATATGCAATATGAATAATGAGTTGTTTAATAAAAATAACTTATAATTAAACTTAATTAATTTAAAGAAATCTGCAGTCAATAGCTCAAACAAATTGCAGAAAAGTTCCAACAGAAGCAAAAGGCCTTCTCCCTGCAACTTCAAAGATTGTTCCCAATCTGAAATCAGCCTGCACAAAGGCTTAAGCAGCCTGATACAAAAAGAGAATAAAAAAATTCAATCGAGTTGAACCTGACTTGCTCGAATTTAACTCAAAGGCAATCATTTGCCCAAACTTAAAATGTGTTTTTTTAAAAAAATAAATCTTGTTTTCTTCCGATAGTATTTGACATTGATTTAAAAACCAATTCAATCTATTTTTTATCGCATTGAACAACAAGCTAGTTTTATTATATTATATTTTTGGGCCGTTTAGATATTAATTTAATTTAATAATATTAATGAATTATTAACTAATAGAAACAAAATTAATTTCAAAACAGAATCACACAAAATATTATTAAAGCATATTACAATAATAGAGTACTAAAAACTGTAGTAAGACCAGCGATAATATATGGTGCTGAATGCTGGCCTGCAAAGAGGAAACATACAAATAAAATAAATATTACAGAAATGAGAATGTTAAGGTGGATGTGTGAATATACACGAAAGGATAGAATGAGAAATGAGTATATCCAAAAGAAAGTTGGTGTTGCACCAATTGAGAATAAACTTAGAGAAAGTCAGCGTAGATGGTTTGAACATCTAAATCGTAGGCCGATTGAAGCTTCAGTTAGAAAAATTGAGTTATCGGATTTTGCCCATGTACAAAGAGAAAGAGGGAGACAAAAAAAAAATATGGCAAGAAACTATAAGGAGTGATCTTAGTTACTTAGACTTAAATAAGAATTTGATAACTGATAGGGCGCAATGAAAATAAAAGATTCATGTAACCGACCCCACGTAGTGGGATTAAGGCTTGATTGTTGTTGTTGTTGTAGTTGTTGGATTTATGACATATTAATGAATTTGAGTTGAATAGTAAAGTTTTTGCAGCTATTCGTTGAAATATGTTGAATACAAGTGGAGTACAATCATTTGAGTATGATTTGTTGCATAATAAGTTATTTTAACTGAATACAAGCAATTGTGTGAGTATTCAATTAGTTTTTAATTTTTACTGTATTTGAAGTGAATATATGCAATTTGACTTTAATCTTATCTATACGAAAGTTTTTTAACGTAATACTCTGATTACACACCTAATGCTTGCTATATTGATGTATTTTAATCGAGAATTAATATTTGGAGATAAATTAGGGTCATTTGATTGTGTTTTAATGTAATACCTATAATTACACATCTATTTGTTAGTATATCGATCAATTTTAAGAGAATAAGCTTTTTTAGGGTCTGATTTATGATGTATCAACGAATTTGAGTTGAATAGAGATGTTTTTACAACTATTCATTGCATTACCTTAAATTCAAGTGGAGTACAAGTATTTAGAGTACGATTCATTGCACAATAAGTTATTTTAACTGAATACAAGTAATTGTCTGAGTATTCAATTAATTTTTATTATATTTGAAGAGAATATATATAATTTGACTTTAATCTTGTCTATATGAAGGTTTTTATCATAATATTCTGATTACACACCTAATGTTTGCTATATTGATGTATTTCAATTGAAAATTGATATTTGGCAATCTGTTAGGATTTTTTGATTGTGTTTTAATGTAATACCTATAATTACACAGCTATTTATCAGTATATCGATCAATTTTAAGAGAATAGACTCTTTTAGGGTCTGATTTATAATATATCAATAAAGTTTAGTTGAATAGTGATGTTTTTATTGCTATTCATTGAATTACGTTGAATTCAAGTAGAGTACACGCATTTAGAGTACGATTTATTGCATAATAAATTATTTTAACTGAGTACAAGCAATTATATTAGAATTCAATTAGTTTTTATTGTATTTAAAGAGTATATATGAAATTTGACTTTAATTTTATCTATATAAAGATTTTTTAACATAATACTCTGATTATATACCTAATATTTGCTATTTTTATGTATTTCAATTGAAAAATGATATGTGGCAATTTATTAGGGACATTTAATTGTGTTTTATTATAATACCTATAATTATACTTTTTTTATTAGTATATCGATCAATTTTAAGAGAATAGGCTCTTTTAGAGACTGATTTATGACATATCAATGAATTTGAGTTGAATAGTGATGTTTTTGCCGCTATTCATTGCATTACGTTGAATTCAAGTGGAGTACAAGCATTTAGAGTACGATTTATTGCATAATATGTTATTTTTACGAATACAAGTAATTGTGAGAGTATTTAATTAGTTTTTATTTTATTCGAAGAGAATATTTGTAATTTGATTTTGATCTTGTCTACATGAAGGTTTTTAACATAATACTCTGATTACACTCCTAATGTTTGCTATATTAATGTATTTTAATCAAAAATTGATATTTGGCGATCTATTAGGGACATTTAATTGTGTTTTAATGTAATACAATTTCACATCTATTTGTCAGTAAATCGATTAATTTTTAGAGAATAGGCTCTTTTAAGGTCTAATTTGTGATATATCAATAAATTTGAGCTGAATAGTGATTTTTTTGCCGCTATTCGTTGAATTACGTTGAATTCAAGTGAAGTACTTGCATTTAGAGTACGATTCATTATATAACAAGTTATTTTAACTGAATACAAGAAATTATACGAGTATTCAATTAGTTTTTACAGTATTTGAAGAGCATATATGAAATTTGACTTTAATCTTGTCTATATAACAGTTTTTTAATATAATATTTTGATTACACACCTAATATTTATTATATTTATGTATTTTAGTTGAAAAATAATATATGTCGATGTATTAGGGATATTTGATTGCGTTTTAATATAATACCTATAATTATACATCTTTTTGTTAGTATATCGATCAATTTTAAGTGAATATGCTCGCCCTGTTTGGCAATGGGTTAAAAATCATGGCTAAAATTACTCATGGCAAAAATCTTAAATTTATTTTAAAAAAATATTAAAAAATTATTTTATATCTCATCTCACACAAATTTTAATATTAAACAATCACTTTATTTAACATCCAACACAATTTTCAATAAATCAATCAACTTTATTTCATATCCTACACATTTTTTAATATAACCAACTTACTTTATTTCACATCATACATATTTTTTAAAAATGGCTAAAAATTTCTACTAAATCTTTTTTTTTTCTTATTACCAAACAGAGTTTGGCAAAAAAAAAGAAGATTTGATTAAAATTTTTAATTATTTTTAAAAAATATGTATGATGTGAAATAAAGTAAGTTGGTTATATTAAAAATTGTGTAGGATGTGAAGTAAAGTTGATTGATTTATTGAGAATTGTGTTAGATGTAAAATAAATTGATTATTTAAAGTTGGAATTTGTGTGAGATGAAATATAAAATAATTTTTTAAGTTTTTTTAAAATAAATTAAAAATTTTGGTCATGGCTAATCTTAGTCAAGGTTTTTAGCCCATTGCCAAACAGGGCCTTACGGACAGATTTACGACATATCATTACAGTTGAGTTGAATAGTGATATTTATGCGGTTATTCATTGCATTACGTTGAATTCAAGTAGAGAACAAGCATTTAGTGTACGATTCATTGTATATAAGTTTTTTTAACTGAATACAAGCAATTGTGTGAGTATTCAATTATTGTTTAATGTATTTGAAGAGAATATAAGCAATTTGACTTTAATCTTTATGATTAAAATACATCAATATAGCTAACACTAGATTTGTAATCAGAGTATTATGTTAAAAAATCTTCATATAGACAAGATTAAAGTCAAATTACATATATTCTCTGAAAATATAATAAAAATTAATTGAATACTCACATAATTGCTTGTATTCAGTTAAAAAAACTTATTATCGAAATCTTAATGCTTGTACTTCACTTGAATTCAATATAATGCAATGAATAGCCGAAAAAACATCACTATTCAACTCAACTTCATTGATATATCATAAATCAATCGATAAAAGAGTCTATTCTCTTAAAATTGATCGATACACTAACAAAAAGATGTATAATTATAGGTATTATATTAAAACGCAATTAAATATCCTTAATAGATCGCCACATTTAATTTTTCGACTAAAATACATCAATAAAGCAAATATTAGGTGTATAATAAGATTATTATGTTAAACAACCATGATATAGATAATATTAAAGTCAAATTGCAAATATTCTCTTCAAATACAATAAAAACTAATTGAATACTCACACAATTGCTTGTATTCAGTTTAAATAACTTATTATGTAATGAATCGTACTCTAAATGCTTGTATTCCACTTGAATTCAACGTAATTCAATGAATAGCTACAAAAACATCACTATTCTACTCAAATTCGTTGATATGTCGTAAATCAGACCCTAAAAGAGCCTATTCTCTTAAAATTGATTGATATACTGATAAATAGACGTATAATTATAGGTATTCCATTAAAAGTAATCAAATGTCCCTAATAAACAAGATTAAAGTATTATGTTAAATACATCAATATAGTAACACTAGATTTGTAATTAGAGTATTATGTTAAAAAACCTTCATATAGACAAGATTAAAGTCAAATTGCATATATTCTCTTCAAATATAATAAAAACTAATTGAATACTCACACAATTGCTTGTATTCAGTTAAAAAAATTTATTATGCAATAAATCGGACTCTAAATGCTTGTACTCCACTTAAATTCAACATAATGCAATGAATAGCCACAAAAACATCACTATTCAACTCAACTGCTTTGATATGTCATTAATCAATCTCTAAAAGAGCCTATTCTTTTAAAATTGATCGACACACTAATAAAACGATGTGTATTATTGGTATTACATTAAAACGCAATAAAATATCCCTAATAGATCGCCACATAATATTTTCCAACTGAAGTATAATTATATAATAAGCATTAGGTGTATAATCAGAGTATTATATTAAAACCATCATATAGACAATATTAAAGTTAAATTGCATATATTCTCTTCAAATACAACAAAAACTAATTGAATACTCACACAATTTAGAGTTCGATTATAGTGAATACAACAAAAATGAATACCACATTTTATTTTTCGATTAAAATACATCAATAAAGCAAATATGAGGTGTGTATTCAGAATATTATATAAAAAATATCATATAGGCAAGATTAAAGTCAAATTGCAAATATACTCATCAAATATAATAAGAACTAATTGAATACTGATATAATTGATTGTATTCACTTAAAATAATTTATTATGCAATTAATCGTACTCAAAATGCTTGTACTCCACTTGAATTCAACGTAATTCAATGAAATAGCTGCAAAAATATCACTATTCAACTCAAATTCATTGATATATCATAAATCAGACCTTAGAAGATCCTATTCTATTACAATTGATCGATATACTGACAAATGATGTGAAATTATTGGTATTATATTAAAACGCAATTAAATGTCCCCAATAGATCGTCACATATCATTTTTCGATTGAAATACATCAATATAGCAAACATTAAGTTTGTAATCAGAGTATTATGTTAAAAAATTGTCATATAAACAAGATCAAAATTAAATTGTAAATATTTTCTTCGAATATAATAAAAACTAATTGAATACTCTTGCAATTGCTTGTATTCAATTAAAATAACATATTATACAACGAAATGTACTCTAAATGCTTCTACTCCACTTGAATTTAACGTAATTCAATGAATAGCTACAAAAACATCACTATTCAACTCAAATTTATTGATATGTCATAAATCAGACCCTAAAAGAGCCTATTCTCTTAAAATTGATCGATATACTGATAAATAGATGTATAATTATAGGTATTTCGTTAAAAAGCAATCAAATGTCCCCAATAGATCGCTAAATATCAATTTTTGATTAAAATACATTAATATATAGCTAACACTAGATTTGTAATTAGAGTATTATGTTAAAAACCTTCATATAGATAAGATTAAAGTCAAATTGTATATATTCTCTTCAAATACAATAAAAATTAATTGAATACTCACACAAGTTAGAGTTCGATTATAGTGAATACAACAAAAATGAATACCACAAAAATGAATACCATATTTTATTTTTCGATTAAAATACATCAATAAAGCAAATATTAGGTGTGTAATGAGAATATTATATAAAAAATATCATATAGACAAGATTAAAGTTAAATTACATATATGCTCATCAAATATAATAAGAACTAATTGAATACTGATATATAATTGATTGTATTCACTTAAAATAACTTATTATGCAATTAATCGTACTCAAAATGCTTGTACTCCACTTGAATTCAACGTAATTCAATGAAATAGCTGCAAAAACATCACTATTCAACTCAAATTCATTGATATGTCATAAATCAGACCCTAGAAGATCCTATTCTATTACAATTGATCGATATACTGACAAATGATGTGAAATTATTGGTATTATATTAAAACATAATTAACTGTCCCCAACAGATCGCCACATATCATTTTTCGACTGAAATACATCAATATAACAAACATTAAGTTTGTAATCAGAGTATTATGTTAAAAAACTGTCATATAAACAAGATCAAAATTAAATTGCAAATATTTTCTTCGAATGTAATAAAAACTAATTGAATACTCTTGCAATTGCTTGTATTCAATTAAAATAACATATTATACAACAAAATGTACTCTAAATGCTTCTACTCCACTTGAATTCAACGTAATTCAATGAATAGCTGCAAAAATATCACTATTCAACTCAAATTCATTGATATGTCATAAATCAGATCCTAAAAGAACCTATTCTCTTAAAATTAATTGATATACTGATAAATAGATGTATAATTATAGGTATTTCGTTAAAAAGCAATCAAATGTCCCTAATAGATCGCTAAATATCAATTTTTGATTAAAATACATTAATATAGCTAACACTAGATTTGTAATTAGAGTATTATGTTAAAAAACTTTCATATTGACAAGATTAAAGTCAAATTGCATATATTCTCTTCAAATACAATAAAAACTAATTGAATACTCACATAATTGCTTGTATTCAATTAAAAAAACTTATTATGCAATAAATTGGACTCTAAATGCTTTCACTCCACTTGAATTCAACATAATGCAATGAATAGCTGCTAAAACATCACTATTCAACTCAAATTCATTGATATGTCATAAATCAGACCCTAAAAGAGCTTATTCTCTTAAAATTGATCGATACGCTAACAAAAAAATATTTTTTTTTAATTAAAACCCTCACACGGAGGGGGGGAGTCTTATTCATCCAGACCCCAGCTGGCAAATAAGAATCCTAGTTACAAGCTAAAAGAGCAGATAAAAGGAGAATGAACTCCAACACATGTAAAAAACTGAAAAGAAATAAGGAGTACTACTCCCTTACAACATGAAAAGAAGAGGAAGAAAAAGGGGCAGCTCCCACCAAACAGAAAGGTCAAAGAGATGAACCTCCAACCAACAGGCAAATAAGAAAATCCAAAGTAAACAGGAACCAACAAGCAAACTCCCAAGGCAGCCAAGTGGAAAGAAAACTGCAACAGTCCAAACAACAGAAAACAGGAAGCAACCAATCCCGAATGAAGTCCACTGCAGCAGAGCAATGCAGCAAAAGGAAGCCTGCACTTAGCCCATCCAAACTGCAGTAAACATTGAAGCCATCCTGAAGCCTCCAGCTGAGCCCGTTGAAGGAACCTGCAGCCGAAAAAGCAGGGCAGACAGAGGACAACCACCTATAGCCTGAAACAAAATAGAAGCAAACAGCAAAAGGCAGGCATCTGATTGCAGAAAAACCAATCTGTAGCAAACAGCCTATAATCCACCAAGTTGAGATTGCAATAATCATCACATTCTCAGCCATCTGAAACAGATTGCAGAAAACCAATCTGTAGCATAATCATTATGCAAACTGCAGTCATAAGCCATCTGTAGGCGGAAAAATACTAAAACCAATTCTGCAAAAACAAAATCAACAGCCAACAAAGAGAAATTAAATCCTTCTAATATTCTCCAATCCCATTTTGTCATTAAGAATGAGGTTTTGCCCATCAACAGGAGCAACATCAAAAGTATCAAAATTGACATCAGTATAATTTATTCTAGAAAGAAAATTGGCAACCTGATTAATATCATTCAAAATATAGGTAGTCTTAACTTGCATGTCATGGATGAGATTCTTCAACTGATGAATGTAAGGAAGAAAATCCCAACCAATATCATTGTCATCTCTAATCCAACTAGCTATATTAATAGAAGTCAAATCCAGATGAAGACAATTGTAACCTTTATCCTTGCATTTATTGATACCAAAAATGACATCCAAAATCTCAGCAATAACAACATTATCACAATAAAAAATACAATGATAGGCATAAATGAAATTACCATAACTGTCTCTTATAATACCACCAGCCGCTTTATCATCAGTTAAAACCTCATCAAAGTTAAGCTTAACATATCCCAAATCTGGCTTCTTCCAAGATATTTGGTTGAAGTTTACAAACAGATTTATTAGAATGAATAAGATTAAGAAAATAGGAATTACCTTTTAGATGCCAAGCCTTGTAAGGAAAAGCCCAGTGTTGAAGCAAAACCCGATGGCGAATATTTGCAATAATCTGAGAGCACTCTTGCTTTATATCTCTAAATCTCATATTATTTCTAGCCTTCCATAAATTCCAGCAAGTAAATAATATAACATGATTAAAATTGCAGCCTTTGCTAGATGGATTAATATTGTGACTCCAATGAGTAAAAATACTGTCCATATTACTATGACCACCATTATCAAACTGCCAACCCATCATTCGAAATAAGTTCTGCCAGATTTCTTAGCACGCTAACAGGTCCAAAAAATATGGAAGGTATTTTCTTCTTCATCACAGCCATGGACACACCGTGATGTATAATTATAGGTATTATATTAAAACACAATCAAATGTCCCTAATAAATCGCCACATTTTATTTTTCAACTAAAATACATCAATATAGCAAATATTAGGTGTGTAATCAGATTATTATATTAAAAAACTATCATATAGACAATATTAAAATCAAATTATAAATATTCTCTTCAAATACAATAAAAACTAATTGAATACTCACACAATTGCTTGTATTCAGTTTAAATAACTTATTATGCAATAAATCGTACTCTCAATGCTTGTACTCCACTTGAATTCAACGTAATTCAATGAATAGCTGCAAAAACATCACTATTCAACTCAAATTCATTGATATTCATAAATCCAACCCTAAAAGTGCCAATTCTCTTAAAACTGATCGATATACTGATAAATAAATGTGTAATTATAGGTATTACAGTAAAACACAATCAATTATCACTAATAGATCACTAAATATCAATTTTCGATTGAAATACATCAATATAGCAAGCATTAATTGTGTAATCAGAGTATTATGTTAAAAAACCTTCATATAGACAAAGATTAAAGTCAAATTGCATATATTCTTTTTAAATACATTAAAAATAAAGCGAATACTCACACAACTGCCTGTATTCAGTTAAAATAACTTATTATTTATTCAATGAATCATACTCTAAATACTTGTACTCCACTTGAATTCGATGTAATGCAATAAATAGCCGCAAAAATATCAATATTCAACTCAACTGCATTGATATGTTATAAATCAGTCCTTAAAACAGCCTATTCTCTTAAAATTGATCGATATACTAATAAAACGATGTATAATTGTAGGTATTATATTAAAACGCAATCAAATGTCCCTAATAGATCGCCACATAACATTTTCCGACTGAAGTACAATAATATAGCAAGCATTAGGTGTGTAATTAAAGTATTATGTTAAAAAACCATCATATAGACAATATTAAAGTTAAATTGCATATATTTTCATCAAATACAACAAAAAACTAATTGAATACTCACACAATTGCTTGTACTGAGTTAAATTAATTTATTATGCAACGAAATGTACTCTAAATGCTTCTACTCCACTTGAATTCAACGTAATTCAATGAATAGCTGCAAAAACATCACTATTCAACTCAAATTCGTTGATATGTCGTAAATCAGATCATAAAAGAGCCTATTCTCCTAAAAGTGATCGATATACTGATAAATAGACATATAATTATAGGTATTCCATTAAAAAGCAATCAAATGTCCCTAATAGATCGCTAAATATCAATTTTTGATTAAAATACATCAATATAGCTAACACTAGATTTGTAATCAGAGTATTATGTTAAAAAACCCTCATATAGATAAGATTAAAGTCAAATTGTATATATTCTCTTTAAATACAATAAAAACTAATTGAATACTCACACAATTGTTTGTATTCAGTTAAACAAACTTATTATGCAATGAATCAGACTCTAAATACTTGTACTCCACTTGAATTCAACATAATGCAATGAATAGCCGCAAAAACATCACTATTCAACTCAACTGCAATGATATGTCATAAATCAATCCATGAAAGAGTCTATTCTCTTAAAATTGATCGATACACTTACAAAAAGATGTATAATTATAGGTATTATATTAAAACGCAATCAAATGTCCCTAATAGACCGCCACATTTCATTTTTCGACTAAAATATATCAATAAAGCAAATATTAGGTGTGTAATCAGAATATTACATTAAAAACATTCATATAGACAAGATTAAAGTCAAATTGCATATATGCTCATCAAATACAATAAGAACTAATAAGTCAAATTGCATATATGCTCATCAAATACAACAAGAACTAATTGAATACTCTCACAATTGCTTGTATTCAATTAAAACAACATATTATGCAATGAAATGTACTCTAAATGCTTCTACTCCACTTGAATTCAACGTAATTCAATGAATAGCTGCAAAAACATCACTATTCAACTCAAATTCATTGATATGTCAAAACTCAGAACCTAGAAGAGCCTATTCTCTTACAATTGATCGATATACTGACAAATAGATGTGAAATTATAGGTATTATATTAAAACGCAATTAAATGTCCCCAATAGATCGCCACATATCATTTTTCGACGGAAATACATCAATATAGCAAACATTAAGTTTGTAATCAGAGTATTATGTTAAAAAACCTTCAAATAAACAAGATCAAAGTCAAATTGTAAATATTCTCTTCCAATATAATAAAAATTAATTGAATACTCTTGCAATTGCTTGTATTCATGTAAAACAACATATTATGCAACGAAATGTACTCTAAATGCTTCTACTCCACTTGAATTCAACGTAATTCAATAAATAGCTGCAAAAACATCACTATTCAACTCAAATTCGTTGATATATCGTAAATCAGACCATAAAAGAGCCTATTCTCCTAAAAGTGATCGATATACTGATAAATAGTCATATAATTATAGGTATTCCATTAAAAAGCAATCAATTGTCCCTAATAGAACGCTAAATATCAATTTTTGATTAAAATACATCAATATAGCTAACACTAGATTTGTAATCAGAGTATTATGTTAAAAAACCTTCATATAGACAAGATTAAAGTCAAATTGTATATATTCTCTTTAAATACAATAAAAACTAATTGAATACTCACACAATTGCTTGTATTCAGTTAAACAAACTTATTATGCAATGAATCAGACTCTAAATACTTGTACTCCACTTGAATTCAATATAATGCAATGAATAGCCGCAAAAACATCACTATTCAACTCAACTACATTGATATGTCATAAATCAATCCATGAAAGAGTCTATTCTCTTAAAATTGATCGATACACTAACAAAAAGATGTATAATTATAGGTATTATATTAAAACGCAATCAAATGTTCCTAATAGACCGTCACATTTTATTTTTCGACTAAAATACATCAATAAAGCAAATATTAGGTGTGTAATCAGAATATTACATTAAAAACATTCATATAGACAAGATTAAAGTCAAATTGCATATATGCTCATCAAATACAATAAGAACTAATAAGTCAAATTGCATATATGCTCATAAAATACAATAAGAACTAATTGAATACTGATATAAATGCTTGTACTCACTTAAAATAACTTATTATGCAATTAATAGTACTCAAAATGCTTGTAGTCTACTTGTATTCAACGTAATTTAATGAAATAGCTGCAAAAATATCACCATTCAACTCAAATTCATTGATATGTCAAAACTCAGACCCTAGAAGAGCCTATTCTCATACAATTGATCGATATACTGACAAATAGATGTGGAATTATAGGTATTATATTAAAACACAATTAAATGTCCCCAATAGATCGCCACATATCATTTTTCGACTGAAATACATCAATATAGCAAACATTAAGTTTATAATCAGAGTATTATGTTAAAAAACCTTCATATAAACAAGATCAAAGTCAAATTGCAAATATTCTCTTCGAATATAAAAAAAACTAATTGAATACTCTCACAATTGCTTGTATCCAATTAAAACAACATATTATGCAGCTAAATGTACTCTAAATGCTTCTATTCCACTTGAATTCAACGTAATTCAATGAATAGCTGCAAACATATCACTATTCAACTCAAATTCATTGATATGTCAAAACTCAAACACTAGAATTCTCTTACAATTGATGGATATATCGACAAATAGATGTGAAATTATAGGTATTATATTAAAACGCAATTAAATGTCCCCAATAGATCGCCACATATCATTTTTCGCCTGAAATACATCAATATAGCAAATGTAATCAGAGTATTATGTTAAAAAACCTTCATATAAACAAGATCAAAGTCAAATTGTAAATATTCTCTTCCAATATAATAAAAATTAATTGAATACTCTTGCAATTGCTTGTATTCATGTAAAACAACATATTATGCAACTAAATGTACTCTAAATGCTTCTACTCCACTTGAATTCAACGTAATTCAATGAATACCTGCAAAAAATATCACTATTCAACTCAAATTCATTGATATGTCGTAGATCAGACCCTAAAAGAGTCTATTCTACTAAAATTGATCGATATATTGATAAATAGACGTATAATTATAGGTATTCCATTAAAAAGCAATCAAATGTCCCTGATAGATCTCTAAATATCAATTTTCGATTAAAATACATCAATATAGCTAACACTAGATTTGTAATCAGAGTATTATGTTAAAAAACCTTCATATAGATAAGATTAAAGTCAAATTGCATATATTCTTATCAAATACAATAAAAACTAATTGAATACTCACACAATTGCTTGTATTAAGTTAAAAAAATTTATTATGCCGTGAATCGGACTCTAAATGCTTGTACTCCACTTGAACTCAACATAATGCAATGACTAGCCGCAAAAATATCACTATTCAACTCAACTGCTTTGATATGTCATAAATCAATCCCTAAAAGAGTCTATTCTCTTAAAATTGATCGATACACTAACAAAAAGATGTATAATTATAGGTATTATATTAAAACGCAATCAAATGTCCCTAATAGATCGCCATATTTCATTTTTCGACTAAAATACATCAATATAGCAAATATTAGGTGTGTAATCAGATTATTATATTAAAAAACTATCATATAACAATATTAAAGTCAAATTATAAATATTCTCTTCAAATACAATAAAAACTAATTGAATACTCACACAATTGCTTGTATTCAGTTTAAATAACTTATTATGCAATAAATCGTACTCTCAATGCTTGTACTCCACTTGAATTCAACGTAATTCAATGAATAGCTGCAAAAACATCACTATTCTACTCAAATACATTGATATGTCATAAATCCAACCCTAAAAGTGCTAATTCTCTTAAAATTGATCGATATACTGATAAATAAATGTGTAATTATAAGTATTACAGTAAAACACAAACAATTATCACTAATAGATCACTAAATATCAATTTTCGATTGAAATACATCAATACAGCAAGCATTAATTGTATAATTAGGGTATTATGTTAAAAAACCTTCATATAGACAAAGATTAAAGTCAAATTGCATATATTATTTTTAAATACATTAAAAATAAATCGAATACTCACACAACTGCTTGTATTCAGTTAAAATAACTTATTATTTATTCAATGAATCATACTCTAAATACTTGTACTCCACTTGAATTCGATGTAATGCAATAAATAGCCGCAAAAACATCAATATTCAACTCAACTGCATTGATATGTCATAAATCAGTCCCTAAAACAGCCTATTCTCTTAAAATTGATCGATATACTAATAAAATGATGTATAATTGTAGGTATTATAATAAAACGCAATCAAATGTCCCTAATAGATCGCCACATAACATTTTCCGACTGAAGTACAATAATATAGCAAGCATTAGGTGTGTAATTAGAGTATTATGTTAAAAAACCGTCATATAGACAATATTAAAATTAAATTATATATATTCTCTTCAAATACAATAAAAACTAATTGAATACTCACACAATTGCTTGTAATGAGTTAAATTAACTTATTATGCAACGAAATGTACTCTAAATGCTTCTACTCCACTTGAATTCAACATAATTCAATGAATAGCTGCAAAAACATCACTATTCAACTCAAATACGTTGATATGTCGTAAATCAGATCATAAAAGAGCCTATTCTCCTAAAAGTGATCAATATACTGATAAATAGACATATAATTATAGGTATTCCATTAAAAAGCAATCAAATGTCCCTAATAGATCGCTAAATATCAATTTTTGATTAAAATACATCAATATAGCTAACACTAGATTTGTAATCAGAGTATTATGTTAAAAAACCTTCATATAGACAAGATTAAAGTCAAATTGTATATATTCTCTTTAAATACAATAAAAACTAATTGAATACTCACAAAATTGCTTGTATTCAGTTAAACAAACTTATTATGCAATGAATCAGACTCTAAATACTTGTACTCCATTTGAATTCAATATAATGCAATGAATAGCCGCAAAAACATCTATTCAACTCAACTACATTGATATGTCATAAATCAATCCATGAAAGAGTCTATTCTCTTAAAATTGATCGATACACTAACAAAAAGATGTATAATTATAGGTATTATATTAAAACGCAATCAAATGTCCCTAATAGACCGCCACATTTCATTTTTCGACTAAAATATATCAATAAAGCAAATATTAGGTGTGTAATCAGAATATTACATTAAAAACCGTCATATAGACAAGATTAAAGTCAAATTGCATATATGCTCATCAAATACAATAAGATCTAATAAGTCAAATTGCATATATGCTCATAAAATACAATAAGAACTAATTAAATACTGATATAATTGCTTGTATTCACTTAAAATAACTTATTATGCAATTAATAGTACTCAAAATGCTTGTACTCTACTTGAATTCAACGTAATTCAATGAAATAGCTGCAAAAACATCACCATTCAACTCAAATTCATTGATATGTCAAAACTCAGACCCTAGAAGAGCCTATTCTCTTACAATTGATCGATATACTGACAAATAGATGTGAAATTATAGGTATTATACTAAAACACAATTAAATGTTCCCAATAGATCGCCACATATCATTTTTCGACTGAAATACATCAATATTGCAAACATTAAGTTTATAATCAGTGTATTATGTTAAAAATCCTTCATATAAACAAGATCAAAGTCAAATTGCAAATATTCTCTTCGAATATAAAAAAAACTAATTGAATACTCTCACAATTGCTTGTATTCAATTAAAACAACATATTATGCAATGAAATGTACTCTAAATGCTTCTACTCCACTTGAATTCAACGTAATTCAATGAATAGCTGCAAAAACATCACTATTCAACTCAAATTCATTGATATGTCAAAACTCAGAACCTAGAAGAGCCTATTCTCTTACAATTGATCGATATACTGACAAATAGATGTGAAATTATAGGTATTATATTAAAACGCAATTAAATGTCCCCAATAGATCGCCACATATCATTTTTCGACTGAAATACATCAATATAGCAAATATTAAGTTTGTAATCAGAGTATTATGTTAAAAACCTTCATATAAATAAGATCAATGTCAAATTGCAAATATTCTCTTCGAATATAATAAAAACTAATTAAATACTCTCACAATTGCTTGTATTCAATTAAAACAACATATTATGCAATGAAATGTACTCTAAATGCTTCTACTCCACTTGAATTCAACGTAATTCAATGAATAGCTGCAAAAATATCACTATTCAACTCAAATTCATTGATATGTCAAAACTCAAACACTAGAATTCTCTTACAATTGATCGATATATCGACAAATAGATGTGAAATTATAGGTATTATATTAAAACGCAATTAAATGTCCCCAATAGATCGCCACATATCATTTTTCGACTGAAATACATCAATATTGCAAACATTAAGTTTATAATCAGTGTATTATGTTAAAAATCCTTCATATAAACAAGATCAAAGTCAAATTGCAAATATTCTCTTCGAATATAAAAAAAACTAATTGAATACTCTCACAATTGCTTGTATTCAATTAAAACAACATATTATGCAATGAAATGTACTCTAAATGCTTCTACTCCACTTGAATTCAACGTAATTCAATGAATAGCTGCAAAAACATCACTATTCAACTCAAATTCATTGATATGTCAAAACTCAGAACCTAGAAGAGCCTATTCTCTTACAATTGATCGATATACTGACAAATAGATGTGAAATTATAGGTATTATATTAAAACGCAATTAAATGTCCCCAATAGATCGCCACATATCATTTTTCGACTGAAATACATCAATATAGCAAATATTAAGTTTGTAATCAGAGTATTATGTTAAAAACCTTCATATAAATAAGATCAATGTCAAATTGCAAATATTCTCTTCGAATATAATAAAAACTAATTAAATACTCTCACAATTGCTTGTATTCAATTAAAACAACATATTATGCAATGAAATGTACTCTAAATGCTTCTACTCCACTTGAATTCAACGTAATTCAATGAATACCTGCAAAAAATATCACTATTCAACTCAAATTCATTGATATGTCGTAGATCAGACCTTAAAAGAGTCTATTCTACTAAAATTGATCGATATACTGATAAATAGAAGTATAATTATAGGTATTCCATTAAAAAGCAATCAAATGTCCCTGATAGATCTCTAAATATCAATTTTCGATTAAAATATATCAATATAGCTAACACTAGATTTGTAATCAGAGTATTATGTTAAAAACCTTCATATAGATTAGATTAAAGTCAAATTGCATATATATTCTTTTCAAATACAATAAAAACTAATTGAATACTCACACAATTGCTTGTATTCAGTTAAAAAAATTTATTATGCCGCGAATCGGACTCTAAATGCTTGTACTCCACTTGAACTCAACATAATGCAATGAATATGTCACACCCTCATTTTTAAGGACCGTTTATCCATAAAATAAGGGGAGACTATCAGTCA
>JAEMOT010003440.1:2052-14231 GCA_019297695.1 Apostasia ramifera
TCTGACTCAGGTACGAATTTCAATAAAACTTTTAACCTGGTAAAATTGAATAATCTGGATTTTTATGCTCGCTTGTGATTTGCTCGAATTTGTTCCATCTGTGCGACCTTTCATTACTGAACGAATTTAAATTACTGTTGGTTTAATATTGTGAGACCCTTAATCCTGTTCCCTATTTCTGATTTATTAAAAACCGGATTGCGCCCTAATCTGAATTGGTAATTTCTCAATTACCTTCGATCTAATTTATTTAAAATTTTAAAAGTAATTGGTTTTGCGGGTTTAATTAATTTCTTAGTCATCACAAAATTATCCTCTGATATTTAGCATTATTTTGTGAATATTCTGCCTTGTAAAATTGCTGATCTCTAAACTGTATCATCATTCATCCGTCCTGCATCACATATATATATTGTTGCATTCATGTTTCTTACTTCCTCCTGTTGATTTTTTAGATCTCACTGGATTCCAATTTGGGGAACCAGACCGGTCTGGTTCCCCATAGCTATGGACTTGGAAGCAGTTCGGAATCGGACGTGGAACTGGTCTGGTTCCTGGTTTTTTTTTTTTGCGTTGTGTTGTGCACATGTGTATAGCCATAACATGTGTAGCTGTGTACAGTTGCACATGCATGTGCACATATATTAAAAATTTAAATTATATTATATAATTAAAAATATAATATTTTAATTAATATTATAATTATTAATATATAAATTTGTGTTAGTATGACCCAAACTAATTACTTGTTTAGTTTCTTTGTTTGGTAGGCCCTTATGTGTAAAATTTTTATTTATTTAAATTTTTTATTCAAATTTAGACAACTTAATTTTACTTACATAATTTATTTATTTTTTTCCAACTCATTTTACATTTCGATTGATTGATTTAGCTTTATATATAGCTCACTAGCTAAATGAAACATCTTCGTCAAGTTTTAACTTTATTCTCTGTAATTTTAATCTCTGAAATTCTAAAAATATTGACTATGGTAAGCAGATGCTGAACATAGAGGAAATTGTTGCTCATGCTGATATAATTTCAATAATTTGTGAGAATGAAGTTCAGGGGCTATTCGATAATGACATTGTTGATCCAAAATACATTTCATAGTAGAATCATGGTAAAAATGAGGAGCTCATACAGGCACATTTAATTGGAGTTGGTGCATCAACACAATTACCTACAAGCATGACACAAGCTTGTGTAAAGCGAAGCAAGGTATGAGAATTTAATGATATTATTCAAAAAAAAAAAAAATGTGAGTTCGTGCACAGTCAAGTAATTTGTAGTCTATAAGATTTGTAAGAAATAATATTTTTACGAATCGGGAGGTGTAGGAGGGGGTTTTGGCATTTTCAAAAAATATTTAGTGAAGTTTTACAACTTTAATGAGAAGGTGTGCTAACTTACTACTGTTGAGTTCTTCCAAACTCAGATATATTCACAGGTTAGATGAAGGCCTTGGTTATTTCAAAATGATAAATCTTGGCATAGTCTTACATGTTTCGTTTGTTGTAAAGACAAAACAATCTTTTACAATCTGTAAATTAGAAGATTATATAGAATATATAGTGGAATATTTATAGTTAACTTATCAATAAATCTCCCGGTATATATTAAAAGAGTGTTTAGCTATGTATGGAGAATATTAGGGTACTTTTATTTAGCACTTTAAAAGATTATCATGTAAAATTATTAAAGGAGTGTTTAGCTATGTACGGAGAATATTAGGGTACTGTTATTTAACACTTCAATAGATTATCATGTAAAGTTAGTCTAACTTATAATATATGGATCAACATAAATGAAACAAGCTACTTAGTTGTGACTTGTAATTGAATTGATGATGAATGGGGCTTGTAGAAATGTATATTAACACTCGATCCACTTAATGTTACTCATCAACTTCATATTTTTTATTATATTTTAAATATATGCAAGACATTATGTATAGATCACGAGGGTTTTGTAATTACATTGAAAAACATTTCAAGTAGCAATTTTCTGATTAGTTATTTGATTCAGCTTTTAAAACACATTTTGTGTGGTTCTTTATTACATGTTTGTTGTGCATGCTATATTTTAGACTTCTGTATGTCGGTAGCATTTTCTTTTGATTACTTGAGTATTAATAAGATCAAGGTTATAGCAAAGTGAATTCATAATGGAAACAAGTTTGTCGAAATACAAGCGAAGCACCTATCAAATTTCCATTCTCAGTTGACACTAGGCGAAATGACTAAGGCCCCGTTGGGCAGTCATTTCGAAATGACCAAGGCGTTATTCTAACCTATGGATATATCTGGGTTTGGGAGGGCTCAATAGTAGTGGCATGCCTTCTTGTTGAATTTGTGAAACTTTTCTAAGTGTTTTTTAAATGTGCCACTCCTCTCTTGCATTGCCTGATTTGTAGGAACATTGTTTTTATATACATCTTATAAACTGTAAATTGCTCACTATGCTCGAATTCGCATCTCTTATGAATAATCTCATAGAATTCCTATAACTTGCCTTGCTTTATACGAGCTTATGTCGCATTTGCAAGTGGCTATCAATGCACCAATTCCAATTGAAGGTATCTGCATTTACTCATCATTTTCATGTTTTGCTTCGAAACGTATTCTGGATTGGCAACATCGTCGTCGTTGGACGATCCTTGAACTTCATTCGCATAAATTGTTGAATTATACTAGTACGAGTAGCAATTTTTTTCATGTATCAACGTCTGCTTATCGTAGTCGGTGTTTTTAAAATTTCAAGATTACAATGAGGGAGAGCCAAATCAATTAATATAATCGTAAAATCTGTTGCAAATAAAATAAATAAATTATGTTGGTGAAATTAATTAGTAGCTATATTTGAAAAAAATTAAATAAATGAAAATTTTATACATTGGGCTCTATTAAAATTAAAAATGGGATAGGTAGGTAGTTTAGTTTTGGTTTCACTAGCACATAAATTTAGATATTAATAATTATAATTTTAATAAATTATTATATATTTTAATATTATTATATAATTTAAAATTTTAATATATGTGTACATGCTCGTGCAGTGTAACTGTGCATAGCTGCACATGTTATGGTTGTGTACAGCACAAAAAGAAAAACAGGAATCGGACCAATTCCAGTTGGAACTGTTTTGATTTCAGGTCTGTAGCTATGGGGAGTTAAACTTGTCTTGTTCACTAAATCGAATCGATTGGACTCGATTCAGTTCAAACTAATTCTAGGTTGGACCGATTCATTGCAGTTTGATTTCGATTTGGGCCAATCCAATAGCCAGCTCTATCCCAGTCAATTTCAAATATCTTGTGCATCAATAGCCATTTCAGATGATCCTGGTGGAGGAATTAGTAATATGGATTTATAACAAATCAAAAGGATTATTGTGTTTTGTTCTCTCTTTCTTTTTTTTTATTGACAAATTTAATAGTTTAATTTTTTTTACTAAAATTAGAATTAATTTATAATTTATATGTTTGAATTATTTATTTATTTTTTTCTGAGATTATTATTAATTGATATTTATTTTAATTTTTTTGTAAATATACTTATTTTTTTATTTTTAATTTTATTTTACGTTTGCACACTCATCTATTCTAGTATTTTTTTTTTTGTAATATTTATTTTGTTTGTATATTTTTGTTTTGTTGGTTAACATTCAGTCGATAGATTTAAAGCTTTTTTAACGTGCTGTCATGTAAATGCGGTGGCAACAATCTCGACTTTATTTTGAATTGCAAAAACTGAGATAGGATTTCTGTCTGTGTAATAAGTTATTCCATTGTTGTCAAAAAAAAAAAAAAAAAGAAATCCATTAGAGTATTAGATATTTTAATTATTGGATTTTGTGAAATGGGTGGAGGAGCTGGGGAAGCTCCAGCTCTCCACTTTTTATTTCCCCTCTTTTTTTGAATATTATTCCAATTTTTATTCACTACCCTCTCTTCAACACTTTTAACATTAAAGAAAAAAAACTTGATTTTAGGGGGTCAATTATAATAATAATAATAATAATGTAAAATCAATCATAAAAGTATTTGTAACGACTTACATTTTTGCTGTGCCATGAGCCCCAAACTATTACTTCATCCTAAAAATATTTTACTAATTTTTTATATTTATTTTATTTACATAAATTTAAGGAATAATTACCTACATATCACATTATTTAATTTTATTTATACGTTATAATTTATTTTTACTTAATTACGTTATGCACACTCAAAATATTGTAAAATATTTAATAATAAAAAAATAAAAAAAGCTGATTTGATAATTTATTAAAATTCAGGATTCCGATATTATAATTTAAAAAATGTGGACCTGAGTTATTAAGCTTTGAACTTAGGGACCTGAATGTAATTTACCCTTAAATAAATTATAAAATACTTTATTAAAAACATGATTATTTTCATCAACCCGATCCGAAATCTAATCGGATTGGCCCGGGTCGGGCCATCCCGCGGCCCACTACCCCGCGCCTCTCATATTAACCACGAATTATTCATCTCGCCCCAAAGCCGGAGACCCAAATTCCAAATTTCCAATTGCGAAACCTAACGCTAATCTTCTTGTTCCAGCTGCTACCTTCCCGGCGGCCGGAGGTGACGGATCCCAGTCTCCGATCTCACGGCGTTGTTTAGCTTCCTGATTTCCTTTTCTCTGTCCCTGATTCGCTTCACCTTTCCGCTCGATTCCTGCTTGGAACGTTAGGATTTATCCATCGCAGATCTGCAGCCTTTCGCTGAGTAGTTTTGATCCAGAGGAATAAACGTCACTTTCTGATGGAGGGGGACTCGGGTGATGGCGCCGGTGCTTCGGTTGCTCTGACGAAATGGAAGAATGATTTCTCCAGGGCTTTCCAGTATTATCTTGATCGCTCTACTCCGCATCCAGTAGGGAGATGGCTGGGGACGCTCGGTGTTGCTTTGATCTATCTCTTGCGTGTTTATTTGATTCAAGGGTTCTACATCGTCACCTACGGACTCGGGATCTATTTACTGAATCTTCTGATAGGGTTCCTGTCTCCTATTGCGGATCCTGAAGTTGAGGGATTGGATGGAGCATCACTTCCCACGAGGGGTTCTGACGAGTTCAAGCCTTTCATTCGGCGCCTTCCCGAGTTCAAGTTCTGGTATCTCCTGTCTTCTTTTCATCTTCACTGAGTTTGTCGTAGTAGCTCATGCAGGTTGGCAGGCACCAGATTTATTGTGTAGAAATCTGCTTTTTCCCTCGATTAGTGGATGCCTATAGTCATTTTAAATATTGTGTTTGCGATAGAGCATCTTCTTGTATAAAGTTTACTTTTAGCGCTGTTAGATGGTTTCTGTGAAAATTGTATTATAAGGTGTTCTATTGATACCGATTTATTTTGTTTGATTGTGCTCGAGCTCAGACTGCAGGTATTTGTTTGGTCGTGGCTGATCGTGTGCATGTTATGTTGCGTTTTAGGTCTTGTAGCATATTATTGCTAACAGTCTTCTTCTCACCTTTCTTGACCTTTTATGATTTGTTGTTCATTAAGTATGCATTATCTTTTAGATGTTTGATGGTTCCAATAACAACATCACCATAGTAAACTTGTGTAAAGAAAATCCAAGGAATGTCAAGACTACCATGCATCTATGTGATTAACAGTTATGGAACTTTACCTTTTAAGTGGGCAATTTAATTAGAAAAATCTAGGTAGTATATTGAATAACTAGTATCCTATTTTACTGAGAATATGTGTTCATAATTGTGCTTATGGGAAGATCTAGAAATCTATGGCATAATCATATTGGGACTTCATTCCCCTCTTTACAGACAGATAGTATTTGCTGTCTAAAAGTAATCTTTGACATTCTAGCTGACAATCAGAGCTGTGGTAGCTTGGTTACCATCTTAACAAAAGAACATTTTTTGAATAAATTTGGCCAAGATACTGCGAGGGCTTGTTTTATAAAGTATTCATTCTTATGATATAATCTATTCCAGTCTCATTGTATAATGACCAATAATTCAAATAAAATGCTTCCAAGAAACTGGGATACCGTGAAGGAGCTAGGCACTAAAGCAAGTAAAATGATTTTTTTTTTCTTTCAGTAGTTAGTCTCTTACCCAACTTTTTGTTGTTATTTTGGTTATAAATATGGATTATCAGACTCTCTTTAAAGCTGCAATTGTAGTAATGTTCCTTGAATAAAATGTAGGATATCGATGTATCTAATTTTCATTTTGTCTTTATTTGGTGATTTAAACTTGGTTTTGCTACTAAACTGCCAGAAGTAGGTGCTGGTTTTTGTGAAGCAAATCGGCAGTGAACATTAACCTTATTGAATACAGCTCCTTGGGGAGGTTGTATTCCCAAACTTTCTTCTCAAAATTAGGAATAAACTAGGAATTAAACGTCATACAGTTCTGCAAAAATCACATTAATATTTATACCTAAAAGTATGGCTGCAATGGCAATTTACTTTTTTCCTATCATCATTTGCACAAGGTTTTTGCTCCAATCAAGTAGTCAGCCAGTTCATGGTCTGAATAGTTCAACTAATTGAACACTTAATTACGTCATAGAAAGTTTTAATTATGTGAATATCATAGGTAATTTATAAAAAGTTGAAATCAATTTAAGAATGCAATAGTGGTTAAAAAATATAAATCAAATATAACTATCAATTTATAGTTTTGCATAGATGCAATATCTATCATACAATACAAGTTTCACTAATTTTTATATAGATTGAGTTGAGTAGAATATAAAAAATTTTAATAGGTACTTGTCAGGTTTATTTTGCTTATTCATGAAGTTTAAGTGGTAGTTAGGTTTGGCCGGGTTTTTGAAGGTCCACCTGGTTTGCCAGTTGGACTGGTTTTAGTCGATTCAATTTGGTTCAACTGCTATTTTGGTTTGACGGATAAACCGGATTGGAATACTGGTCAGATCACAGTCAAGCCTTTTCATTCAATTAGTTATGCACTGTGAGAGATTTTTATCTTTTCTTATTATTTTACTCTTGTGCTTTCAGGTACTCCATAACGAAAGCCTTCTCCATTGCATTCGTTATGACTTTCTTCTCCGTCTTTGATGTCCCCGTGTTTTGGCCGATACTTATGTTCTACTGGGTTGTACTTTTCTTCTTGACAATGAAGCGACAAATTAGGCACATGATCAAATACAAGTATATCCCATTGAACTTGGGGAAGCAGGTGGAGCTCTTATTATTTCTAATTTTTCCATTTCATCTACATGCCAATATTCCTTGAATACGCTCTTTAAGTTCAAATTCCAGTGTGCTGATTAAAACTGAACTCTATTGCTGATCAGTTCCATCTATTTTTGTTGAGCAGAAGTACACAGGAAAGAAGACTACAGCAAGCAGTTTGTCGAAGGATTAATCACGGGCATTCGCTCGAACACAAATGCAGGCATAGATCACTTGTTGTAGGATTCTGTAATTCGTTGTGCACCGTATTGGTTTTAAATTTGTTGGAGAAAAACCTGTAATTACCTCTTCTGATTTTGCCTGCCTGCCAGGAGGGTCATCTCCATAGCTGTAAGATGTTGGAATAGCTCTATTCTTTCTTTCATTTTCATATCTCCTGAATGTTTTTAACTCACTGTAAAGCTGAAATTGGATTCTCAATCCCTTCTTGTTCTTGTTCTTTATCACACGCCACTGTAGATTTTCACGAGTGAGCATCCGGTCATTCTTTTATCTTTCTTCTTCTTCACATTCATATTTTGCCATGAGATCTCATGGCTTTTTTCTTCATCATCATCATCATCATCATCATCATCATCATCATCATCATCACATCTGTCTCTGGGAAAAGGTATGGTGTTTAACAAATGGTGGACGTTGTCATTTGCTACACTGTGGTTAGGGGTGAGAAGGATTTGAGTACGAGCCGTGTGGCTCAAACTTAGCTCGTATTAATTTAATTTGAATTCAAGTTGACTTGTTTTAATTTTGAGTTGACTCAAACCCTTTCAGAAGTGATTTTTTTTTAAAAAAAATGATTTTATTAAGATTTTAAATTAGATTAATTATATCTATTAAATTACCTAATAAATATCATAAACACAATTAATATGTACTCATGTATAAATAATAAATAAGTATAATAAATGGTTGAGTATATTATTAATATTTTAAAAAGGAGAGTTCGAGCTAATTCAATTCAATCCGATCATAGTTCGTGACTTGGCTCAATAACTCGAGCTGAGTTTGGCTCGAACTAGATATTGATTCGAACATTGAGCGATTATCAATTTTTGAGCCAAATTCTCACCTGTAATTGTGATGCTCAAAACATAATGATTCTCTGTTTAGTACCAACTTTAGTTGAGGCTGGGTCTTAGTTGAAAAGCTCAACTCGGCGGTCTTATTTTTTTTAATTATTATATTTCTGGACATCATAATTTTTTTTTTATCTTATTTAAAAATTTTTTATGAAAAGTTTCATTTTCACTGGACTACAATAGCAATTTTGAGGTCCTGTTTGGCGTGAGGACTAAAACAGAATTAAAATAGTATTAGTTTAAAAAATAATAATAATAATAATAATAAATAAATTATTTAAATTATTTTACATAAATTTTAATATAAAAAATAAAAATTTACTTCACATACTCAATAATTTTTAATAAATATATAAATTTTATTTCACATCTTAGATCAAAATATTTGATTTGAATATTTTGTTCTAGAATATGAAATAAAATTGTTATTTTTATTTTAAATTATTGAGTATGTAAAATAAAATAATATTTTTTATATTTGAATTTATATAAAATAATTTAAAAAAATTATTTATTATTATTATTATTATTATTATTATTATTAAAATTAGTACTATTTTAGTCCTCGTGACAAACAGGGCTTGAGATTTAAAGTACCCAATATAGTAGTTGATAGTAATTATTTTTTCCTTTTGGTATTAACTAAAATATTTGCACAGCCTGCCTAAAATTTAATTCTGAAGTTTTTTAAATTTCAAGTTGAGCATCGGTTAAACCTACCTTTATCATGCAAGATTTATTTGTTCATGTAGGTGCTCATCTTCCTAGTCCGAGGTATTTCTATGAGTTGATTCGATTTAAAGTACATTTAGTTCGTTGTTATCTTGATTTTATGTTATATAATTTAAATATCATAACATCTATATGTCATTTTTTAACTAATAATTTCATAAAAGATTATTTATAAATATCATTGAATCAAATAATTATTTTTTTTACATAATATAATATAACATCAAGATAATATTGAACGAAACGCCTCTTTAATATTATCTAAATATTATCTCATATTATTTTTAAAAATTATTATTTTATTTGGTGATGTGTATAAATAATTTTATATAAAATTAATTTAATGCGCGTGCGTTGTATGTGTTTTGCCTATTTTTTTTTAAATGATCAATTTATATTATAATTTTATGTTAAATATAGTTTTTATTATAAAAATTTAAGACTTAAAATTAAGATTAAAAAAAATAAAAAAATAAAATTAATAGAAATCGGAGGATATTTTTCTAAAATAACAAGCTTTGACCTCCCACTAACCTGATGTAGGATTTAATACCAAATAATATTTTTTATTATAAATTTAAAATTAAAATTAAGAAAAATTAGATTATAATTTATTAGAATAATTACAATTTTATATTATTTTTATATTGCAGTTCCCTAATTTTCAAGAAGATTATTTATATATGTTATTAAATAAAATAATTATTTTTATGTAATATAATATAATATTAAAATAACATTAAATTAAATGTTTTTTAAGAAAAAATAAAAACTAAAATTATAATTTGTATTATAATAAATTAGAATAAAGACAAAGCTTAATAAAATTAATGAATCAAATTATAATTTTTTTAGAAACTAAGATGGAGTCTAATTTTATCAAATTATGATTTTTACATTGAAAAATTAAAACTTAAAGTTAAGAGAAATCTAAGATTAAGACCCCATTTATTTGACTATTTAAAATTAATTTAGTTTAATTTTAACAAGGCATATCACATCATACATAAAATTTAATATTAAAAATTAACTTTATTTTTTACATCTTACACACATTACTAAAATAATAATTAATTTATATCATATTAATTATATATCTCAACATAATAACTAACTTTATATCATATTTTTCGTATATCCCAATATAATAACTAACTTTATTTCACATCATTTATAACTTTTAATAAAAAAATATCTCTATCTAAGTTTAAATTTAACCTTCTTAAATTTAATCTTACAAACAAACAGATTTTAAATGATTATTTTTGTCCTAAAAAAATTAGGACTTAATGTGAAGATAAAAAAATAGGATATTAAATTATAACTTTTTAAGACCTAAAGTCAAGAATAAAAATAGTTAACAAATTAAATTATAATTTTTTATGACTTAAAATCTAGTTTTAAAAAAACTAGAAATCCAAATTATAAATTCTATTATACAAAACTAAAATTTAAAATTAAGACTACGAAAATTTAGATGACTAAATCATAATTTATTAAGACCTGAGTTCATGACTAAGAAAATTGAGGGATAAAATTAAAAGTTTTATTACAAAGAATTAGGATATGAGTTTCGAACCAATTATAATTTTTAACAAATTGAATAATCAAATAATAAATTTTTAAAATCTGATGTTAAGAATAAGAAAAATTGAGGATAAATTATAATTTTTGTTGTAAATATTTATATTAATATAAAAAATGAATGAAAATAAGAGACAAAATTGAAAAACCAATCATCTTATCTGTCATTTTAATAAGAAATTAAAAAACCAAATTACTATTTTTGTTGCAGTGAGTTAGAACTTAAGAACTAGCCTGAAAAAAATGAGGAATAGAATTAAATTTAGAAGGCCATGTTATAATTTTTATTGTAAGAAATTAATACATAATATTAAAATTCAAAGAAATTAAAAAAATAAATTATAATTTTTTAAGATGTAAAATAAGACGAAGTCTAAAAAAAGTTAGGAGATTATAATATTTTTTTATATTAAGACTTAAAATTAAATTTTAAAAAATTTAAGAAACTAAACTATAATTTTTTAGGATCAAGAATAAAAATAAGAAAATTGAGGAGATTAAAGTGGAAAATTGAATTGTAATTTCTTAAGAACTAAGATAAATTAAAAAATTAAATTATAATTCTTAAAACTTAAAATCAAAATTAAAAGAAATTTAAAGACCATATTATAATTATTTTATAACAAATTATAATTTTTGAGTTGTAAGATTTTCTAAATTATAATTTTTATTATAAAAAATCAAGAACTAATATTAAAATTAAGAAAATTAAGATATTAAATTATAATTTTATATAACTCAAGATAAAAAAGTTAAATTTTAATTCTTACAGAAAGACAAATTAATTGAACATGTGGCTGTGCATATGATGTGAGAAATATATAGTTGTGATTCGGGAAAAAAAATGGCTGAGATTTATTTACCAAAAAAAAAATCAAAAGTTTTTTTTCACTAAAGTCCAATTTTTATATACAATATAGATAATATATAAATAATATAATGCAACATAAAAAAAAAATTAAATTAAATAATTCTGATATAATATCAAAATAATATTAAATTAAATTGCAGTTATAGAAAGATTTATTAGATATCTGATACTTGAATGTAAACTACGTGCAGCATTAGTTCAATAAGTTGTTAATACAAGGCTCTATTTGGTAATAAGAAAAAAAAAAAAAAAAATTTAGTTAAAATTTTTAGTTATTTTTGAAAAATGTATATGATGTGAAATAAAGTAAGTTGGTTATATTAAAATTTGTGTAGGATATGAAATAAAATTGATTGATCTATTGAGAATTGTGTTGGACGTGAAATAAAGTGATTGTTTAATATTAGAATTTGTGTGAGATGAGATATAAAATAATTTTTTAAAATAAATTTATTTAATCTAAGGCCCTGTTTGGCGCAAGAACCAAAATCAGGACTAAAATAATACTAATTTAAAAAATAATAATAATAATAATAAATAAATTTTTAAATTATTCTATACAAATTTTAATATAAAAAATAATATTTTACTTCACATACTCAATAATTTTTAATAAAAATATAAATTTTATTTCACATTTTAGATCAAAATACTCGATTCGAATATTTTAGTCTAGAATGTGAAATAAAATTGATAT
>JAEMOT010003440.1:15031-50847 GCA_019297695.1 Apostasia ramifera
GTAAAATAAAATAATATTTTTTATATTAAAATTTGTATAGAATGATATAAAAAAATTATTTATTATTATTATTATTATTGTTTTTAAAATTAGTACTAATTTGTTTCTATTTTAGTTCTGTTTTAGTCTTTGCGCCAAAGAGGACCTAAAAAAGTAAAATAAAGTCTTTGTTCGATTAAGGAAATCTTATTTTATTTTTAAAAAATATAAAATAAAATTATACATTTTATTCTATACAAATTTTAATATTAAATAATTATTTTATTTTATATTAAACATAATTTTTAACATAATTAATTCAAGTGCATCTTTATTGTGGGAGCTAATTAGAAGTGAGTTTTAGTTAATATTAATTTTAAATAATAATTATTTTATTTAAATAGCTTTAAAAATTTGTTTAACAAATATTGGTTTACTTTGATAAATTACATCCGAGTTTACGAAATTAGAAAGATAATGTAAATTAATTTTAATATTTTAAAAATTTTAATTTAAGTATTTAAAATTATAAAAGCACTATTATTTGACCCTAATTATGATATAATTATTAACTTTTTATTATTTTATCATAAGGTTATTCTAAATTATTAATTTTTTTAACTTTTCAAATATAATTTTGATATTTATATTTTTGTTTTAAATTTTTAAAATAGAAAATCTAAGAATTGTAAAAAATTAAGTTTGATATTTTTATTAATTTTTTTTTAAAAAAAACAAAGGGATATAATAGTATTTTAAATTATATAAATTGATTAAACTAATAAAAATGATTAATATTTATCCTTTATATCAAAAGAGAAATTTGAAAAAGGTGTAATTTTGAAAGCGCGATAAAAATTGTAATGCTTTTAAAATTGTGATTTTTTAAAAGTAAAGACTAATTCTAAATTTCCTCCCCATCTCAGGGTCTGGAATGCAATTTGCTCTTTCTTTTGATAGCATATCGGGGCGTTGTTAGGGTTAATTCTCAGTCAGGAAGACGGGCCCATCTCGATTCTTGACCTACATATCGCCGCCGCCGCCGCCTCCACGGTGGCCAACACCATCTACCCAGCGGCCAGCGGCTGAATCGAATATTGTATGCTTTCCAACCTGCTAACTATTGTCGAATAATCGCTGCGATTTGTCAGATCTACTTTCTGGTTATCTTCTAGAACCGCAGTGCGCTTTTGTTAGTGGAAGTGCAAAGAAGGCAGATCGACAGAAGCAATGGCGACGGAATCAGACGGAGAGGACGATGCGACTGGAAAGTTGACCGGAAGCACGCACTTGGTGGTCGACGATGATCTCAGGGAGATGGCGAAGAAGGCTGCGTGGTCTGTCAGCTCTTGCAAGCCGGGGAACGGTGTGCTTTCCCTCCGTGATGACAATCTGGAGACCTACTGGCAGTTAACTTATCCTTACTACCCATTGTTCTCTTTCGTCTCCGTGATGACAATCGGCTAAGAGTATCTTGAGTATTTATGCAGATCAGATGGAGCACAGCCTCATTTGGTGAATATCCAGTTTCAGAAGAAGGTGAAGCTGCAAGTTAGTATAACCCTAAAAGCTTATATTTTATTTCGCCTTGTTTATGGCTTTATGGTTTTCGGGTATTGCTTAGCTGCTCGTGCTCTATGTCGATTACAAGCTTGATGAAAGCTATACTCCAAGCAAGATTTCCATTCGAGCTGGTGATGGATTCCACAACCTAAAAGTATGTTTTACCAAGTTTCAAATGCTAAAATTTCCAATTTTTTATTGAATTTCTCTTGAGTTAGGATACTTTCTTTGGTTAGGTTATTTATTATGATAATCATTACATTGATACCTTTGTCCTGCCAGGAGATTAAAACTGTGGAGCTTGTGAAGCCTGTTGGTTGGGTTCATGTACCTTTGTCTGGAAGTGATCCCCGGTAAGATTGTAATGCATGCATATTTGGTTAAAATGAAGCATTTTCTTTATTCTTGATGATTAGAATGTTTTGTTCGTTTTAAATTGTCTTTATTTGGTAAAACAATTTATTAAAGCAAAGCTATCATAATCAGCATCTTGGAGCCAAATTTACCCTCTGGATAAGACTTCTATATAATCTTTGGTTGTTTCTGAGGAAAACAAGACATGGGTATTTAATTGGGGTGAAATTGATGCCATTTAACCCATAACTTTGACATAAACTGTAACATAAACCATGACTCGCCTCTCCATGCTCTCCCATGTTTTTTTTGTGTTGAACTGCAAAGTTTAGAGGGGAGTCCTTAACTTAGTAGGAAATAGGAAAACATATCCATGAACATATATAAATAATTTTGTCATGCATAAATGTATGTATGAAATAAAGCATTTAAATATATGTAACATTTTGTTTTCTTTACTTTTCCATTATTCTTTGTGAGGAAGGTTAGCATTGCTTGTTATTCTATGTCTAACTCTTCAAGGGAGTTCAAAAGTCACTTTGATACAATGTATGGAAACTTTTCTCTCTAAAATTCTATCTTTGCTAGAAAGTTTTGCTCTCCTAGAACTCTATAGTGAAGCTTTGTTCTCACAGAAACTTTGCAAGGAAGCTTTACTCTTGTTTTTCTATGATATGTCATAAGAAAATTATCGTAAACTTCATCTCTTTTTATTAAATCATAATCATTAGCATGATGCCATACTGAACAAATAAATCATGGAATTTAAAATGTAGAACATTAGGAAATTCTCTCAGGTAATATTCGCAAAACCTAGTATTTTCTAAAGACCTTGAAATGACGTTAGGAAATTCAAACTTTATTGTTTTAATATCTCATTGATGAATCAACCTTCATCCTATAAATTCTCTAAGGAAATTGAACTTTAGCGCGACCTCTTGTGTGCGCATGGGAGAGAGTGTTAGGGGAGTTATCTTGGGGGACCCCAAGTTTGGCCTAATATACAATTAATAGATATCTATTAACTCAAAAGTTTAGGCCAGTGGATAAGAGGTATCAATTGTATATTAACACTACAATTTCTGTTGAATATCTAATATGGGACAATTCTTCATGTGTACATTAACCTTGAAACAGATGGGAATGCTCGTCTATCTCTCATCTTTGGACTGTGAATATCTTTACCTTCATGTATCATAGTACTACCCTTGGCTGCCTAAGCTCTTTCTTATTTCCAAAATTCAAGGAAATCACTAGTCTGATTATTTTACACTTTATCATGTAGTTTATATACCTCTCTGCCCATTTTAACTCTAAGGTCTGTTTGTTTGTAAGGTTAAATTTAACAAAATTAAAATTAAACTTGGATAGAGATATTTTTTATTGAAAGTTGTGAATGATGTGAAATAAAGTTAGTTATTATGTTGGAATATGTGAGGGATGTGATATAAAGTTAGTTATTATATTGGGATATGTGAGCGATGTGATATAAATTAGTTATTATTTTAGTAATGTGTGTAGGATGTGAAATAAAATTAATTTTTAATATTAAATTTTATGTATGATGTGATATGTCAGGTTAAAATTAAACCAGGTTAATTTTTAAGTTGGAAACAAACGGGGCCTAAGCATGTCATGTTTATCTGATGACCACTCACCAATTTTGTGTATTGACTTCATTTCTGCTAGTTCTCTCCCACACTTTGTTATCTCTTCCTCTTTATGGAATTAGTGGGTAAGTCATTCGTACAAAAGCTTTTGCATTCCTTACATATCACTTTATTCCAATAAAATATCTTGTAGTTTTGTTAGTGGTGTGTTTTGGTGTTAGATTGGGTTGCTTTGGAGATGGAGAGAGAGAAAAATATTTTTTAATATTATGATATAAAATAAAGTTATTTTAATATTAAGATGTGTTGGATGTAAAATAAAGTTAATTTTTTAATTGAAGTATGTGTAGTATGTGAAATAAACTTAGTTTTTAATATTGAAGCTTGTTTTGGATGTTAAATAAAGTTAAGTTCTAATATTGAATTTGTGGATGATGTGAAATAAATATAAAAAATTAGTTGAGTAAAGTTAGGATGAGCTAAGGGTGTGTTGGGGCCCCAAGCAAACATGTATGTTTTGAACCCACCATATTTCTACTATGGTATGATACATGCTTGATTAAGACAAATATTCTTAGTGAGCTTATCAAGTGCTCTGAAGAACGAATATGATATGAGATACAGACATGATATGACACAAATACGAGGATACGACAATCTTTCAAAAAATAAGATACGACACTTTTTGTTCTCGTTAAATAAATGTAAGTATTTGTTTATTAAATTTTGAATAAAATAAAAAAATCATAAAATTGATAAAAATATGTTAAATGTATTTCTCTTTTTAGTAGTTGTTTCTTCTTATATTTTATAAATACTTAAAAGATTGATTAACAAGTCAATTTAAGTACATTGAGACAGATAATTGTTAACTTAATCAAAGCAATTAATAAGTTATAAATAATTAAATGCATTTTAAAAGGACTGATCAATTTACTTTTAAACTTTCTACTAATATTATTCAAATATAAAGATGTAGATTTGTAGCCAATTTATAAGTTTCAAAAATTATATTATAAATTAAATTTAAAATATTATGAAAAGATATATATAAGTAACCAATTTAATAATAAATTTAAGGTTAACAAAAAATGAATAGAAGATATTTATATGTTTATAAGTATAGTGGTGCATGTAAGCATACGTGTGTAAGTATACAAATAAATTATTTGAAGAAATAGAATAAGTATATAAAATAAATCATTCATAGACAAGTAAGATTGAAAATAATAAATTTAATAAATCATTCTCTTGAATGTTCATGGCATGTCGGTACCTGACACACGTCCGTCATCACCATGGGACCTTATTATAAGTGTCCGTGTTTCATAGATTTAGTGTTTGTGTTCTCAAGAAATTTTTTTACTAGTTTCAAATTAGACATGAAGATCTACACATTTGTCCATAAATAGTCCACTGGGAAGTATTGAGACCATTCCCTTCTTTTTGATGCCCGCAATTATATTCTTTTTTATTTTTAGCCTATTCTATTTCAAATTATTTTGAATCTAATTTTTTGCCAATATAGCAGTCCATTAGTCACTACCTATACCTACCTTTGAATGCTAACTTTCTTGCTCAAGTTGTATCTCCCCCACTGTGGTATGGTAGATTAATATTACATAACAATGCCCCTAGAGTTAGTCACTGCCTATTGACTCTAGTTCTTTCTTAAATTAATATTGTTTATCTTTTCAGTTCTATCCACATCATACATCATAAGGGGTGTGTTGAATAAAAATTTTAATTCTTCATTTATGTTCTTTATTAGTAATCTTTACTTATATTTATATATATTTTTATTTATCACATGCATACATACATGTATGTATGAAGAATACTCACTATAATATCTTCAATAATATACCTATAGTTGAAGTACTTTTAACAACAAATGAACCTTTAACTCCAATCCTCATTTTTTAAAGAAATTATCCATGTCTTCCGGATTTTACTGCAATTTACGAATCAATATTTTAAGTCATCAATTTCAAAAAAAAGAACTCCCTCTCTAAGGCCTTGTTTGGTTGCGGGGTTTTTTTTAAACAAGAGTCAAAATATTTTATTTCATACGTTCGATGGAAAAAAATTTATTTTAATATTTTGAGGTATGTAAGATGTGAAATAAAGTTGATTTTAATATTAGAATTTGTGTTAAATGTGAAATACAATTAAATTTTTTAATGTTGAAATTTGTCTTGGATGTGAAATAAAGTTATTAATTTTTTTTATAATTTTAAAATATTAATAAAATAATATTTTGCCTCAAAGAATGAGTGAAGCAAGAAGGCCTAAAGCTCAAAAACTTTTTAATCATTCTTTTTGTGTTACTTTCTTGAAAAATTGTCTTTGATTTATAATTAATCGTATTGCCGATTTATTTTATTGTTTATCGATCTAAAACTTTCTGAAATACACTTATTTATATTATAATATATTAAGCACAAATAGAATCCACCAATTTCAAAATTACATGTTAGCCTCTCATTTGTTAAACTTGTAACTCCTCAACTTTTGCACTATGCAAGACATGCCAAATCTTTTCACTTTTTTTTGATGAATCTAATCTCGTTTGTATTAGTTATCCATCCTAACAAAGTGTTCTTGCTTTTGCATTTTATATATGCTTTTGTGATAAGCTTTACTTATTTTCAATTCAATTATCTCTTTATCTTCCATTCATTTTAACTTGTTTAAAATAGAGGATTTTATTGTAAGTGATCTCAAAATCTTTCCTTATTGTAATCTCAAACTTATCTACAAAAGCCAACTTCTAACATTAGACATTAGTTTTATTTTGCAAAAAACAATCACATATAACAACCTCAAGGTCATAAATTCTACTATAATTGCATTAAATCTAAATAAAGTTTCTCCTTTTCTACCAGAATTATCATCTGAAATATCTTTGTTCCAATACTTTATTTGTCCGAACTTGAGCTAATTAAATTCCCCTTTCAGATCATAACCTATTTTTTGGTCAATTTGTCACTTGCCCAACTATTATCAAAATTTTTGATACATAACAGATAAACAGATAGATATGGTGACTAATTCTTGTTTATATAATCTTTGGGAAAACATTTGAAATAACTCCAACACAGAGCTCTAAACCCCCTAAACAAATATGATTGTATGAGTTCCATCTAAATATGGCATCTATCATATAAAGTTCTGAATCAAAATACATTTGAATCATCATATGCATCAAATACCATAACAATCATATCCAGTAATTCTAAATAAACATAACTGATATAGCATTCAATATAACCCCTAGCTGACATAAACCCTAACATAAACCATGACTTGCCTCTCCAAGCTCTCCAAAGATCTTCTATTTCAACTTGCAAATTCTAGAGGTGAGTGACTCCTCGACTCAATCGGAACTAAGTTCGACTCACAACTGGCGGGGGAACATATCTAAGAACATATATGAAATAATTATATCATGCATAATATATGTATGAAATAACATGTGTAAATATTTCTATTATATTATTTTCTGTACCTTCACTTGTTTTATATGAGGGAGATTGACATTCTTTATTACGCTTATTTATGCCTATTTAAGAGAGTTTAAAGTTCACCTTGATCCTCTATAGGAAACCTGCTTTCACTAAATCTCTTTCTTGTTAGGAAGCTTCGTTTTCCTACAAATATACAGGGAAGTTTTGCTGTTACTTAAATTCTACGAGAAAGCTTTACTTTTCTCATTTCCTCATGACATGTTATGAGTAAATTTATCTTAAATTGTTTCTATTCCATCTAATCATAATCATAAGAATGATTTTACATTGAACACATAAATCATGGAGTTCAAAATGTAGAGCATGATCTTATCATGATAATTAGAGCATAATATGTACTACCAGACATAAAACATGAATTTTATTGTAAACACATAATACTTAATTCCCATACGTAAATAGATCTTCCTACATCAAATAATACCAGAAGAAATTTGATGCCCGCCTTGTGACATTTGCCTCCTCGACATCCAGTAAACCTAATATTTGCTTGAAAACCTTAGAATGACATCAAGAAATACAAGCTCTCTTAAATCTAATATTTCGTCAATAAATCAACCTTCCTCCCATGAGTTATTAAACCTCAATGCAGCCTTTTTAGTGCACATGGGAGAGAGAACGGAGAAGAGAGAAAGAGTGAGAGGGAGGGAGGGATGGAGATGGCTTTAGTGTTGTCCTAATATTATGAAATAATAATATAATTGTTATATATAAATAGTAGCTAAAGTAACCCCACCTTTTTTGGCAGTTCACATGGGTTATTTGCCTTTTTTGGGTAAGGTATTACACTAGGATTCTGTACGTTCTTCATATTTTTAATGTGTCCATGCTAAAGAGACCATGGGCTATATTATTCTATTGAATTTGGAAACAATCTGTTACAAATTTTGAATGAAGCACATAGTCAGATTGTCTTTCATCTATGCAGGTATTTGCAGCTGAGCACTTATAACTTCGTCTTCTTTTTCTTTATTATTATAGGGAGACATTTATCCACACCTTTATGCTACAACTAGCTGTATTATCCAATCACTTGAATGGAAGAGATACACATATCCGCCAGATCAAAATATATGGCCCTCGACCGTATGTTAATGTTATCTCTGGTCTTTTGCTTACATACTTCTACATGTAGTTTTGCTTACTTATATAACCATTTCGTCACAGGAATCCTGTTCCTAATCTGCCTTTTCATTTTACTTCAAAGGAGTTCATTACTTACTCAACTATCAGATAACAAGCAATGGAGTAAGAAAGGCAATCATTGTTTAAGCATGGATTTAGTGGATATACCAATGTATCTTGAGCTCCAGCAGGTGGTTTACTTGTTTATTTATTGTTTCTGTAGCATTAACTATTGAAAAATGTCCTACTTGTCTATTCAAAAAGGAAAACAGTTGTGAATATATTATTTGATCTTTCAGATTTGTAATATGAGTATAGATTCGTTGCTCTTTGGTTATCCAAATGGAATATCTGCAATGTTGGTTGCAGATATTCAAATCTAGTTGGCATCTAACTGCAAACACTTTTGTTCTGTGTTTGGAGTCTTTTGTAATTGAGATATTTAGAGTTCAAGTCACAGATGACTGCATTTGTATATTTTGAGATATTCTTTACAATGGTTTGCTAATTCAAAATTTTCTGTATCTCACTGCTTTGCAATTTTCTGGCTTTTGTTCAAGTGATATCTTCTTGCTATCTTGCTGTCCGTTAATATTGTCTTTTTCTATCTAACCTAATTCCTAAATCTGTTTTTCGTGCTACTCAGACCAAATCAACTGTAGAAATCATGCCTGGTATTCTATAATCTGTATTAAATGTTTTTGCAGAAGTTATAAGATATGAAACCATGAGATTTTATTTTGATCTTAGTTTGCTTTTGCTTATAATTTTATTCAAGATAATAGACCCTGTTAGGTTCACCCTGACCCAGGTTCACCCTTTTGCCTATGCTTTTGCTTTTGATCTGTATCTCTTTTATGGTTAAAAGCAAGGACGTTGGTGGGTAAACTTGAAACTAACAGTGGCTTTGGGTGTCAAATCCATGGTGGTGGCCGAGATTTGGGCTGATTATGAATTTGATACTAATTTTAAAGGGAAATTCCCATCTCTCTGTGTTTGTCTTTCTATTTTGCATTCTTGTTGGCCTTTTCTGTTTTTCTTATTTCTTTCTCTTTGTTTTCTTTTATGCTTTTCTTGCTGCGTTTTTAATTAAACTGAGAATGTAGTGTGATGGTTTTCTCTTTAATCTGATTTTTTTCTATTTTTAATCTGATGCGGACAACTCAGCATCCATTCATAACTATATCTCCGAGCTCTTTTCTGTATTGTGTTGATTCCCTAATTAATGCTAATTATAAACGGTCAATAACTCCATTTGAAAAGGTTTTCTCCTCTATCAGTCATTTACTTTGTTGAAATACTTTTGTGAAAACGGACGCTAATTTTTTGGTATGCAGGTGAAGAAGATATGACTGCTGAATTTGAGGTAGTTTACTTATTGTGATCTAACCAATTGGAGCTAAGTTAAAAGAAAAAAAAACTTTAACTTCAAAATAATTATAAATTCAGCTTATGAACCAATTGTCAATGTTAATACTTAAATACAATAATTGTTGACCGGTGACTTGAGTAGGATTGAGAAGAAAAAATCTGACAACCTCTAATAATGCTTTTTCCCTCACTTTGTTGAATGGCTAGCAAACTGAACTGTGGTGAATGAGGAAAGGGCATGTTCTATATGTGTAAAAAAAGGTCTAGTTAAATTGATAGATTAACTAATGTATTTGTGAAGCATCATTTAAATTTGAGAAAATTAAGATTTTGAGAACAAAACATTTTTACTGAATAAGCTATCTCAACACTTTGAATCTTGATCACAAGCCTTCACCTTGATGTTTATGTACAGCTATTATACTATGTTTAGATGCAATGTTTAAGCTGTTTAAAAAAGCTCAAGTGGAATTTTGAGTTGCTTATGATAAATATAATATCAAATGCCTTGTGAGGTTTAAATCGTTTTAACTTCAAGCCAAGCCAACTAATTTGGACCTGAATAGATTTCAGAGCCTCAAGATGTTTTAAGTGATGAAGATCTGAAAAACCCTTGTGCAAATTTTGTTATCCCATTATTAAATGGCTGATGGGCTCCTTTTTTTCAGATTTAGAATATTTTAAGTAGTATGAGCATATTGGTATCTTTTGCTATCTGTTGTAGTATTTAGAAGGTGTTTTAGTTTAGTATTTAGCAATATTTCCTTTATTATGGTTTAGACAGGTTTTCATTTCCTTGTCATGTATGGGTTGAGCTCTATGAACGAGACCAAATTCTATATATTTGTCAGCTTCTGATGTGTTAATAAAAATATTCTCCTCTAAAGACTTCTTCCTCCTACTTCCTCTCTATTTCTTTCCTTCTAATCTTCTCCCCTTTCATCTTTTCCTGGTTCTACATTACTAAGACATCTCCTTGGCAGCTTAAGGGCAAAGTAACTTAGTAGCCTTGTTTGGTTGGAGTATGTTTTAGGGAGATTTTAAGGTTCTTTGAGATAGAGCAAAAAAGAAAATTATTTTAATATTATGATATGAAATAGAGTTATTTTATTATTAAGGATTGTGAAAAAAATGTGGAATGAAGTTGATTTTTTTTTAAGTACATGTAGAATGTGGAATAAAGTTAAGTTTTAAAGTTAGATTTATATAAGGTGTATAATAAAATTAATTTTTAATATTTAAATTTGTGTGTGATGTGAAATAAATATAAAATATTGATGAAAATATTTTTTTGGAGAAGTTTGAGGGTTTTTGTGGCCCGAAAAGCCAGTATATATTGTTCCAAGCAAAGCTGATATGGGTATATTAAACTATTTTTACATGCTTAGGAATTATCTTGCATGTTGACGCTATATGCCATTTGCTGTGGGATATTGAACTGGAGCTAATTTCCTCCTAAGTACTTAGATATTCGTCACCTCATCTCATTGCAAGGTTATGATGTTGAAGCATCCATGTCACTGCAGAAGGTATTGTCTTAGTATTACATATAGAAGCTGATCCTTTTTTGCATCTACTAATTTTCTTATGTTAAGTTACACGATCTTCTTTTGTAAAATAAGCTGTTTCTTGAATTACTTAAGAAATTAGAAAATGCTACATTTCTTTCATGATGGCTAGTGGTGGATTTTTATGCAGGATGATGATATTAATGGAATAATCTTCACTATTTTACTAAAAATGGAATGAAATGGGATTCTCTTGTTCCTTGGTTGAAAAGAGATGTCTTGAGGAATCAAAAAAGCATTTTTATAAACAGATTTTATCTTTAACAACTCCATTAAGGTATGTGTTTTTGTTTTATTAGACAAAAGGATCGCATTTTTTTGCACTTTGCTCAAATAAGAGCTGTAACGAAATTCTTCTATTTCTCAATATGATCTCTATTATCATTTCAATTCTCTTTAGAAATTTTGCTATCCCACCTAGGTCTATCGAAATTACATAGCCTTCACTTCGAGTTGGGGCGATGAAAAGTTTGATAAAAAAATGGCACGAACTCCCGTTCTTTTACCTTACCGGAGAACATGCAAAAGTCCACCAACTTCTTGATCAGTTGCTTTTTCTCATCATCCAAGTCCCCATAATTTAACCTTGTGGTTTCCCCATTGGTGTTCTTATATCACAGTATCCAATAATGTAGTATTTGATGAGGCATGGAGGATTAAGGAAACCATTGGGTTATATATTTTCCTTAGCATATTGTTTACAGTTTTAAAGTTAATCTAGACAAAATGCCATGAAAATGTTTACTGTTGTGATTAGATTAAACTCTGATATGTAGCATTGCCTTGGCATCTTTGTTAATCTTGTAACTCAGTAATTTTGAAATGGCCCTCACTATTTTGTCTGCATGGTCTTCTATATGTTCTATTCCTTGATCTTCTCTTTATGAAAAGATAATGCACAAATAGCAATCTTTAATTGGATTACTATTGTTTCTATATTTTTGTATGAAGATATTGACAAAACCTACTATATTACTGAGTTCGAGAGAGACAAATACAGAATATAAATATGCTAAGCAAAAGAGATACGTCTTTGAAAGAGCTTTCCTAATTGGGGCGGAATGCTGAAAACATATGCTTGTAGGAAAATTTATGGGCCTTTGTGAACGGATGTCAAATCTCACCCAAAATATCTTAATTGTGTCGACTCAGCTTAGATTTGGCTTGATCAAACTTATTCTGATATTCCAAACCTTAATGTCCACATCATATATTTTATGAGATCTCTTTTGTATGCAACGTCTTTGATTGTTAGTAACACAGGTTTGTAGGACATCTGATTTTAAGCCAAGTTTCACCAACTAAATATATGGATCAAATGGATTAATATCTCAAGATATGACATAAGGATACCAGTGGGATTTCAAAAGAAATTTTATTAGCAATTAGGCTAGCTGCTTTTTCATACAGATTATATTTTTTTTTGATAAACCAGATTATATTATTGGGTAATAAAGAAATCGTGACAACAAAAATTAGAGTGCGTTTACTTGGATAGAATGATTATGTCATTCCTCCTTATTCTTTATGGAATAGTTATTCTCATATTTACTTGGGTAGAATAATTATTCCATATTAATCTCTATTCCACATTTCATGAAATAGTCATTCGTTCTACTAAGCAAAGAAATAGTTATTCCTTATGTGCTAAAATATTATTTTAAAATTATCTTTGTTCATACATATGCACACTTACACATACATGTATGCATCCTTAATATATATTACATGTATATATATATACTTATATAAGTTATATTCATCTAATTATTTTTGTAAAATTAAAGTTAATAATAATAAATAACATAAAATTTCATTATATTATATTCATGGGTATTTTAGTACTTTTCTTTTCTATTCACTTCTTATTTCACATTGTATTTCATTTAAATAAACAAAGGAATTGTTATTTTATTTTCATGAAATGAAAATTTCATTCCAATCTTATTCCGTTCACATTAAACGTGCCTTTAGTGTTATTTTTGTTACAAAATAAGGATGGTAAGATGATGTGACCAAAACGTATAAGGGAAAAATGATTATATTAGTGAGGATCATAAGATTAGAATAGACTTGGGATACACACATGTAGATTGTGGAGAAGAAAAGGAACCATTAATGTGAGTAGATAAAATTGTGTTGAAAATATTGAAAGAAAGGGGACATATCAAAAGAAACTTAGATGTTGTATAACAAGTGGATTTAACACCAGTTATTGCATTGGACAAGATCAAGTAGAGTTAACTCGTGAGTTTAGCCATAAATTTTTGAGATTAGGTTATTGATAGTGATAATAATGATCGTGTTTGGCTTAGTATTTTTATTTGCTGAGGTGACTGAATAACTATTGAAACTTGCAATGTGTGTACTATGTACCCTTGAAGAAAGTAAATTGGAGTACTGGATTTTGGATTTGCCAAAATGATCCACCACCAAGTATGCGAATAGATTTAGTTTGGCAACAAATTAGCCATCAATGAGATACTGCAATTGCTGCAAAGTTGATAGTACTCCACTCATTGTGACCTGAAGCTTTCTTCTGGTCAGACATGCAATGCTAGCGTTTTTCATATCTTTTTTCATTGCAGAAAAATACAAAAGAATTGACAGTCTACCCGACTACATAGGATGTTCTACATGTGGTTTACAAAAGAGCACAACACTACTTATTGACCTTAAGACAGAGACAAGTCGGAGCTGGCTTTACTCTTATCAAAAAGTTGCATGGAAGGACAGGGAGATTCTTCTTGTTGAGTGTGGTAAGTGCTTTTGACTCAACTTCCCTTAGCTCTCTATCCGATAGCACTGCAAGTTCGAAATTTGATTCTTGACTTTGTAAGCTCTGTTTACTGATTAAGAAGGGCTGTAAAAGAACCAAGCTGAACAGAGCTTAGGTGCAGTCATATTGAAATTCTGTTTGTTTATAAGTGAACTAGCTCGTGCTCGTTCATGAACAGGCTATCAAGCTCCTTATTGTGCCTATTTTTAAGCTTCAAGTCTTACATTGATCCGTTTTAGAAAAATGAATATTAGAATACTAAATATTAAATCAATATTTCAACTCTAAAAGATCATATTTTTAAAATTTCAAATAAGTAATCACATAAATTCTAAATGATCTTCTACCCAAATCAGTCCTGTAATTGAATAGTTTATCAAGCTCTAAACGAGCATGTTCATGAACCTTATATGAATAGTTTATAAACACTAATGAGCTGAACATAAGTATGTTCGAGCTCATTCATTTAAAATTCGATCTTTTAAAACTATGCTCATTCTTGTTCGTTTAACTTGACGAATGAACATGAACGAGCTATTATCGATATTATGTTCATTTACAGCCATAATGGTAAGCCTATTGAAGTAACCCACTTGCTAAAATTGTAATGTTTGTTATATAATGATCAGAGGTCTTTCTGTTTCACAAAGATATATTTATTCTGTGTCTCTGGTAGCTGAACATCATACGTCTCCCATTTCCTTTGATCAATATTAGTCTCCCTCTATCCTTCATCATCCAATGATGGAAAGGAAAATAAAATCTCGGCTCGCTTTGTTCGAAGATTCCCCACTGAGAAAGAGAGTTGCAGTATGCTATCAGGGACCTAAGAAAGTAATCAAGCTGAGTGAAATATTTCTACAATAATATCTATGTCATTCAGGATCAAGCCACTGAATCCGTATGGCAAGTGGACTTCGATGAAGATTCTGATTAGATTGATACTAAAGAAAGAAGCTGCATCTCTTTCCAACTTGTGAGGAAGGACCGCGAAATCGACAAAGACTCTCGAAGTAATGGAGATTGGAAGGGAAGGAATCCATGGTCATAGATTTAAGGAGATAATGATTCCAAATATCAGCAAGAATATGTAGCTTTGGGACCACTGAACATGAGACAGAGATGCCTGCTGCAGGTCTTTTTCCATTTCCCTGTCATTTAGCAAGTTGATAGGTTTGTAGTCCATTAACGGATTGGTAGTCAAAAGAGGAAAAGGTAATAATTCTCTGTACTGAACGTTGGTGATATAAATGACCATTACAATGTATTAGACGGAGAGCAGACAAATCTGTATGAACTGTTGCACATAATGTATCCTGTCTATTGGGATTTTCGGAAAAAAACAACTTTTTGGGATCAAATTCCTCTTTTTTCACTCATTACATTGTGTTAGCAAGCATTTTCTTTAATTGAAAATGGACGGACGAGATCGAAAAAGGCAACGCTCATTGAGAACCGAGGAAAAATAATAGTGTATTGGCAGCAACTTAAATGCACTAGTAGTTGAAGAAACACAAGTACAGGGATTAGAGCTTCCTAGAACTTATTAGAAAGATGATAGTTCTAAGCTTCCTAGAACTTATTACAAAGATAGTTCTAGAAAACTAATTGCTGTAAGCAAATTTCTCTGTGCTTGACATGGCGTGCATGAATGCTTCTAAAGGAAACAAATATGCCTGTTCTGATTGCCATTGGTATGAGTTCCTTAGGCGGTATGTAATTCCAGAAGTCGCAGCTAATGCTTGTAGTTTGGTGATCAAGTAGTTGTCAAGTGTCGTAACAAAGTTAAGACAAGTTGGTTGTCGAAGAGGTAGACAAAGGAGTCTTATCATAGGGTGTAGGCGAAGATCTAGGGTATTGTTAAATTTTGTGAAAAAAAAAGACTTTCAGTAATTAAAGAACATAAGAAACGATAGTCGAAGACTTGAGGTTTGAGGTCAAGGGTTTGGTCTTTGCATATCTGCAGTAGCTCAATAGATTCCTACGTGTATGGTTTAGATGCATTGTGCTTTTTCCATTAATTGGTTGGTTCCTATATATTCTTAATAAAACTCTTTTTTATTGTATTTATAGGTTGTGGTGGTGTGTGTTTAGAAAAACTAAGGGGGCATTTGGCTCAATGTTTTCTTGGTATTATATTATATTACTTAGATGTCTTGAAATTTAAATATTATTTAAAGGACAAATTCATAATTTTTTATAAGATTATTTACCCATATTATCAAACTAAATAATTAGTTTCTCTAGATAGCATGATATAACATCAAAGATAGCAGTCAACCAAATGCCCTCTAGATTTTCTTATTTGGATTAAAATGACATTTTTGTTCATTTTCTTGTCCTTTAAATGTTTGAGATGTCACCTTATTTCCTTTAATGGAAAATGCTCATGCAAATCATTCAACTGATCAAGAAGTTTGTTTATTAAATATGTAGGACTAAAGAAAATACCAGATAGGCTTCAATCTAGAGATGCAAGTACCATTTTTTCCCTTTAAGGTCAGCATTTATCTTCCATTTGCTATGTTTGCAGCTTACCTTCATTTATAAACTTAAACTCTTTATGCTTTTATTATGTTGGTTACAAGCTTGAATCATGTCTAACCTACTTTTTGTTACTAGTTAGAAATTGAAATTTTTGTTGGTATTTTATTGCAGCATGCAACACGTGTTCATAATTCAAAGGAGTGTTAGATCAGGAAGGAACCTTGAGGTAGACCCCCTAGTCAACATAGGTTGACAAAATGCTCATATATTATTTCATGTAGGATCTCTTTTACAAATTCCATCAATTTTAGCCATTAAATTATATTTAAAAAGGAACACGTTTAGGCATTTAGAATTACTATTATAAATTAAGACTTAAAAAAGATTGAAATATTAGAGTTATAAATGCTTAGGCAAGTTATTTATTTTTTTGGGAATTTACATATATGACATATAAAACAGTTTTATTTATTTATTAGACACCTATAAAATAAATATTATTCAATTGACGTTCTAAACACATTAATACTATTCACTTCACACTATAATCTCCAACTGTTACTTACTATCGGACCCGATCTAATTATAGTTACATTAATTATCAATCATTATTGATTAGCCATTAACTATAATCTGTTCACGTAATAAGTAATAGATATTGAATATTACTCAGTAATATAAAAACATTAGTAATATCATTGCAGTAATTCGACATATTTTATTTTCATAATTAAAGAAGCAACATTGTTTCATAAAATAAAATTACAACTTCTCAATAACATAATTTAGAATTTCAAGATAATCGTTTAATGGAGATCACAGTTTGGAGTAGGTAGCATTAATATGTTTAGGATATTTTTAGAGTAATATTTATGTTTTTGGTATCTAATAAGTAAATAAGGTAGTTTTTTGTATCATATATGTAAACTTTCCCTTTGTTTATTTATATAAATATAGTTTAATTGTCAAATTTGATGAAATCTGTAGAAAAAGGAAACAAAATGAAATAATTTCTTGGGCGAAGGAACTCAAATAGCATGCTTTCAATTTTGTAGATAATATTTTAGCATATAGATAGATATTTTAAGGTTTTAACTTAAAAGCCTGAACTCAAATTGTTATTCTGGCTTCTCAGGAGATGCCCTAGCAGAGAAGTTGCTTTTTTGATTTCATGATCAGGATTTATTACTTTTCGGATCCATATACCACTTATTGGTCCCTGGAAGATCTCCTGAATTTTTGATAAAAAAATGACATGCATTTGCACATTATCCTGTTCTTTTTCTTAATAATGACATCTCATGACACATATTATTATGTTTTCCTTTTACTTTATTTGTTTAAGGAACAGTTCAATGTTTGATTCAATAAGTTTATATTTGGTTTGTCAATTTTAATAAATAAGGTTGAACATAATTTTGACAATTTGATTGGTAAATGAATGAATTTGAACATATTAGCGTTCAACTTGTTAATGTTCATAAGCAGTATATATGATCATGTTCATAAACATTTTTGATTATAAGGCTTGATATAATGCTCTTTTAGATGTTTTAGTTTATATTGTTTATTGATAAGAAATGAATTCATGGATCATAATGATGAACCTATTCATGAACTCATTACTATATTTAATATATAAGAGCTAGCTTGTGCATAATTTTTGTACTTGTGAGCTCATATTTATGTGAGTTTGTTTGTGAACGCATTAGTGAACTCAGCTCGTTCGCGAATCATATGATCCAAGCCTAAACATGCCTTTGTATTCGCAAACCAAGTTTGATCAAACTTGAGATCGATTTTAGTAAGTGAACTTAAACTTCAACATATCACTGCTCAGCTCATCTCAATTTATTTATAGCCCTAGTTGCAACTATGTTGATGCTTTTGTAATTGAGCAGCTCATCAAGAGTGCAGTTCTAGAATTAAGCTCATGCTTATTTGTTTTCAAATGAATTAAGCTTGAACATGTTCAGAGGCAATCATCAAAGTAATTTTGTTTTTGGTATATCTTATTTATTAATAAGAAATAAATTTATGGATTATGATGATGGGCCTGTTCATGATCCTATTAATATATTTGATGTATAAGAGCTAGCTTGCCTATAATTGTTGTGTTCATGAACTCATATATGTATGAGCTTCTTTGTGAACACAGTAGTGAACTCATTTGCGAATAGTTCATCAAGAGCGCAATTTTAGAATCGAGCTCATGCTCATTTGTTTTCAAATGAATCAGGTTTGAACATGTTCAAAGGTAGTCATAAGTCATTTACTTTTTGACCACTATCGTTTATTTGTGAGGTTATTTTTTATCAGAGTAAAAGATATCTTTTTAATGTTATGGTCTTGTTTTAAAAATTGTGAAAAAATATAACAGTTTGTTTTCTTGTGAAATGTGCATACAATGTGAAATATAAATTGAAGTTGATTTTAACGTTAGAATTTGTGTATGATTTAAAATATTATTTACTTTAATATCAAAGTTTGTGGGTAATGTAACTTATAAGATTAAAATTTAATCCAATATAAATGGTAAGCGGTAAAGTTAAATTTAAGATAAATAGCAAATGCCCCACTAATTCAGGCTTATGTACAGTTAGGTAGTTCTAGTTTTCAAATTAACTCTTTAGTTTAAAAAATAATATAATTAGGTCATCCAGCTATAAATCCACAAGTGAGAAGACATTTTCAACCTTCTCTTTATATCGTCGCTTCTATTTTTTCTTCTTTCTTTTCTCTATCTGTGTTTAGCGCCTTCCCTATTGTGGATGATGGCGCTAAGGTGATGAATGATACTGTGGACAGCTGCGCTAGAGTGGCAATGCTCAGAGTGATGAGAGAGAGAGAGAGAAAAAAAAAAATATTATTGGGCGCCTGTGGTTTGGTTCTGAACGGTGCGCCATCCGAACCCAATAATTTTTCGAGAGAGAGAGTATTAAGAGGGACTGATCCGATTGACTTGAAGAACAGAGGATCTAAATGCACGTAGCCCCTAACTAGATGTACATATTTGAAATTTACACTTAAATTAAATTTTCTTTGGAATCATAACTAAAATTTGAAAGATTCGAGGATAATTGCCGCCCTTATTTCCTGCACCTGCCTCTGTGGCCCTCAAAGAAGAAAAAAGGCTTTTGAGTCATAATTCCTCCCCCCTCCTTTTGCCAGAAAGAATCTCATGCTGGCTCCACCTCCTTCCTATAAGTTCCACCGCCCCAATCCCACGAGCCACCAGAAACCCTAGCAACCCTTCCAGCTGCAGAACAATGTCGTCGTCCTCCTCCTCCTCCTCGGGTTCCGGCTGGTCGAAGAGCCAGAACAAGCTCTTCGAGAAGGCGCTGGCGGTGTACGACCAGGACACCCCGGACAGGTGGCAAAAAGTCGCCCGCTATGTTGGGGACGGCAAGTCGGCCGACGACGCCAAGCGGCACTACGAGCTCCTCGTCGACGACGTTCAGAGGATCGAGTCCGGCCTCGTGCAGTACCCCAACTATCGCTCCTCTGGCAGCGGCCAGCAGAATAGGTAATAGGTAGCACCCCCAACAGCATTGCCATTACAGTGACTACTACTATTACTAATAATAATAATATTATCATTACTATTATTATTATAATTAATATTATAATTATTAATATGGGTGAGCAGCAACCCACTTATCCCTCTAAGTTGCTCTTTTGGTAGGGGTGTTAATTTTACACGAAAATCAAAACTCACTTATGTTTCGTTTAATTCAAAATTGACTCTCTTTTTTTTTTCAGTTCAAAGTTAGCTTGCTCGAAATAAAACAGATTCAATTTAGAATCAACTCGATTTGTATATAAATATGCATATTTAGAATTTTTTAAAATATAAATAAGATATTTTTATATATAAATATAGTATAATATTTTACATAAAAAAATGATATTAGAAAATATATATAGAATTTAGAACTCAATTTATAATTATATTTTAATATATTTGATATGAATAATAGATATTTTTTATAGAAAATATAGCCTATAATTCGGCTCGATTTAATTCAAAAAATTGACTCGAATTTGAAAATTTTAATTTCGAATTGAGCCCAGTTCGCTCGAAATCGGCTTAACGCCGCCCCTACTCTCATGTGAATTGAGTCTTTATTGCTTAAAAGTAGTAATTACCTCATGTGCACATTTTTTTATGGTTGGGGACTCGGATACATTATTACATAATTTTGAAAATCATTTTATTTAGGGAGCGTTTGGTTCAGTGTTATCTCAATGTCAATGTTATTTAGATGTCATGTTATTTAAATATCATTGTTATTCATTAATGGATATTTGTTTAGTTCAATATTATGATATTAAAAAATATCAATACTATCCAAATTATTTTTATTTAGTTGGAAGTTATTAACATTATAATGACAAATTGACGGTGTTATCTTGAGATGTCACCCGATTTGAGGTGACATCTAGATGTCAGCGTGTAATGATATTTTTGTAATTAATTATAATATTATTTAAAAATATCATTAAATTAAATAATTATTTTTTAAAAATAACATATATAATATAATATTGAAATAACACAGAGCCAAACACCCTCTTAGTTTATAAATAATAGGAACTTAATTACACTTTAAGGATAATTTAGAGAAAACTAATTGATATTTACTATAATAATAATAATAACAATAATAATGTTTGTTCTTTAGAAATAGATAATATACTATATACATTTACAAGATTATTTTTCATATGCAGGCACATGAGCTACAACTGATCATGAAGTATGACCTACATCTGTAGCATATATAGGAAAATATATATAAATATAAATATATATATTTATATACATGTATGTATGTATATATAAGTATTTTATACGTGTGTATTAAATTTGAAGGACGAAGACCGATGATCAAGAAGTAGTACAAGTCGACGATCGACTAAAATACACCTTTTGTATCAATTTGTATTCGGGTTTGTTACAAAAGACGCACTTTATTGTAAGCTATTGAACATGTTACTCGTGCATTTGGCTAATATATAATGTATGTAAGCTCGAACTATATAATAGATTATTGTGTTATGAATAATATACTATGATATATCTGAGAATTGACTTATATTAAATGATCGATAATAACTTAAGTTATTGATACAGAAGATACCCTTCTCTATTGAGCTCGAATTTAAATTATTATTTATTTTGAACTATTTCAACTAAATTTATATATTTTCATGTAAAATATATAGGTATTTTTTTGGGCCTTGTTTGGATTAGGGTTTTAAAACTTGGATTCGATTTCGGTTTCAGTCGCATAAAATAAAAACATCAGTTTTGGATAATTTGGGATCTGCGGTTTCGATTTTTTTATAAATTTAAAATTAAATTTATTAATTATAAATATTGAATATTATTTTTTTTTGTGTAGAAATGAGTTTCGATTGTGTTTCATTAGTTCAGCACGAGACTCAACTGAAACTGTCAAAACTACCGAGTTTCGATCGAAACTGAAACTCAATATCTTTTCGGATTAGTTTCCACCATCGAAATTACCAAAACTCAACGGTTATGGCTGAGTTTTAAAACTTTAGTTCGGAATATTTTATTATGTATTATTGTACACTCCGATTGAACCGACACATTATTATTATTGACTCATTTTAACACCCAATATTAAGATAAAATGATGACACCATATTTTTCTTGGGGATTCATCTCGAACGAGAGTTCGGTTTTCAGACAACTGTATTATTATGTTCATATTCATGTACGAGATAAATTATATGAATACAATAGTCTACAACATGATATTCATATTGAGTAGGGCCGATAACAAGTCGAATTTGAGCGAGTTTGTCTTAACTCAAAATTGATGATTTTGAATTCTTCAAGTCGAGTTTAATTTAAGTCAATTAAAATCTATTCGATTTTGAGTAGATTTGCAAGTAAAATCAAGCTTAGTTTGTAATCCTAGTTTTATTTAGATATTCATTTTACATATAATATATATTATATAATTATATGATTTTTTGTTAAACCTACATATACTATATTTGTATCTATATATAAATCTCTTCAATATATATTTTATATAATATATTCATGCACATAAATTTTTTTAATATTGTGATGCTACGAAGAGGATAGGAAGTGATTGTCAGGTGATATTCTAAGAGAAAGGAATTACTGAGGCAACATGTGTCTCTTGACAGGCTCTTAGGCCGATAAAAAGTAGTGAGAGGGACAAAAAAATGAACTATCTCACATCAGAAAGAGGAAAGATTCTGAGTTGTATAAATAAATAACGTGATCTCAAATGATCGAGGTGCATTTGACATAAAACCGTGAAACTAATAATAGGAAACTCCATAGTTAAGTATGCTTGAGCTAGAGTAGCATTGGGATAAGTGATCTCCTGGGAAGTACTCAAGTCATATAATTCTTTAAAGCTAAAGTAAATAATACCTTTACATCTGATTACAGAATGTTACAAATATATATTCACAAAGCTTGCATATATATAGTTATATAGATTTCGAGTAGATTGCGAACCGAATCGATCGATATTATTTTGAGCACATATGTGAGTTAACTTTGAGCCATAAGAATATTAAAGCGAGTTTGAGCTGAGTAAAATATGAGTGAGTTCTGAATTTTGTGTATTTTGCTCGCTCAATATTCACCGTATCCATAAGTAGAGCAATATCACTAAAGTGTAGAAATCTTAGCAGGAGATCTTCAAGCACGCCATGAAAATATCAGAGATCGATCTATCGGGCGGAGAAGTAGAAGTTTAGGGCTGGAGATCGCAGCCGGAGAGCCGGCCGGCAGCGGCGAGGGAGAAAAGAGATGGGGAGGTTTCGTCGTCGCCGCTGGGAGCGGCGACTGTGTGATTTCGTAATACTCCGACCATCCGCATAATATTGAATAGATACTCTCGTGCGACATTCCGCATACAAATTTGTATGCGAATCCGCAGAATTCATTTGCCCGAAAATCGACCAAAATCCGTGTACGTTATCACGGATTTTGGGTTATTTCGGAGGTCGCATAGAGTGATTTATGCGGGCATTCTCATATAGATTTCGATTTACTCTAAAATGCGGGCTTATCTTTTTTTTTTTCATTTTTTTGATGGAATTCGTTTTTTTTTAATAAAGCGTGCTCATGTTATTTACATATACAAATTTGCATATTAAATTATATAATATTTAATTTTAAAAATATATTAATGAGTATTATTATTATTATTAAAATATATAATATTTACATATTACCTTAAATTAGAGAACATATTTAATTAATTTAGAAATTAACAAAACTTAAAAATATATAGATTTAAATTAGAGAATTTTAGTTGCTATTAACTCAAATTAAAAATAAAAATATTTAATATTAATTACTTAGTGTACGTAACATTTTAAATTTTGCAGCATGTATATTATAATGATATAACAAAGCTTTTGTCTAAATATAATAATAAATGATATTTAATTTATATAATATTTAGGATGAATTACATCTGAATTTATAAATTTAGAGTATAATAACATTCAAGTCTATATTTTTCAAAATTTTAATATTAAGATTCTTAATTTTTAAAATTTTAATATCTTAATTTTTTCTAATTTTTTTTTAAATTTCAATTATACCCTCTCCACCCCCCTCTCTCTCTCTCTACACTTACAATGAAGAGATGGAGAATATAATTATAATTTAAAAATAATAATAATAAAATATTTTAAAAATATTCATACGTTAAAATTTTAAAAATTAGAAACCCAAATATTAAAATTTTAAAAATATAAATCTAAATATTATTATACTTTAAACTCAGAGACTCAAGTAAATTTACCTTAATATTTATACGTGTCACTTTTAGACACGAAAAAAGAATTATCACGTTAATTGGAAGAAAAAAATACAAGAAATAAAAAAAAAATTGAGTAATTTCAATTGGAAGTGAGATTGAGTGATAATTTATTAATAGCTAATCAAGAAAAATAAAAATTAGTGGAGTTTAGAATTAAAAAAATTAAATTTTAAAGTGGTTGAATTATGTTAAGCTTTGTTTTCACAATTTTCCCATAATAAATTAAATTATAATAAAATTTTGAGTTAAAAATATGCTCTAGCTGAAATTAATTAAAAAGAAATTAAAAACAATTGAAAGGGGTACACTTGTAAGAAATTAGTATCTAAATCACAAGAATTAAATTATAATTTTACTAAATTTTGTTAAAAAGTGTTCAATTTTGAGTTAAAAATAAGTTTAGACTGAAATTAATCAAAAGGAACTTGAAAATACTTAAAAAGAGCTTAATTCTAAAAAATTTAGGATATAGTAATAAAATTAAAAGAAATTAAGAGTTTAAATTATAATTTTTAAAATTAATTTATTACATAAAAGATCCGGATAAGTGAGAAGAGAAATTAATAAAAAAAAGTTGAAATTAATTAAAAATGATCTAATTGTAAATGCTAAAATATAAGAGTATGACTGAAAAAATGTATGAGATAAATTATAATTTCCACAAATAAGAGTAAAACTACACCAAGGTTTTTGAATTTAAGATATATAATCACACATATTCATGTTTTTAAAATTATAACATTTAAAATTTTTATTATAATCATTAAATGAGTGCTTTTTCAATTTCTTTATTATTAATTTTTATAAAAATTTCCTATTCTACCTCCCCTTCTCATCTCTCCCGTGCTCTGAACGGATTGTTGGCGGTGGAGCAAAGGTGGCGTACAACTTCTCTACTAATTTTTTTATTACTAAATTTTTAAAAAAAAATTTATTCTACCCCACCTCTCTCTCCCCCTCATCTCTCCCACGCTTTCTCTGAATGGGTTGTTGGCGGTGGAGCAAAGGTGGGGTACAACCGCTGGTAGAGGGGAAATCCTTCGTAGATGGTTGTACCCTACTCCCATTTCACCGCACATGGCGTCCCCTCCAAAGAGATCACTAAATAGACAAGAGACGAGAGAGAGGGGTATAAAATAAAAAATTAAAAAAAATTAATAATAAAAAAATAAAAAAAAACTATTTAATGATCATATTAAAATTCAAGAAGTTAGAATTTTAAAAACATAAACATATGATAATATACCTTATACTGAAAGAGCCGAGCCCAATTTACTCACTAATCTACTTATAATTTCCACAAATAACTTATTTTGATAGAATTTTCACAAATAATTAGTTATGTAAGATATATACATAATCACATGAATAATATCTTTCACATCTCTGATCAATCTATTGTTATAATAATCATGTAAAAGTTATCCGCATTTACCATAGAAAAACTACAAACTACCAAATAAAATAAAAGAAAGATTTACATTAGCTCTCATTTTTTAATTATATATTAATTTCTCATATTCTTTTAATTTACACTAATTTCTTTTCAAAATTTAAAAAAAATTGAATAATTATAAATTTTAAAATTTAATTATCAAAAAACAAGTATATATAAAATTTTCTAAAAATATTTATAGAAGCTTGTGTAAAAATACTTTAATTTGAGAAATAAAATTGGAAAACAAAAAAAAATGTGAATCTTAATACATAAATAATGCCAGACCGACATTTCATGATTATCATAGAACATATTAGAAATTACAAATAAAATAAAATTAAATTACTAATATATTTTTATAATTTATCTATAATTAAGTTTTAATATATATTTTTTTAAATCTTCCACTTAAATTTTAAAAATTATAGAAACCTAAATAAATCCCTCTTTTGTTATACTTTCCTGTTTGACGCGAGGACTAAATCAGGACCAAAATAATACTAATTTAAAAAAAAAATAAAAAATAAAAATTTTTAATTATTCTACACAAATTTTAATATAAAAAAATATTATTTTATTTCATATACTAAAAAATTTTCAATAAAAAAATTAATTTTATTTTACATCCTAGACTAAAATACTCGATTCGAATATTTTGCTCTAGGATGTGAAATAAAGTACATATTTTTATTAAAAATTATTGAATATGTGAAGTAAAATAATTTTTTTTTATATTAAAATTTATGTAGAATGATTAAAAAATTTTATTTATTATTTTTATTGTTATTTTTTAAATTAGTATAACTTTAGTCCTGATTTGGTCTTTGCGCCAAACAGGGCCTTAGTTTCATACTTCAAATTATACGGACCTAAGTGAAAGATTTTAAAAACCTTAAACCAAAACATAATTATAAATAAATTGTGAAGATCAATCAGTAATTTTAGTCTGGAAATAAATATTCTTCATATTTTGTTTTCTGAAGAGGAATTGACGAGGGCAAGGAATTGCTTGAGCTGGCGATTGTAGACGCACGGCCGCTCCAGGTGGACGAGGTGGCCCGCCTTCTTCACCGGTTGCAACGTGGCAATCTCTCCTAATTGCCTGCAGCACAATTTAAATAAATAAATAAATATTAAAAGGCAATATTTAAAATATGAATTATTGAATTTCAAAAAAAATATTTTCAATTAAATCCTCCAGTTCCATATAAATATTTCATTTAAGTAATTCTGTCAGCATTCTAATAACCGATGAAATTACATATATATATATATATATATTTTTATATTGTGAAAAAAAGAGATATAAAATTAAAAAATTATTTTAAAAATTATTATTATGATTAAAAATAATATATTTAACAAACTCAAAAAATTTCAAAATCATGAATCTATAAAATATTACCACCTATTATTATATAATCTTAATCACTTAAATGATATTTACCCTATTAAATATATAAAATATAAATTACTGATGTGAAGGATTTCAAAAAGGGAGATTACTTTCATATTATAATGAATTTTAAATATTATCACCTATATGTTCATTTTCTACACAAAATTTAAATTATAAAATAAAGTGTATCTAAAGGTATAATATTCAAAGCTTTTTGAGTCATGCATGTAAATGTGCTTTGCAAAAAATAATAGGAAACTACATATAAGATTTAAAAAAATAGACCAAAATATAATTATAAGTAAACTTTAGAGACCTATGTATCACTATTTTATCCATATATAAATACAGAACTAAGATGTCATGAGAGTAATTGCTCTTTTATTTTAACATTAAAGATAAAAATAAGCGAATATTTGATTCAATATTACTAATTAAAATATCATAACATCTAAATATCATCATCTTTTGAATAATTTCATAATTTTTTTTAAAAATTATTTATAAATATCATTAAACTAAACAATTATTATTTTCTTTAAGTAATATGACATAACACTAAGATAACATTGAACCGAACACTTTAGTAGATTACTAAGAGAAACTTTTTAGATCTCAAAAACCAACAAATCATTTACCCAAAAATATATTTAATGAGCGATGTTCTCTCTACACAGTAGAGAGTTTACCTGCGGATTAGTAGGTCCTAGGTTCAAAAAATAGATGAATAGTGAGGTAAAAAAAATACAGAAATATTAGAAAAAAAACATACTTATATATCTTTATCTTTATCTTTATCTTTATATAATATAATATAATATAGAAAATTAGCATTACATATTTGAGATGATTAAAAGAGATTTGGGATCAATTACTAACTCTTTCATGTTCTTGGCGAGCCCAACGTTGAATAAGTTGTCATTTTCTCCCCACAGCAGCAGTATCCTCTACAAAAAAGAATTATAAGTTGAATTGTGATAGACCAACAAAAATCTTTAAAAAATAGCAAATTACTTACAGATTCCTACAGTTTACACATAATTATATCTAGATTATTAAAAATTATTTATTTAAATTTTCAAAAATTAAAAATAGATATAAAAGTAAATAAAAATAAAAAAAGAGACAAATAGATGATAGATCCTTATAATGTCATTTAAAAAAAAAATGTAAATATACTCATTTTGAGCAAGCTCAGGCTCGAATAATTTCGAATTGAGTTAGCTCGGCTCAAAATCATGTCGAGTTCAAGCTGAGCCAGACTTAAAAATTTTGAGTTTGAACTGGCAACAACTCGTTCAAACTTGACTCATTTACCATCATAGATACTTATATAAAAACGATTAACCATTAACAAAATTTTAATACTCACATAAAAATGACTAATAATTAGCAAAATCTGTAAAACAGAATCGACTAATACGAACTTACGTGCGAGTTGTTAAATTATTGAGTAATGTAAAAAAAATCAAATAATTGAAGACATGTAATGGTGCCCCACAATATAAATACATGTACAAACATACATACCATACCTACATGCATAGATATATATACACACACTATGTGACAATAATATGACATTAAATTTATCAAAAAAATAAAAAATAATATGACATTAAAAAAATCAGATTTTTTGGACTGTCAGATTCTGTGCCTTTATTATATAGATGTGACCTAACTTCAGTAGAGATAAAAGACTTTGACAGTATTATATTAACTTCTTTAATGCAGGTTGGATTAGTTGAACTACACTGTCCTCCTGTTATAAGATTATGAAAATATTATATTAACTTCTGTAGTGCTAATTGGATTAGTTGAACTACACTGTCCAACTATTAATTGATGATTTGATCACATATTAATAATGCATAAGTTTTTTTTTTATGAAGTTGACATAGGGAAATAAACTAATTAACATTAAATCAATAAGAACTAATATAGTTTAAATATTCTACCAAAAAAATAGTTTAAATATGTAATAACAGAAGCAATGTATTAAAAACCGGATCGAACCGACCAGTTCAACTGGACGTGAACACTGGTCTAACTGGTCCAATCAAGACTTAAAACCGATTCTGCAACAAACCGGGATTGAACCGGCTCAAACCGGAGTCAAACTGAAAAACCAGTTGACCGTTACGGTTGGACCAATTAAACCACATGTTTTTTTATTTGTCACCTCTTAGCAATATAATATGAAGAAGATTTCGTATCACATTGTCACCTCTTAGCAATGTAGAACTAAATCTCACTATTCATGTATGGTAGAAGTTTTTTAAAATTTTTGACACTTTTTATTAATATTTATAAAACAAAATTCTATTATTTATAATTTATAAAAATGTATCCCTTGTATTATCATAATTTATTTTTTTTATTTCGTAAATCATTTTATTAATACTTACAAAACTAAATTTCATTGTTTATAATTTATAAAAATGACATTCTTTATATTATTATTTAGCTTTTTTTCAATGAATAATTCACTACCTTTTCTTATTTATAAGAATAATTTTATATTTTACTGTTATTTAATAATTTTAAAAAGAATTTTTTAATATTGTTAAATTTGAGTTTTTAAATATCATGAAATCATATTTTTAGTTCATGATATATTTTATTTATTATTATTAATATTATTATAAAATTATCTTTTATAAAAATTTATTGAATTATTATTATTATTATTATTATTATAAACAGAAGCATTAAATACCTGACTGAAGACAGGAACCTTTGCCTCCTTGCTGCTGTTGATCAGCGCCTCAAGAAGTTCTGCCCTCTCCTTCCTATTATTGAACATCACCTGCTCAACAAGGCCTTCATTATTTACTTCCACAAAGCAGTACTTTTAATTAATTAGAATTAAAACAATATATTGACTTATTAATGTTTATCAGTAGTCATGAACTTCTATATTTATAGGTTTAAAATAATGTAATTGAAAATTTTCATCCTGAAAAGTGGCATAAGTTAAACTAAAATCTCATGCTACTCGAAAGATAGCTTTTATTATTATTAGGATTAATAGCAATTAAGTCCTTCTAAGTTGAGCTTAAGTGCAATTATGCCTTTCTAATTTCAAATTAATTAAGTTGATCCACTAGTATAAGATAACATGCAAATAGCTGACCAAACAAATGACGTTTTCTCTAACTAATAGATTAGTAATGCTGAAGGACCTATTTGCACATTATCTAAAATTAGAGTATCAATTAAATTAGTATGAAAACTAGAGGGACCGAATTGCATATCGGCCCAAACTAGAGAGAATTAATTGCGATTAATCCATATTATTATTATTATTATTATTGATAGCATAAGATTAAGGGGACTTATGCTCTCTTAAGCTTACTTATGTTAAGGAGAGTACTACTTTGGGGTCACAAATTAAACTCAATATACAAATGAATCGTGATGGTAACTCTTCAAACTCAAAAACATCACTGCATCTAAATACATATATTAACATCTCAAGTAGTTGTTAACTATCCATGTGGGACAATTCTGTATATCCAACAGCTTAGGATTAGGGGAAATCAGGGTGGATTAGGCTTAAGATCTAGCCTAAACGACAGTTGGCAGGACTAGTTCACTAAAAGTTACAACTCAAATCTAAACCCAAATAATAATTAATAGACCCAAACGTAAATATTTATTCAAGCAGATAGCAGTCTAATATCCAATAATATGATCTATTTGCACTCAAATAACTATATAAATACTATCTTTCATATATAATGTCAAAAAAAAAAACATCTTTCATGGTATAAAATATCATGAGGTCAAAGGATGAAAACGCAAATCACAAATTTGCATGCATACCTTAAGGTAGTCCTTGAACAGCCGTTCAGGTAACCAAAGCTTCTTATAAGTCGCCACCTTGAACAGCGCCTTCAAACCCTTCACCGTCTCTGGCAGCAGCAGCTCCTTCGATGACGAGAAACCCAGTCGCTCCATCGTCTCTGTGCTGATCGAATCTGTCATGGCGATGATCGAGCCCGACACCACTATCGCCTCCACGAGCTCTGGCCTTGCTGCTGCCATGCTAAATGCCACCATCCCACCATAGCTGAACCCGACCACTGTGCACCTTGCCACTCCCAGTCGCTCTAGAGCCATCGCCAAGCACTGCGCTTGGAAATCCGGCGACCGGTCCGCCGACGTGCTCACTGATCCTCCGAAGAAGAGGAGGTCCGGCACGTAGACGGCATAACGACTAGTCAGAGCTCCCACCTGGAACTGCCACGTCACAATCCCCTCGGCAGCAAAGCCATGAATGAGAACCACCACTGGCTTTTCCTTCTTGTTGGCGCCACTGACGGAGCCTGGTTTTCCCACTGGAAAAACTTCTTTGGTGGTGTTTTTGGTTTTGGGTAGCTTATCTTTTGGAACCCAGAAGCTCATGGAGGTCCCAGGCTCGATCTCAACAGTCAGCTGGCGGAGCCCGGCCATCTTCACGAGCCCATGGAGAAGAGGCTTCTGAGCTTCCACCCAGTTAACCATCTTCTCCCCCTCACTCTCTCTCCTAATTAAGAGGAAAATGGCTGCTTAGGAGTTTGGGTTTGGGTTTATATTGGCAAAGGCTGCAGTAATGGCGAGAGGATTGATGATCGTGTACTGCCGGCACGGTGGTTGTTGTTTGTTGCTTGTCAAAAGCTTCAGTGCAATTGTGATCATTGAATTAAGGGAGAGAGAGAGAGAGAGAGAGAGAGAGAGAGAGGGGCCCTCAGCAATTATTAATGAGATCATTTTCTAGTGTTTCTTCTTCTTCGTTGATGCTCCCTTCATGAAAGATGCGTAGCCAGATTGGTTTGATTGCGTCTCACTAAATATATAAATATATATATATATTGTTTCTCTCTCATGAATTGCCTAAGAGATGAGCAAGATATTTGTTTGAAACTTCGAATCGAGTCAGATATAGCTCAAGTCTGACTCATTAATTGTTAAATAGGCTCGAGCTCCAGCCATAATTTGAACACTTTGAGTTTCTACGACAGAATGAAAAATAATTGGGATATTTACACTGTGAACACAGAAATTAGGCTAATTTATGAATTTCATTATAAATCTCAAAATATTACATATATCACATCTAAAATAGCTATTTTTTAGAGCATTTTTTTTGAATTTTGTAATTAAGTCAGCCATACCCATAAGTCTAAATATTTTCAAACCACTAAATAACACATTTTTATATGAAAAATAATATTATATTTTTTAAGGTCTTGCATCCGGGCCTATGAGGACCAGGGTGGTAATTCGAGTTGCCCATTTTTGATCCGACTCATTTAAGCTTCCCAAACCTATCCATTTATTAAACGTGCAAGTATTAAGAGTCGTACTCAACTAGTTTAATAAATGAGCTACCCGACTTGACTCACCAATCTATTTATTATAATTATTTAGATATCAAAATGTAACACATTTAATATTTTTTATTTTAAATTAATATAATCATAAATTTTAATTGAGAATATTAAAAATACAATTATATTATACAATACATATCTAATAATTTATTTTAATATTAATACTAAAAATAAAAAATACACTAATTTTGATAAATAAGTTATTGGCAAGTCATAATTAGTTGACTGTGTATTGTACCTGTATAAGCTCAAACATACCCAGTTAAGCCAAATCAGGTTCGACTCGAGTTCACGAGTCGGGTTAAAAATTAACACCCCAAGTCCCCAACTTGAGGTTAAGAGAAAATTGCAAATTGGTCTACGTTTTCAAAAAATCTTGATTTTGTTTCTTGTGGTTGTAAAAGAATTATAATTTTTTCCCCTTTTTCAAAATCTTATCTTTTTTGTTAGTTTTCCCAAATAAACAATTATGAAATTTGATCATTGTTGACTAATTTGAATTATTTACATATTTTAAAATACCATTACACCCACTATCATCACTATTTTTAAAATATTTTATAAAAATTTAAAATTTAATTTTTCTCATCTCTTACTTTCTTAGCCCTAAAAATCTAAAACTAAAAAAATAAATGTTAATATTTCAAAATCACATTCTAAAAAACCAAAAAAAGTCAAAGATTGTAAATAATCTTATGTCATAATGGAAAAAATTAAAAAATATATCATAATTGGGACCAAACAACATTGCTTTTACATCCTCAGAGACCAAAATTGAGGTTTTTAAAAAAGTTTGGACTAATTTGCAATATTCTTCTGACCTCAAGGGCCTCAATGCAAATTACCCTATTTTTTATTATAAAAACCAAGCCAAGTTTAACATTGAAAAATCATGGATCGATGTTCTCCAGACACAAATCAACATCTTTGGTGCCCTGGCACAAAAATAAAGATGGTGAGCCAAACCCATGCTTTAGGTTCTTCCTCCCAAGAACTCAATGTTGAGCAAAGTCTCGACTTCTCACACGCCTTTGTCGAGGGCCTCTGATGCTTCATTCCACACGATGACCTCAATGAGCTCCGTAAAATAGTCACCTCCCTCACTCAATCTAAGGCCCAGTTCACTAAGAATTAGGTTACCTACTACTTTGGCTTAGGGCAAGGCGGCTACCACACCACCACATATTCTGCTAGCGAACATGAACTTGGCATAAGTGATGCTCTGTTTCTTTCACTGCCAGTCCGACTGACATCTCCCTTGAGACGCAGGTGGCACCGCTTCCTCAAGCCTAGAAGCTGATGGATTCTATTCTTGAAGGGTTGACTCAGGAGACACACCCTTCTCTATCCTGAGCATAAGCAATGCCCCTCCTCTTCATTAAGAACCAACACAAGTGACACGTCCATTGATGGCAAAAATGGTGCTACCTTGCTGCTTTGTAGGAGACCCCATTCCAGCATTTTACCTGCAAGTTCCACAATACATCTTGGTCATAGGCGTCGCAGCCACATAAAGAATCGCGTCTTGTGACTACCCGAACTAACAAAGATGAAAAGTGATCGCCAGGGTAATAAATATGATTAAATCAAAATCATTTGGATAAGGAACAACTCCTGGTAGGCTTCTGGGTGAAGGGGAACAGAAATAAATCATACCATATTAGAAAGGAAGAAGAGTTCCTGAGTTGTATGAGTAAATAACATGATCTAAAATGGTGAGGAGCCCTTTGGAGAAAAATTGTGAGGCTAATGATAAAAAATTTCATAATTAAGCGAGCTTGAACTAGAGTAGTACTGAAATGAATGACCTTCTGAGAAGTACTTAAATCATGCAATTCTTTAAAACTAAAGCAGACAATACCTTTATATTTGAATCACGAGATATTACACATCTAAATGAATCATGTCATGATTGATTTGACAAGTTTTACACTAGTTGTCGATTGCGTAACACAACTCTCAGCGTTTCTCATCCTGGACTTGGGACCCAACAACGACGCGTTCAATGTTGCAGAAATGAGGATGTAAAAGTGGATGTGTATACATGAAAGGATAAAATAAGAAATGAGTATATCTAAAAGAAAGTTGGTATTGCACCAACTGAAGATAAATTTAGAGAAAGTCAGCTTAGATGGTTTGGACATATAAATCGTAGGTCAATTAAAGCTCCAATTAGAAAAATCGAGTTATTGAATCTTGCCTACGTACAAAGAGGAAGATGGAGACCAAAGAAAACATGACAAGAAACTATAAGGAGTAATCTTAATTACATAGATATGGATAAGAATTTATTAATTGATAGAACGTAATGAAAACAAAAAATTCATGTAGCCGACCCTATCTAGTGAGATTAAGGCTTGAAGAAAAAAAAAATATTACACATCTAGTAGCTTTGATTTAGTTAGTGAGCTAGGGCCTTCATAAGGAGCCCAAGCTCCTGAACCCGTTGCTTAATCGGAGCTGCAAGTTACTCCTCTCGTTGTCTTTGCTTTAATAGCCCAATGTACTTTATTTCTCCAAACTATTTAATTGTTCTTGGACGAAGAAATTTTCCTTTCTAGGATTGATGTTCCCCATCCCGTGACCTAGAGGTTCCTTTAAATTCTAGGGCACTATTATGCTACCTAGTAATGTGATCCACAAGGCACTTTTCACTACAGTTTATAAACCACACGAGATTGGCATGTACAAAGGCAAAACAGATGCACGTGAACATATACAAAGCATCGAGGAATCCATTAGCTTCTCTCACCCTCCGAGATTCCACTAAAGTGCCGCCTCCTTCTTTCAATGTTGAAGGGGTGGCCATCAATTAGTATGCTTGGCTGCCTTACAAGCATATTCAATCATATGATCACCTGCAGTAGGAACACCCTTCTCACTTCATTGAGAGTGTGGTGGGGACCCAGATCAACATCGAATTGGATGGCCAGGATGACGTCATGTGCTGAATCAAAATTCAAATTCAAATTAATTAGAGCTATTAAAGATTTCCATATTAGCTTTATTTAAATTTGATTTGATTTGATTCAGAGCATATCTGGAAGATTTGAAGACTCACCACATTTGGAGCTGATTTTATTTTATTGTAATAGAATTAGTTCCATATTTATTTTTATTTATTTGGCATTTTATTTTTTGCATTTTAATAGTGTATGTTCAAATTTCTACATGAGATCTCTCTATATAAAGAGGTCGCCTTGCATTGTAAAAGGAAGAGAGTATTTGGATGAATGAAAGTATGTTTGAGTTTTCTCAGAGCCTAGATCCGGGTTAAGGGGTCGATATTCCGGTGAAGGAAAGGGTAGGATTAGCCTTTGGTGAGAATCCTCAAATTAGCCTAGTTATCTATTTAAAAAAAAAAAATCTTCGAAGCTCTCGC
>JAEMOT010003440.1:50863-98225 GCA_019297695.1 Apostasia ramifera
CGCTTGCGTGTCCGTCACCCGCGCGCCCACCTGTGCCCACGCACGCGCTCCGTTTGCACTTTATTCGCGCACCGTACTCGATCAGATCAGTGACTCATCTCTGATTCAACTCATTGGTAACCTTTTTCCCGAACTCAATTAATCTGATTATTCGATTTCTACACAAATTATTTGCTTGACTTGAATTATTTATTTGGCTCTAATTATGTGATCCGATAATTCCTTGTGTGTTAATTACTGTTGGATTTAACTGTGAGACGTCTGTCCTAAATTCCTGAACCTCGGATCTGATTTATTGAATTCAAATTGACGCCCTAATCTAAATTGATAAATTCTTATTTATCATACGATCCAATTTAATTTTAAAATATCTTAATTTACGGGATTTAAAAATCTTATTTATCATATAATTTATCTATAAAATATTTTTCTCTTAATTAAAATAATTTGCCAATTAATTTTGCTGAATATAAATATAAAAATATCATTGGCATCCTTTTTCCGTCCCGCATCAACTTGGTATCAGAGCATGGTTGGAATAAGGTGCATTTAGGCATATTTATTTCTCTTTGTATATGCCCACTAGGTCTAGTTTCCCTATTCCCATGGATCTCAAATTAGAAGCTATGTTGACCGAGCTTATCGCAAGGCTTGACCGCATATCCACATCTAATAAACAACATGAGCCTACCTGGCCAAAGAAGAAACAGGAAAACAGGCATGAAACTTCATCGTTTTGTTTGTTCATAGAAATATTGCCTGCAAGCATTACCGAAGTTTATAGAATTTGATCAGGGAGTTCTATAAAAAACTTCAATATGATAAGAGTTTCTCTGGGACGTGGTTAATAAGTATGTAATGGAAACCATACAGAACCCATGTTTCTTACTTAAGAATCTACAATATAAACCAGTGATTATACACGCGAAAGATGCAAGCCGACTTACCGATAGAATGACGAAGGCTTTTTGCTATATTCAGTTTCATAGAAGCCTTCCAAATTTTGGACATCTAAAGAATAGACCCAGCCGCAAAACCATCAACAGTTTGGCTCAATCTACTGATTTCACATTGCACAGAGGCTGAGAGCTCAACAACTTCGTATTTACCTACATCATAAATAATGACAGTACTCAGTATGCAGGCCATCCACCAAAATCTAGTAAAAAACATGATAGTGCTGACAAATTCTTCATTGAATTTAAGGCATTACTAACATGAACAAGATACACGTATACAGAAATGGCGAGAGCGACATTTCCATTGTTGATATTTTTCATAACACATAGCTATTCTCATTTTTTTTTTACTACTCACATTAACTTTCAACCGATAAGTAAAGAAAATTCTGCCCCTTTGCAGCCATCAAGCAAGAACCATGAATAAGACTGCAGTAAGTTCCCAAGTTTGGCTTTACACTGCTTCTGATCATGTCATCATACAAGGTAAAAGCCTTCTTCATTTCCCCATTCACTACACAGCCATATATCAGAAAATTGTATGCTAGAGCGTCGGGCTTAATCCCCTCACCCAGCATCTCACTCCACAGCTTAAACGCTTCTTGTAAATTACCCTTTTTGATGTTCTCATAAATAAGAGTTGAATAACTGATGCAATCAGGAAGCAGCCCATTTTTCCTCATAGCAACAAGAAGATTGGTGGCATCTTGGATTCTTCCATCTTTACAAAAACCTTTTATTAAGATATTATAAGTCACAGCGCTTGCTAACAACTGCTTCAGCATTACGTTGTGCAATTTTATTGCCTCTTCTGTGTTCCCTTTACACACGAGGTAATCTAGGAATATTCCATAAGTAACATCATTGGGGAGGAAGCCGGTGACCAGCATTTCTTTACAAAGAAACTCTGCTTTGTGAGGAAATCCAGCCTTGCAAAGGCCATTCATTAACACATTATATGTGAAAACATTAAGATCACAGTCCTGATCTGCCATCCTCTGCCATAAACCTAGAGCCTCTGTAAGGTTTCCTTGTCGGGCATAGGCATCGATTATATTAGTATAGACGACACGGTCAGGCTTGATCCCACCATTAAGCATCTCTTGCAACAGTGCATGCGATCTCATAAAATTATTATTCTTCAGAACCCCATGAATAAGCACACTATAACAGACAACATCCATTTGAACTCCTCTCCCTATCATCTTCTTGAAGACTTGATAAGCATCTGCCATTCTTCCTTCTCTGCACAAACCATATAAAAGCACACTACAAGTAATGTTGTTTAACATGTTTTCTTCACTGAGCAAATCATCAACGAACTCCATAGCATCAGAAGATCTACCAGTTCTGCACAATCCAGTAATTAGAGGCCTGTATGTGTGATTATCAGCCTTAAGACCTTGCTTTAACATCTCATCGTAGAGCTTGAAAGCTCGTACTGTGTCCCCTAACATGCAATAACCTTCTATCATGACATTGAAGGTCACTTCATTTGGTAGTACATTATGCTTAACCATTTCATCAAAGAGCTTAGTTGCCTCTTCCATTTTATTTGACTTACAAAACCCACCAATAAGAGCTGTGAAAGAATGCGTGTTCCAGGGAATACCCCTTAAAGGCATTTGGTGATGCAGCTTCAGAGCAGCTTCCAAGTCCCCATTCCTGCAATACCCACTTATAAGAGAAGTATAGGTTAATGCATTAGGTATCAAATATTCATTGCTCATCTGATGTAACAGAGTCTCGGCTATCGACAAATTGCCTATCCTGCAGTACCCATTGATTAGAGAATTATAAGGATATATAGTCACCCGAAGGCCATCTTGCCTCATTTTATCAAACAAAACGAGGCCATCATCCATCCTTCCCCGCTTGCACAATGAGTCAATCAATATATTATATGTAATATCATTCGGAAATAGGCCCTTTGCTTTCATCATCACAAAAAGTGATTCGGCCTCCTCATATCTTTTACTTTTAGACAAAGAATTGATGAGAGCATTGTAAGCAAACAAATTGGGGATAATTCCCAAGATCCCCAACTTCTCAACTAAATCAAAAGCCTCCCGTACCCTCCCCTCCCTCCTAAATCCATCCACCACTGATGAACAAGCAGCTTCAGTTGGAACCAATCCTAATCCCATCATCTGGTTTAAAAAATCTAATGCCTCGTTCATCTTTCCTACTTTGCAAAGCCCAAGCACCAACGTACAGTACGTCACTTCGTTGGCCTGCAAACCTTTTCTCTGTAAAGAGTTCTTGACCTCCACAGCTTCCGTGACCCTCTGATTCCTGCACAACCCATGAATTAATGAGTTATATACAATCAAGTTCAAGGTACCGGTTTCTGATCTCTCCATCTGAGAAATCAAATCCCAGGCCCTGCGCAAGTCCTTTACTTCGCAGAAGCTCTTCACCGCCGCGGCGTAGATAAACGCGTCCGGCGGCCCCATGTTCCTTGCTGTCATTTCGTCAAACACCTGAATGGCAAGATCAAAGCGACGGATCCTAACAAGCCCGTGTATAACATCGCTGAATGTCCGCACTTCCAAGGCCATTCCGGCTTGCAGAGACTGGAGGAGAATATAGAGGGCGTCGTGAAAGCGGCGGCCTTGAATGTAGGCTTGGATGAGGAAGTCAAGGGCGAGAGGGGAGGGCGTCGTGCAGATCTGGCGTGAGAGAGAGAGGGATTTGAATGCGTCCACCGGAGCGGTCGGCCGTGAGACGAGGGATTGGAGGAGAGAGGAAGCGGGCCAGTTGAGGCCGGCGCCGAGTAGGGCATGAGCGAGGAGGAAGAACGAGAGCGTGGAGTGGGGAAAGTGGAGGTGGAGGCCAATGAAGTTGAAGAAGCGGAGGGAAAGGCGGGGTTGATCAAAGTTTTGGAGGAGGAGGAGCTCGACGTGGCGTGGGCGGAGACGGGAAGAGACGAAGGGGCTGGAAAGCGCGGCACGCCAGCTCTGTTGCTTCGAGGAGACGATGTCGAGGAGGATCTTAACAAAGCCATCTTCCTTCTCGAAGGTAGAAGATGACGACGAGGAGAGGGCTCGGCTGGAGGAAAGATGGAAGGAGGGCTGGCGACAACGGCGCATCGTCGCCGCAATGGCGTCGCGGTCCCGCAGATCTCGGGAGCCTGCGCACCGAACGTTCCTAATTTAATTAGTTTTTGGTTTTTCTATTTTAAATAAAATCATTATTTTCTTCAAAAAAAAAAAAAAAAATAATTAAATACATACCTCTTAAATCATCTTGAATTACATATTAAATCTATTATCTTTTAATTTTACAACTTAACCCCCTAAATCATCCAAAAATAACATATTTAGGTCTTTCTCAAAATTTTTAAAGTATATTTTTTACTGATTTATAATTATTTAGATATTTATTACCAATAATATATATATACAAATATTATAAATATATTTACAAATACATGTATTCTACTAGCTTTCATTTTTTGATGATTTAGGGGGTTAAATTGTAAAATTAAAAAATGTGAGATTTAATATGTAATTCAAGATGAAAAAAAAAAAAAAAATATGTAATTCAAGATGATTTAAGAAATATATATGTAAAATGCCCAAAAAAAAACTAACATTACCTAATTTTTTTCTTTTCTTTAGTTATATCTTAAATACATATTTTTTATTTTACAATATAACTTTTCAAAACATTTTAAAAATAAAAACTAATAACATATATATCCACAAATATAATTATAAAATTTTATATACACATGCAACTAAATAATTATAAAAAAAAAACTTATATAAACTTTAAAAAAAACCTAAACATGTTATTTTAAAAAAGTTTGAAGTTAACTTATAAAATAAAAAATAAAAATTTAATATATTATTAAAAAAAATTAAAACACATGTATATAAATTTCTAAAAAAATCAAATTATTTAACCTTAAAAAAAAAGAGAGCAACATTTTAAAACTCACCGTCAACAAAAAGCACAAAAAAACTGCTTTAAAACAATTTTTTTGCATTTTTCAAATTAAAACTATTAATTTCAATAATTTTAATAATTTTAATAATTTCAACTTCTTTTATCTCAAAATTTTAAATTTTAAAAAAAATATTTCAAAAATGAGTTTTGAGCAAATTAAAATTAATGAATTTCAGAACGATCTTAATCAAAATTAAATTAAATCCGATGAAATATGACAATTTTGGCTAAAATAAACTATGACAGAGATTTCAGCTTGAGATGTAATTTATACCTGAGATGAGAGTTTGCATATATATATATATATATATAAAATAAAAAAATAAAAAAAAACTCTACAACGCAGAGCTTGATCATAACAAAAAAAATAAACTACTACTTATTAGAGTATATTTAATTCCTCTCTCTATGACTGTTTAAATGTATGCTTTTGAAGGGTTTGGATTTGTTTTTGGAATTAAGGTAGAAAATTTCATTTTAGAACTATAATATAAAATAAAATTAGGGGTAATTTCATTTAGGCTCCTGAGATTTATCTAATTTACCATAAAGGTCCACAAACATCAAACATGCTGTCTAGGTCCATAATAATTACTATATAGCTCACTAGGGCGCTAATTATTTTAAAAAGCTTCAAGTTAAGTCCAACATAGTATTGTCCATTTAAAATACTGTTATTTTATAAAAACAATAAAATTAAATTAAATTAAATATTTTTTTAATTACGACTTCACCCCTCATGTTCAGTGAGTCTGCGCATAGGTCGCCTGCGCGCAGCCTCGAGCACTGGCGACCGATGGACGGCAGCGCGCGGCCGCAGCATCCTAATTTGAGATGGACCCCAATGCAAGAACTCTTTTTATTGTCATCCTCGTCGTGGTTGTCGAGGCAAGAAAAAATTGAATTTTCTCTTATTCTCTCACTTACTTTACAAAGTGAATCATAAATCTATATCTCAAATTTCTTCAATGCCAATGACATCTCTTCTCAATTCTCATTTTGATCATATCGGACTTCTATGCTACTCATAAGTTATTTATACTTAAAAATTTAAGTGTATTCTATATTTTATGTATTTTTTAAGTATTAATTGTTAATTTTATCATTATTGTATTTGGCGAGTCATACCTTGTCCATGTCCCATGTTTTGAAAAATTATCGTGTCACCATATCGTATTGTTTCGTATTCTCATGTCGTGTCATGCTTCATAGAATACAGGAGGGCAAGATAACTATAAAAGGCCCATAAAACCCTTTATGGGATTGCATAAAATGGGCCAAAGCCCAATAAAAATAAGAAGGAAATAGAGTCCACTAATCTCGATGAGTACATAGAAAAAAGAGATGAAAAGCCCACAAGTCTAAAATGAGTGAAACCTAATTTGTTAGTTAGGCCCATCACCAGGAAGCCCACTACACATTAATTCTTCCTCTTCAAACGAATTCTTTGGCTCCTTCTCAAGGCATAACTAAGAGGATCAAAAGGTTGGCCTAGCACCAAAAAGGATGTAGGATTCTTCCCAATTGGGCTTACCTGCTCTTGGGCTTCATCTTGGCCCAATATCAGAGTTGCTGCTGCAGATGAGTCTCAGCTGTACCTTTCCCATTTAATGGGCTTATGGGCAGCCCATTTTCTCCTATGCGATTAGGCCCATTAGATTCAATACAAAGGGTAGGCCTTTTAGCCTCTAGAGTGGTATGGGCTTGTAAATCAGAAGGATCATCCCATTAAATGGGCTGGTCGGGATTTTAGACAAGATATGATATGTCTGCTCTTGGGCTTGAAAGTTTCCCAAAGTTAGGGAATGGGCCTTAGGAGGCCCAACAAGTTCTGGGCTTTTTCATTGAGTTTGTTTCTTTCCATTTGGACAAGAGCCCAAATATTATTATCCCTGTGACAATGAGGACAATAGGAGGGGTCTTTTCTCAGTGTGGTCTGGTTGTTTAAATGACGGCTTACTCTCTATAAAAATAATATTACATTCTGCCACTATGAGCTACCAAATAATTCAGTGAAATTAAAATAAAGTAAAATTCAGATGGACACGAACCAATTATTGCCCATTATCCTCAAACCATCAAGCAGCTTATCAAAGCTATCAAATCTCGAATTGGCCTTTGCAACTCAAACTCCTCGCAAAGACACCATGGAGGTGTTCGCTCTTATCAAAAATTCCTTTATCCAATCGGAAGAGAATCTTGAATTAAGCTCTGCATATCTTTAAAACCCTGATGTACCCAAACCCAGTTGTGGGAATCTGTAGTTACTTCATTAGCATGTAATGGTATTACTTAAATAAAATATGTTTTAGTTTATCTGTGTACTTAATAAATATTTTTTATTAAGTGGGAATGAAATTTTAGGCTGATTCAATACAAAATCAAACTAATAAAAATCGAGAGAATAATATAATGATTTTAAAAAATGCTTTATATACACATTTTCGAAAGGAAAAACTATCTCAGTTTGCTGGAGGTCCAGATCCTTTGGCTGCAAAGGAATGGATTGATCGATTAGAAATAATCTCTGATTTTATTGAATATCTTGATGATAAAAAGACAGACTTTACTTTATATATGCTGATTGATGAAAGTCATAATTAGTGAAAGTTTCAAGTTAATACTGAATTTAAATAACTTAAATCTGTTCCCTAGAAAAAATTTTGTGAAAACTTCTTCCAACAATATTTTCATCTTGCCATCAAAGAAAAAAATTGTGTGATTTCATCCATCTAAAACAAAGTTCTATGTCTATCATGAAATATAAAGCAATATTTACTGCTCTTTTTTATTATGCTTGTCATCTAGTTGCTGATCCACAGGAAAAGGCAATGAGATTTGAGAATAGGTATGCAGGAAAATATCTAGAAGTAAATAAATATCATGAGGATTTATGATCGTGATGAATTATATCAAAGGGCTCTACTCTCAGAGCAAAATATCAATAAAAATTGAGAGTAGCATGAAAAGAAAAAGTGCCGCCATGAATAGACTAAAAAGCATGAGAAAAGTTTTGAGAAGAAAATAAAGAAAGAAGAGGCGCCTACAAATAGTAGTGTAAAATATCTGAATTGTAAAGATTATCCTACTTTTAAATATCAAAAGTGCTGCAAAGTTTGCTTCACATGTGACAGTAGAGACCATTTTGTGAAAGATTGTCTTGTGGCACTAAAGCCTTATGCAAACACCAAGTCACAAGCTCAAGTTCCAGTTTTCGCTCTATTTCACTTGGTCATTACAGGTACTATCTATATTTCTGGATTACCTACATAAGTATTATTTGATTTTGGGTCTACGCATTCATTTATTTTGCCTGAGTTTACAACTTCCACAATAATTTCATTTGAAATACTAAACTCTTTTTATACTGTAAATACAACTTCAAGAGAAATTCAAACTAGTAAAATAATATACCCAAATTATGAAATATGCATCGAAGATCAGGTCCTGCCCGCAAACTTGATCGCTCTTGCTATGAAGGACTTTGATATACTATTAGAGATGGGCTAGTTATCAACTTGGCATGCCGAGGTTAATTGTGCTGCTAAGAAGATAAATTCTCTCTCTCGAAGAAGAATTTAATCTCTTTTAAAAGAAAGAGAAATGCCTTATCTATTATATGTAAAATAAATTTTTAAATAAAAAGTTAGATTAAATATTAAGCTCAATTTAATTAAAAAATAAACTCAAAATTAATTAAACTTTAGTTAAATTAAATCAAATATAATTTAAATTTGAAATTTTTAAATTTGAATTGAGACAAACACCCTCGAATTTGACCACCTCGCAGTACGTCCGTATAATCTCTGCTCCTACAATCTCCACTAACGCAGACATTTTCTTGATAAAAAAAATTTATAAAAAAACTCAGGCATCGCATAGTAATTTTCTAATAATTAGCAAATTATGCAAGCAGTGAAGAAGGTCATGGCTTTGGTGAAGAAATAAAAATATTTAGCAAATTTCATAGTGATACAGTGAAGAAATAAAAATATTTATAAGTTACTCTTTAGAGGATTAATAATATTTTAAGATTTTAATCGGTTCAGTCCAAATTAAATATTGATTTGTGTTCACTTGAAATTAACTCTAATAATAAGATTTTTTTTTTTTTTGATAAGCAGCAAGATCCTACTCTTGATCATACAAAAAAAAGAAAAATTGTATTTTTATTTTATTTTTTGATGTATAAGAAAGAAAATTTGTTTTTTTTTTTATGCAAGAAAGAAAATTTGTTATCAAAGTTTTGTGAGTTGAGCATTACGTTTGGCTCTGTGAATCTTTACTGTGGTGAACCAGTCGGAGGAGAAGGCGGCGCCGGCTGTGGAGGAGCGCAGGGAGGAGGAGGACGGCGACGATAATGCCGCCGGCGAGACACGTGGCCAGAGCGGATCGACGGCCGGGCAAGGCGAGTACTACACGGGCCGGGACGGGCTGGCTGCTCTCAATCTGGCAGAGAAGGACGGCAAGGATGACGGAACAGAACACAGTAGAGCGGTCGCCGTAACACGCGGTAGGCTTACCAGCGCTACACAGCCGTATTTAGCTTTTTTTATTTTGGAGTTTTTACATACAAAATATGTAATCTACACAAAATTATACATTTCACCATTAATTCATAAATATTACTTCTATCACATAATATTCATTTAAATTTTACACATTTCACATATTTCACACCATATTCTTTAATGGTGAACTTCATATTTCTAAATTAGCCTTGATCTTAACTATATTATTAATATATTAATTAAATATTATAAATAAATTAATTTATATAAATAATAATTTAAATATTTATGGATTTATATATTTTAATTTATTTATTCTATTTAAAATTTCTAATTAGGGTACGAATTTAAATCCACATGACTATAATTTTTAATTGAAGTAAGAAAATTGATGTGTTTACAGTAAAAAATAAAAATATATATTAGAATTTAAATATTAATCAATTTATGCATTTTAATTTATATATAATATTATAAAATATATGAAATATGTGAAATATGTGAAATGCGTAAAATTTAAATGAATATGGTGTGATAGTAGTAATATTTACGAATTGATAGTGAAATGCGTAATTTCGTGTAAATTTCATGTCCTCCTGAATGTAAAAACTCCTATTATTTTTTATTATAAAATATTTTGCTGTATTTTTTAAACTCTTTTTTCCCCTACAAATTGTTGCAACTAAAAAAATAAAATAAAATAAAAAGTGCCAATTTATAAAACCCTTTGCATGTTATTTACATGCAATCTTCTCTTTATAAAATTCATAAAATTTGGAGAATGGGATGGTAAAAGCTTTTTTAATAATTAGGTAAATTTACTATAAATAATAATAATTACATAAAATTATTATAATAATAATAATAAAATAAAAAGATTAGGTAAAAAATATTTTATTTTGAGATTTGTATAAGATTTAAAATAAAATTAATTAATTATTTTAAAATTTATATAAAATATAAAAATAAATTAATTTTAATTTTAAAATCTTTGTAAAATTAAAATTATAATTAATTTAATATTAAAATTTATATAAGAAGTGTTAAAATTTAATTTGAGAAGAATAAATTATTGAACGAAAGTTTAATAGAATTTTTTTTTGATGATCATGAAATATTTATTGTGGTTAATATTTTTAACAAAGTTGAGAGTATTTAGAGGTCTGATTTGAGGAAAAATTAATCTTGTGAGAGTGCGAGTGAGAGATGTGTTCACATTTTGAAATAGGTTGAGTATATACATTGAAATAAAATTATTTATTTTAAAATTTATGTTAATTTAAAATTTAAAAATGATAATATAGGGATTTTGTTTAGAAAGACTAATTTTAATTTTATTAAAATGAAATTTAGATTAAAATATTTTTTATTAATATAAAATAAAGATAATTATTATATGAAAATATGTGAGAAACATGATATGAGTTAGTTATTATTTTAGTATATGAAGAAGATATAAAATAAAATTAATTTTTTATTTTATATTATATATATGAAGTAAAATGTAGAATTTTTTGATTCACTGTTCTAAGTTGAATGCTGAAAGATTTCCTATTAATTGTAATTCATAATTGTATTAAATATATATATATATATATATATTCCTATAAATCAAATAATAATTAAAGGTAATCACATACATGCAACAAAAATTTAATTATTTTATATAATTGACATCCAAAATTTTAATATTACATAATAACTATAAAGATCACATAAAATTTACATCTAATGTCATGCATAACTTATGCAATAAAATTATAATATATATATAATAAATATTATAATACTTTTATGATCAACATGTAATATTAAATATTTAGATATATATCAAATATATAAAATCATTAAAATTAAATGAGATGCATGTGGTGGCTGCAAATAAATATATGAGATTTTTGCATCATAAACTTGTTCATTGCCTTAAAAATTTTTTTGTCCATCAATTATGATAAAAAAAAATTCAATTTTGAAGAAATGAGATGTTTAGCATATGTTACAATTCATAAACCCAATCATTTCCAGATATGTACAACTTCAACATTCGATTTAGTTTATTTTTTGATCAGTTCATTACATATTTTAGACTCGAGTCATTTTATAATTATGTTTTAAGTTTAAAGTCATCTTAGAGTTGGTGATTCATAATCTTCATGATCTAAAATTTATTTGATTAGATGTGAAAAGCTTGTGATGGGACAAACATGTGGTTTTATTGAGTTTCAGGCTCAGCAACTAGACATGATATATTAAACTATCAGAAGAAAAAGACTAGGCATGATGCATCCTACTGCCAGAGGCAGGGAACCAAATTTTTATCAGTGTTGTAATCATTGATCAAAGAGGTGACTTGAAGTTTGTTTGATCAGACCCAAAAAAAGGCTGGCGGTACGATAAATATGGCGTAATATTATACATATATATGTATCAAGTACTACAGTGCTTAAACATTCTTAATCAAAAGATCATTTTCTTTGAATATGCTTCTCGATCGATCTCCACGGTACTGATAGTTCGAACATTTATTTTCGAAGATCCGCTATTTGTGGTAGAACTAACCCAATCATTGTGCACGTGGATTAACCCATGAGCTATATATTCAGCATGTAGCTTATATTTAGCGATTAATTTAGCATATATTGGCTTTTACTTCTTTTATTTGTCTTGGCGAAATGTAAAATAGTAATAGGAACTCACCAAATAGTAACACATTTCTCACAATTTATGAGAATATTAGTGATTGTCAGCATAGAGTGAAGGAAAGTTTAGAATTAACTAATGTAAGTATATGCATCATGTTAGAATTATTTATTTCTCGGCTTTAGGGTGTTTGTGATTTTCTTCAGTTCATGAGATTTTTCACATAAAATCTTTTGTTTTATTTGTTATGTTTATTTATTGTTATTTGAGATCACCCATGCCTAGAAAATTTATTAACCAAATCTTCAAAGTGAACCAAGTGAAAATGATGGACTCTAGAGAAAATATATATAAGTGTGAGAAAGTAACTAAAAAATAGACATACATTTTTTGTTTTTTTATAATAAAATAAACTTTTGTTTTGAAATTAATCTACCAGCTCGAGAAAAATTATGGCATTGGTAAGTGACTTAATTACGCGTTCTATTAGATATTGTTGAGTTAAATGTAAGAGTACCTAAGATAGTTTTTAGAGATTACTCGAGAATATTGTAAAGCCAACGTGTCAAACAGTAAAAGGTGGGAATAGAAGCTATCCAAGGATGAGAAATCCGTCAAGCCAAAATAAACAATTACAGGAAGGTCAAAGAAATTGACCAACGTGTAGGTAAGTGAGTCTGGATATGGCAACAATAGAAAAAAGATGAGAGAGATGTGTTAAGGTTATAGTTTCAAGTTGTTGAGGTGGAATAAAGAATAAAAAAAAAGATGATTTAATCTCCTAACTATAAAAGAGTGCGAATTCTTTGAAGGAATAATTGAAGAGGAAAGACAATGTGGCTGCTAGAAATGAAGGGGAATATACCACACTAGGTTTGCATTTTTTGAGCAGGAGAAAGAGTTTTAAGGAAGGGAATAGAAAATCAACCCACAAAAAAGTAGAATTTCGATATACTATGTCACAACTATAAAGCAAAAGTAAAAAAAAAAAAAGAAGAAGAGGCAAGAGCCTTCACGACCACTTACTCCTCTAAGTAGGTAAATAAGGCAAGTGATCTATTAACTATTGTAATGCTCCACCCACAGCTTTATTGAAGGTACGTAGTTTATCACCTAAAAAAAGAATGATCTATTGCCAAGCAAAAAAAAGAATCTTTAATTTCTTGATCTAAAGAGGGAGTTGTTCAAAACACACTTGAATCAACAGATGTCTAGAATCATTCTTTAAAATAGAGAAGGATGATTTGCAGGCTCCATTAATTGAAATTAAATATATATTTTGTACAATAACCTGTTACTATTTCATCATATAACTATTTGACATTAAAGCTCTATTTGTTTGACAGTTAAAAATTAATCTGATTTAATTTTAAACAGGCATGTCACATCGATCAGACATAAAATTTTATATTAGAAATTAACTTTATTTCATATTCTACACATATTATCAAAATAATGGCTAACTTATATCACATCCCTCACATATCTCAACATAATAACTAACTTTATTTCACATTATTTATAATTTTCAATAAAAAAAATCTCTATTCAAGTTTAATTTTAACTTTGTTAAGTTAAACCCTATAAACAAACAAGCCCTAAGGCTCTGTTTGGTATTGCTGTGCTATATAAAAAAGTGCTGTACTGTATAGCTGTATAAAAAAGTGCTGTTGAATAAAGTTATTTTATACGTTTGGTAAACTACTGTTAAAAGCTGCCATCAAAAGCAGAACTGTTTGGTTAAACTGCTGTGCTGTCTAAAATATTTTTATTTTTGACTAAATTAGACATAATTTAAATACTTTTTATTACATATATTTTATAAATATATAATAATTAACTCATTCTATTAAATAATTAAATTTACGTGTCATTAATTTTATAATATATTTTATATTATTTTATAGTTTATTTGCATATTATTTATAAATTTTTAAAATAAATTTTGTTTATTTTATATTATATCTACTTAAATATGTATATTTTTATTTTGCCATATTAATAATATCATTTAATACATTTTTATAAAAAAAATATGAAAATATGAAAATTACGTCAATTGCATATTTGGTCTAATGACGGGAAAGATTAGCAAGATGCGTTCGGTTAGAAATAAATAATATTAAGGGCATTTTTGTCCATAATTAATTAGAGCACAATCACTTTTTCAAAAAGCTTTTTTTTTAGCTTTTCTCTACAGCTGTTTTTTAGCTTTTTGATAGCTGAAAAAGGTTAAATGGCTATTTTACCAAATACAACTTTTATATTTTAGCTATATAAAAAGCACTTTTTAATACCAAAAAGCTTTCCCAAACGCAGCCTAAATATTATGTATCTATAATTGTCTACCATTGGCTTCTGAGTTTATTGCACATGTTGCACTATCGTCTCACATCATATATAAGACTCAGATAACTTATCAAATTTTCAAGTTAATATAAACGATGTAAATAATTATGAGATTGACGACTGATGTGAACTCCGTCTCTACTTTCCTAGTTCATTACAGCAATTAAACACGTGACTAAAAATCATCCAAGTAAAATAACTAAACCACTCCACTCTGCCCCTCACTCCATCACCATCCTGAGCTCAACTTATTCCCCAGAATGGAAATTCCAGCACGTGCGATCCACACCCTCCTGCCTTCCCCTTATTCCCGCATCCCACGTGCCGCATTTTCCTATTGGATCCCATCTCCCTTATTTCCCTCGTGCTCAAATTCATTTTCCCACGTGTCAGGACTCAATCCCCCATTCCCATCTGGTGGCTCACATTCATGCCGTAAGCAAAAATCCCAATGCCCATTCACGTGCACGTGCAGCCGCAAGAATAAATACTACAGATTTATATTATTAAAATAATTAGTATATATATATATATATATATATAAATATTTAATAAAATTTATTATTTTATATGTTCAACATCTTGTATCTCACATATCAGCCACAAAATTGATATAAAATTATAAATTTTATCACAAAATTATTATTTTACCATCTAATTAAATAAAATATTCTATAAATATATTTACATATTTATTTATTTTAACATATATAAAAATATTTTATATCTATATGTGTATTTTAATATAGAGGCATTTACATTCATACCACACAAAATTTTGAATATTGCACCCTTATTTAAATATATGTCTTCTCATAACATAAATTTCACAAAAAAGTGGCATATAGATAATATTCAAAATTTTTGTGATATGTAGGCAATTGTCCTTTAATATATAATGATGCATAATATTTAAACTTCATATTATTCATGTTAAACTAAAAGACAATAACTCTTAAAAATTGGTCACATTTTATTATACATATAAAAATAAATATATATATATATATATATATGTATAAATGTATTAAAAGAATATTTTATTTAGATACTAAAATAATAAATTTGTGGCAAAATTTATAATTTTTATATGATTTTAGCATGGATGTAATTTCTTTCAAATATTATTATTATTATTATTTTACAATATGAACATATTCAGCTTAGTGCATACTCAACGATAATGGGAATTAAGTTACCAACAAATTTGTACAAAATACAAGCATGCCATGCTTATATATGTGTATATATGGGTTGCTAGCTCGCTAGTTAAGTGACTGCATAGACCAGAAATCATCGACACTCCAAATAATTTCGCCTGGATCACCAACGATGAATTCAGGAGCATAAGCTGTAGGATTGGTGCCCTCGTGATACAAGTTGGAGTAGTAGCTCGACTCATGAGTCATGGTAGCTTCCTGGTCCATGATGCTGGTGTGGCTCGAGCCGACCTCATGATTAGTTATCATTGGGTTCGAGAAATCAAGCATGGGTTCTTCGTTCTTAACCTTCTTTTGGATTCTAGTTCTCCAATAATTTTTGATCTCGTTATCGGTCCTTCCGGGAAGCTGCTTCGCGATTTTTGACCACCTATATGCATAAAGTTGAACGTTAAATTTTCTGTATGAGGCAATGCGTTAGGACGTTGCACTCATGAATTTTGAAGTCACAACTATGAATAGTAAACATGCCAAAAAATTAGGTGTGCAAAAATATGATCATTTCTAACTATGTCAACAATGAGGTGGCAAATTAATATATATATATATATATATATATGCACTTATATTGAAACAATATTTGGAATTATATATGTCATCCTCTTAATAGATCAGGAGTTCACTGGCCTGTTTCCCCATCTGGAGTGGAGCTCCATGATCAGCAGCTGCTCCTCTGGGGTGATGTTGCCCCGCCGGACATCTGGCCTGAGGTAGTTCAGCCACCGGAGCCGGCAGCTCTTCCCTGTCCTCTTCAGACCTTCTCGAACAAAACCAGCTCGAATTAATAGATCAAAATGAAGACCAAAAGAGACCACCGAAAATATATTTGAACACGATCGAATCACCTGCAGAGCGAGCAAGATTGTTCCACACCCCCTCGCCGTGGTTGGCGATGTAGTTGATGAGTATCAGATCCTCCTCCATCGTCCAGGGACCCTTCCTCACGTCAGCTTCTTCGCTGCTGCTTATCCTCTTATCCATGCTGCCGGCCTCCTCCACCATGGCAGGAAGAGAAAGGAGATAGAGAAGAGAGATCAAGAGAGAGAGAGACAGAGACAGTGTGGAGGGTAGGGATGGTGAGGGATTCTGAAGTTGTTGGGAGCTTTATAGAAAAGGTGAGCTAGGGCAGCCCCCTGCCTCTATCTTCATTAGTCCATAATGTAAGCTTAATTAATGATTACTTAAATGAAGGATTAATTAACAAGCTTGTGCATATATGCATTCAAATACTGTAAAATCATATAGGTAATTAATTAATTGCATGATATAAGTTTTTAAGATATGTTGATGAAGAGAGATGGAGTTCTAATGAATATCAGTGTCAGAGAACTAATAATCATTCAAATACATACACAAGAATTTAAGGTGGTTCAGGAATGACTTTCCCTAAATTTGGCGGAGAGCGAGTCCTTGGTTTCTGTGACTGGCAGGAATCTTCACTTAGTGGAAGCTATGCTAACGCGGCGGTCTCCATTGGACTGAGACAGCGACAATTGAGAGAAAACAGACATCGTGGTTATATTTATATATAACCTTATATGCCTCTGTTTGTTTGGCAGTTTAAAATTAACCTAGTTTAATTTTAAACAGGTACATCACATCACACATAAAATTTAATATTAAAAATTAATTTTATTTCACATCCTACACATATTTCCAAAATAATAACTAACTTATATCACATCTCTCACATATTCCAACATAATAACTAATTTTATATTACATCCCTCACATATTTCAACATAATAACTAACTTTATTTCACATCATTCACAACTTTCAATAAAAATATCTCTATTCAAGTTTAATTTTAACCTTGTTAAATTTAAACCTTACAAACAAACAGGCTCCCAGGTTATATTAGATATAAAATTTTAATTTTAATAAATAAAAAATAATTTATGTCAATTCTTTCACAAATTTTAGCATAAAAATATTACATTAAAAATATTTTTTTATCTTAATTTAAAAATAGATTCATAAAATTACAAGACTTAATATTCCATGCACTTGGATGAAATAGTTAGCATATTCTGTGTTTATCAAAAATAAGAATAAAAATATTAGATCTAAAAAGTAAATATATAAAACTTTTTCATATTTAAATATCTAAATATATATAAATAATTACGCAATTTGAAGTGATAATAATTTATTAAATTTAAAATTTGAATTAAATTTATATTAAAATGTAATTTTGATTTTGGTTCAGATCTGCTCAAATTTTGTTAGGATGATCATGCGGTTTGGCATTGAATAGCCAACGTTGTGGTACGTGTAACAATCATGGAGGTTTCTTATAACGGAAGGACATATGAATGATGGCTTTTGCATGGATTTGTTTATCGTGGTCCGCCGGAACCGGATACGTCTGGAGAATAATATCTCGAGAATTCTCTAGAGCTCTGGGGCTACAGTTGAGGTCCGACTAGGTTCATTGCTATCGTGTAGCGCAGGTACAATGGAACGCAATCACGAGTGAAGACCGTCTCGTTGCTGTCAGATAAAAATCTACAACGGCTGTCAGTGGGTCCACCGTAGGCTTCTGAGTTGTAAGCTTGTAAACGGATCGAGTTCTACCCAGTCGATTTTATTTCGAGTTTTAATTTTTTTTGAATTTAAAGTGAGTTTAATTCAAGTCAAAGTACAATCATTTAAAAAAAATTTGAGTATATTTAAACTAAATGATGAATTTTATATTTCAAAAATAAAATTTATAAACAAAAATAATGAAATTGAAATTTTTGGATAATGAGAGTTAGAATAATTATTAATTATCTCAAATATTTTTCGTAGAAGTGTAAAATAATGGTTTAAATTAAATTGTAAATTTATAAATATCGAATTGAGTTCAAGTTGTATCGATCTGATTTCAAGTGATTTGACTTCTAATTCGTGAGAAATTCAAATCACATTGGAATCGAGCTAAATAAAAAAAAAAATTAGAATGATTTCGATTTTAAAGTAAAATTTGTAGCCCTGGCCCACCAATTACATGTTGCAATTATACTTTAATGCTTTTAATGATATTAAATAAACAATTGAGTTAAATCGTAATTCACATATTTAATTTAAAATAAATACATATTATAAAATGTTTAATTCACATATCAAATATAAATACTTATAAAAAATGTAAAATTATTTTATAAATGTAGTTATATCTATAAAAATACGTATATATATATATATTATGTATAACAGTGCTGAAATTTTTAATTAAGAAAAAACTGATAAAAATCAAATAAATTCCATATTAAAGCTACTCAAAAACTCTGTTTTCAAGCCCGTATAACATCAGGCCCGGCCCAACAATGAAAGTGGCATTATTTAAGGCTTTATATATATATATATTGAAAGATTTTAAATCCCAAACAATATTTGATTATTATTAAATCTGACTGGATTATAATCACAGTATGTTTAAGTGACATTCAAATTAAGAATTTGTTCAATTTTGTGCCAAATAATTCCATTAAGTTAATGTAAAAGCGGGTTAATTAAATTCGGGTATAATATAAATTATCATTTTCTTAATGCGACTCATTAATAAGTATATATCAAGGCGAATTTTAGAAGTGCTAAAGCATTATAGATTCTAATCTTTAGGGAAGCTCAAGGTTTCTTTTGCGTAACCCCACGAAGAAGTTAGAATCTCACTTTGCGATTGCTTTAACCCTCGATGAAGTTTCTTTCTTGAAAGTGGGTGCAATAATCTTAGTGCTCGTTAAAATGAGTCAAACTCCAAACTTGATTTTACCATAGGAGCATTTTGTTTAATATTATTTAGCTGTCTTGATATCTAATATCTTTTTTTTAGTTATAATTTTATAAATTTTTCAAGAGTATTTACATATCATTAAATAAAATAATTATTTTCTCAATATATAATATAATATAACATCGATATAAGAACATTGAATCAAATATACAAAAATCATGGTTCAGTCTTTGCCTTAAATGTGGATCATCAACCCCATGGTTAAAGTCAACATGTGTAGTCAAACAGTGACTTGAATGAGCTCGGCTCCCACCGGATCAAGCTTCCCAATTAACATTACTCGAATGCAACGCCGATCGACAGGATATTCAAAAGGCAGCGATGCATATGCTGGCTTAATATATTGTCATCTCATATTCAAGCTACGAATAAAAGAAGAATAGTAATGGTACACATCGATTATAAATGATCTTAAACATCAAAAGTTAAGTACAATAACTAATTTCTTATGTAGCACCATTGTCACATGAGAGAAATCAAGTATTTTCTAGTGGCACGATTTTCACATAGAAATTCTATATAATTAGATTCAAAATTAAATTTATGATTATTTATTTATAAGAGTTACAAAATATTTCTCATAGAAAAAAGAAAATGAAACAAGGGGTATTGATCGAACATTAATTATCGTCTTAATTACGATCTTTACCACTTTTGATTTGTCTTCAAAATTGAGTTTGATTTTTTGGTCAGCAACACAATTAATTTATGGCACTTAAACCAATATAATAAGAGCCTATTTAAGAGTTTTCATTAATATTCCAAAGAATTATGAAAAGATGTGTGGTCGTCGGCAATGCGTTGCTTGGTTGTTGACTGTGGTTGATACCATTAGCAATGTGGTTGCTAGAAGTAGCTAACTATCGTGTATATATATATAGGATCAGAGTAATGAAATACCCGACTATGGCTAGCTAAAGCATGACAGTCATATCCAAAGGTGGCAACCAATAAAGCGATGGCATGCCAGCAGCGACTGGCTAACTTGACTATCGTGAGATGTTCTGTTCATTTTATTGAATGTTAATTTGAATGACATATTTGTAATATTTAAAGCTACAGAATGATACTAGTATTAACATGAGAATGATATGTCGTATATAATTTTTCTTTTTTTACTTTTAAATAATATTATATATATATATATGTATATGTATATATATATATATATTCTTTTTTCTATTTAAAAATTACTGGGATATAACCGCTTTTTATTGAGATCTTTTATATAGTTTTCTACGTAATCACGTTCATGAGTAAACAATAAATGCATGTAATTTTTTTTTATGGAATATAAATGCATGTAATTTTTTTTATGGAATATAAATGCATGTAAATATTGATATCTCTAACCTCAATATAAATTAATTAACAGTTAAAAAAAGAATATATATATATAAATATAAAATAATTAAAGCTGTCTTTGTCCTTACACAAAGCACATTACCTCCCCCATCTAATTGTTTTCTCCAGCTATTTCTCATGGAGAGAGAGAGAGAGAGAGAGAGATGGCTACGAGTGAGCGACCCTTGGTGGTGTACCCGAACTCGACGGCGGCAGCGCAGCCGCTGAAGGCGAACCCCTCGGGATCGTTTGGGCCGGTGATCGCCGTAGTGGCGGTGATCCTTGCGCTCACGGTGGCCGCATGCATCATCGGCCATTTCTGCGCACGACGCTACCTCCGGCCGAGGCCTCGAAGGGACCACGCCGCCTACTACTCTAAAGACGACGTTGAATGCTCGCCGGAGAGCGCTCCTCCGACCGTCCGTCAGCCGGTAACCGCAGGCGGCGGAGCCCATCAATATTTCTGATTCTATATATTGAGCAGTGTAATTGAGATATAAATCAAATTGCACGTGGGTCAATATAAAAGAAAATATACTGTCTGCAATTTTTTTTACATAAAAGTTTTTCACACAAGTTATTTTTAACGAATTTTATTAAATTTAATTATTAAGTTAAATAATATATTTAAATATTACAAAAATATTTAAATATTTTTTAATTATTATTTTAATCTATACTTACATTTTTTTCTCTATATTTCAATATATAATATTAATTTTTAATATTTATACATATTTTTAAATTTTTTAAAATAAAACAAAATTTAGTAGAAAAAATTCAGATAATATATTTTTCATTTTGTGGACCTACTTAGAGTTATAATTTTATCTTAAGAGCCTAAATAAAATTAACTCTACCTATATACAATAATAACAGCTAGCATACAAAGTTGGGAATTGTTTTTGGATATAAATTTAAAAATTAATTTGTTTGTTTCTAAATTTATTTTTTTTGTTTTTTAATTAAATCAAATTAAAATAATGAACATGCAATGTTACATCCGGATCCGCGCTGCCGCATCTGGAGCGCGCACGTGAAAGCCTGTATGACGTCAACACTAAAGACAGTTCAACGACGGACGAACGCCGAAAAGGGGGGCACTTGGGCAAAAAGCTGTCATCGAAGGCCCCGTGCCGAAGAAACCATGACAAACTTCACACATGACTTGATATACGGAGCGCTATACCGCTTTTAAGAAGCATGGCTTCCCCTATTTGGACAATATGGTTCATACAATCAAAGTCATGGCATGCCAGCCAAACAAATATCATCACCCTAACACCAGAAATGGAGATCATTCTCTTGAAATGACCGCCCCGGGATCAACTCAGATTATATAAATTCATTGTAACGAGAGAAATAAAGAGGACACTATTTTGATTCTTTTCCACTGTTCTAGCCTTTTTTCTGTAAAATCTTTTGTTCCATAGTGTACTCCTAAAAAGTCGTCCGAGCGGTGCCGTGATTTTCCGCTCAGTCGATTTCCACGTAAAAATCCCTCTTCTGATTCTTTAATTGATTTTTAGTCTCAACATGTAATAAAAATCATAAGAGACAATTACTCCTATCCCGCATAAAATACTGTAATGTAACTATATAAGCAGAATATATATATATATAGTCCATCCCTATGGTATTATTATTCAATTTAAGTCAAAAATATATAAAGTTAAATTAGTTATGAGTGTTGCTATCATTAATATATATATATATATATATATATATATATATATATAAATAGATATTTCGTTATCAAAAATAAAATATTATATATATATTACAATAAAATCATATAAATATATACGTGTATATATACACGAGCGATACTAAGATATTCTCTAATTAGTATTAAATGATCTTCAAATATATTTAGTTATATCTACCTGTCTATTATCCTAATGTAATAGATTACTATGGGTATATCGATACTTCTAATTGTTATAATATTTAGATTATACAATATAATATATGTAAAGATAATAAAAAATAAAACATGCAATCAAAGTACTTTATATTATAGGATTTATGAGAAATTTAACAATATAAATAGTTCCAAAGTTTAAAACTATAGGGATTTTTCCTTATAACATCTAAAAACAGTAAGAGACCGTACCTATAAATTTAATAAATTATATGATTATTATATAAATTTAACCTCTTCCATATACTACTTCTCCCTTGAAATTAGCGTTGTGAATTATATTAAAAACTTGAAACTCAGACACAATTTACATTTATGACATGTACAGTGGCACCGAGTCGAGTTCGAGCGAGTTTCAGTATACTCGAACTCGAAAATTTCGATTTCAATGAGACTCGAAATCTACTCGAACTCGAATCATTTCGAGTCGAGTCAGCTCGACTCGATTTAACTCGAGTTCGAGTCGATTTCGAATCGATTTCAGTTTTTGAATAAATTTAAATTACATAATAAAAAAACACATTTAAAATAGTTATACTTTAAATTTTTTTTTTTTTTTTTAAATTTTTAATGGGCACTCTTTCATAATATAATAAAAATATTTATGTATAAATATATGTTTAGAGGGCATATATTAAAAAAATATATAAAAATAATTAAGATTAGTTAAAATCATGCATTAATTGAAGAGATGTTTTATCGTTAGGAATTAAAAGTTTTATAAATTATAAACACAACACCTCTAAAATGCAAATTTGATCAAAAAAAAAATTAGGGACAATTAAAAGAGTTTGTATGAGTATTAAAAATCTAGGGCTCAAATTTTGTGATCATAATTTTTAAAATACAATAAAAGATCTTGGTATCTCAGAGTAAATTTAAAAAAAAAAATTGATGGAAGTAAATTAAAAATTTAATATCCAGTATTATGCTTAATTTGTTTGTATTATGCGTTAAATATTAATTAATGCAGGAAACAATTTAATTATTGTAAAATAAAGAAAACTGCAATAATATTGTCATTAAATAAGTTCCATTTGAAATTAAATTAATTTTTAAAATTTTAAAATTAGTTTTATCAAAATAAAATTAATTTAATTTATAATTCACTCAATATTAATTTTAAAAATATATTTTTAGACAATTTTAACTTGCAAATTAAACTTAAAATTTAACATGCAAATTAAAAAGAATTTAACAGACTAGAATTAAACTTAACTTGAAACTAAAAATTTTAATCTTATCAGTTTTAGCCAAACTTGAAATTAAATTGCAATAGCATGAACGACGAGGAGGGGAGATAATCTCGAATACAAACTTAAAAAGAAAATTATACTCAAATATATGTTGAATGTTTTACTTTTATTTCTTGTTTTACGAAAAGATGCATACAATTTATGTAATATAAATAGCGTGTCTGGCCCAAAAGGCGTCTCTCTATATTGGAATTACCGTCTTTTGTGCTAACCCGTATTTGAATTTGTTCAAAAGTGTCCTCTTGACTTATATCATTCCCTCTAACTTAGGCATACTGAACTCTAAAATTTTTATCACCACGAGTCAGAGATATGTGAACTTGGGTCGCTTCCTACACGTGAAATTGGGCCCATGGCTCAGAGATTTTGGTCGGCTCAAATACTATACTGTAATAGCTTTTATTCTAAATTCAAAGATAATATTCTCTTAAGTATGCCTATTAATTTAAAAAAATTAAAATGAAGAATACCATTATTTTTGTAATATAAGATGCTATAATTGTATTATATTAGGTGATTTTATTAGATAATAATTACTTATGAGAGTTCAATTAGCTAGTAAAACAAGAACATTCTTTATGGTAAAATTTTTTTTAATTCTTCTAAAAATTCTAAAAATATTTTTATAAATATTAAAAATTAATTTTATTTTATATTCTACACAAATTTTAATTTTTAGAATTAATTTTATTTCACATTCTATACATATTTCAATAAAAAATACCAACTTTATTTCAAATGAAATGCGATACCTTGAGAAAAAATAAAATAAATTTTAATAATAAAATAATATTAAAATATTTTTTTTTCCTTTTCATCTTAAAAAAATTTAAAATATCTTTAAAATGCATTCCAAATACTATACTAAATTATTAATAGATCCCTACTTTCTCCCTATAATTACATTTAGATCCTTTTTTTTAGAATTCAAGTCCATGTAAATTTTTTTAAAAACTACTGATATATAGGCCATTTAGACCTTTAGACCTTTGAATGATATGGTGTTCGCAAAATAAGGACTTAATATAGAGATTTTAAAAAATATAAGTGTAATCATAATTATGCGTAAATTATAAAAATTTATTAATAATTAATTTTCCCTAATATTAATAAATAAAATCCATTAATCTTAAAAAATTCTAGTGATCGGACTCGTAGTTCATTATTGATTGATTTATCGAGTAATTTATTACGCTACATAAGTTTTTTTTTTCCTTTTTCATTAGGTTTCAAGCATAAGATATTCGTTCATATTTCCATAAGCTAAATAAAAATTACCCATAGAGAAAACATGGCAGCTGTGCACTTAGCCTGCTCGAATTCATATTTTTCATAAATCTCGTCTATTTTTTAATTTTTTAAAATTAAAATTTTATAAAATACTTAAAGTACTATTTTTTCTCTCCTTTCTCTTTGTGTCTGCCTGCTTTACCCAATCTCTCCTTCTCTTCCCCCATCTCTCTCTCACGCTCTTGTGGGAAGGCGACCATCAGCCACGCAAGGTCGAGTGTAGCTGAGAGAGAGAGAGAGAGAGAGAGAGAAGAGAAATAAGATTATATTAGATATTTTATAAAATTTTAATATTATAAAATTTAAAAATCAAACTAATTGATATATGTATATAAATCTAACTAAAGACTGACTTATTAAATTTTTAAAATTATGAACTTACGTGTAATATTCTGCGATCTCATTATAGAGGTATTATCCATTTTAGCTTTAGAAAAATTACATGACTTGAGCACTTTAAATCGTATTATTCCAACCCAAACACGCTCAACTATGGAGTTTTCTATCACTAGTCTCACGATTTCACTCCAAAAAGCGTCTCTACTATTTTAAATCGTGTTATTTACTTATATAGCTCAAGATCTCTCTCATTTTCCAATGTGGATCAATTCATTGTTGTGCCCCTTTCATCACTCGTTATTCAGCCTAGAAGCCTGTCAGGAGTTGCATTCTACACCAGTGATTATTCTCTCTTGGGAAATCACGTGGCAAATACTCCCCGTCCTCTTCGTCCACTGGCATCACAGGCCCACCAGCTTTCGCCTGGTTCATCCTCGAACTACAACATACTGCGGGAGGTCGGCTCTAATATCATATTATAATATCTTGTGATTTCAATGTAGAGATATTGTCCGCTTTGGCTTTAGAAAAACTACGTGACTGAGTACTTCCCAAGAGGTCACCCATCCCAGTGCTACTCCAGCCCAAGCATGCTCAACTATGAAATTTTTCATCACTAGCCTCATAATTTTACTCCAAAAGACGCTACTATTATTTTAGATCACATTATCTACTTATACAGCTCAGGATCTCTCTTCTTTTTTCAATGTGGATCGATTCATTCCTGTGCCTCTCTCACCACTCATTATTTAGCCTAGAAGCCTATTAGGAGTAGCACTCTACACCAGTGATTCCCCTCTCTTGGGACATCACTCAGCGAATACTCCTCGCCTTCTTCGGCCATGGATATCATAGGCCCACCAGCTTCCGCCTGATTCATCCTTGAACTACATTGTACTGTGGGAGGTCGGCTCCAATATCATATTGTAACATCCCGTGATCTCAATGTAGAAGTATTGTCTGCTTTGGCTTTACGAAAACTACGTGACTTGAGTACTTCCCAGGAGGTCACCCATTCCAGTGCTACTCTAGCCCAAGTATGCTCAATTGTAGAGTTTTCCATCAGTAATCTCATGATTTTATCCCAAAAGATGCATCTACTATTTTAGATCACGTTATCTACTTATACAGCTCAGGATCTCCTTCATTTTTTGATGTGGATCGATTCATTTCTGTGTCCCTCTCACCACTCGTTATTCAGCTCAGAAGCCTGTTAGAAGTTGCACTCTACACTAGTGATTTCTTTTTTTGGGACATCACTCGGTGAATACTCCTCGCTCTCTTCAGTCATGGCCGTTACATTACGTGATTGATATAATTTTACGTCGTAAACTTTAAGATCTGAATGTGCAAATTATGCAGGGCAAAGTGACAAATTTCATAGGTCAAATCATAATAATTAACAAGCCACAGGTTCCTAATTCCATCAATAGTTAATGTGAATAATAACACACCTGAAAGGGAGAAAAGGGGGGGCTACTCATTCATGAATAGATGATGCTCCAAACTTATGTTGAACTATATAAAGTGGAGCCATGAAATGAAATTTCATTAACTGAGTGAGGCCCCATAACTGTGGCCCTGGTCTGCCTTTCTCCTTCCCTCAATCTAAGCTAAAGATGTGACTCAAATGACCCATTTGATGAATTCGACCAATTTACTGCAGGGAATTTGGGCCTTTCTCCGCAAAACTAAGGCCGTTAACAATCTGATCTTAAGTTGATCTGATCCTGGCTCAAGATTGAACTGACAGTTTTCAATTCGATCCAAATAATGAAAGAGAAAAGTCCGATCCAATCTCGATCCAAGCTACGTCTGGATTATTTGGATTAATTTTTGATCTTCTAGCTAAAGTTTAAGTATAAATGTATTTATTTATTCAATCACTTTAAGCTATATTTGGCCATTCAATTTGAATACAATTTGAAGAGAGAATTCTAATGAAATCTTTCATTAGATTATTGCAAAAACTAATTTTTATGTCGTAAATTTTTTATTTTTTTAATTGATCTGATTTTGAGCCGTCTTCGGCCGATCTTATTCGACTTAAGATTGGATTGATAAAAATCTCGAACCATAAAATGGCTCGTTAGTCAACTCGTTGGGTTCAAATCGAGCTTAATTCGGCTTTCAAGCAATCTTCGATTTTCGAGCGAAATTAACAACCTTGCACAAAGCTATAAGCTTGCATCATGAGTAGGGTCATAAATGATCCAAGCTTGAGCTGAGCCAAGCATGGCTCAAGCGCAGCTTGTCTCGATTTGATGCGATTTTGAACTGACTCGTTTCAACTTCGAGTTGACTCGAGCTTTGATCTCGCAAAGGCCTTTCAAGAATTAATTTATTTTTTAAATAAAATTGCCTCTATTAGAGTTTGAAATGAGAATAATCATACTCACAGAATCATCTAGCAGATATCTTAATTTCAACTGATATCCAATGCACATAAGACTCGATGAACTGACTCTACTTTAGGTCTAGTAGTGTTGTAAATGATTCGAACTTAATCGAGTGGTCTTCTGCTTAAGTTCATATTCATTTATCAACGATGAGCTCATGCTAGTCTTGTTTCATGAACAAATTAATCATTTTTTTGGGCTCGATTTGTGTTGGATTTCACAGATGATCTTTCTGAAATAAAAAAACTATAAAAAAAAATATTATCAATTTTTTTTTTGATAAAAAAATATTATCAAATTAAGTAACGTGTTTACAAACAAACACATTATCTACTAATCTATAATTTATGAAATATATTTTTTTGGGGATTTTACATACAGAATATGAAATTTATACAAAATTATGTATTTCACTATCAATTCGTAAATATTACCACTATCACACCATATTCATTTAAATTTTACGCATTTCACATATTTCATATACTTTATAATATTATATGTAAATTAAAATGCATAAATTCATTAATATTTAAATTTTAATATATATTTTTATTTTTTACTGTAAACACATCAATTTTCTTACTTCAATTAAATAGTCATCTGGATTTAAATTCGACACCCTAATTGGAAATTTTAAATAGGATAAATAAATTAAAATACATAAATTCATAAATATTTAAATTATTATTTATATAAATTAATTTATTTATAGTATTTAATTAATATATTAATAATATAGTTAAGATCAATGCCAAATTAAAAATGTGAAGTTCACTATCAAAGAATATAGTGTGAAATATGTGAAATGCGTAAAATTTAAATGAATATGGTGTGATAGTGATAATATTTATGAATTGATGGTGAAATGCGTAATTTCATGTAAATTTTATATCCTGTATGTAAAAATCCCTATATTTTTAGGTTAACCGGCAAGATATAAATGAACTCTAAACGAACATTGAATCAAACATTATACCTAAAATATGTTATTTAGTTTGATATAAGTTGTTTGTGAATATTAACTAACGTTATGTTAGTGCATATGCTCACGTTCGTTTATTCACTACTCAAGATTTTAAAATTACGTTCAAATTTATTCATTAAGCTTGACAAATGGAACATAGACGAGCTTTTATCGAACCAAGTATCAAACTATATATATTCATCGAACATCTGAAGTGACAGTAGAAATAAGGTAGCTGGACCAAATTGAAATATATTTATATCTTAGGGACTAATTTTAAATAAGCGGACTTCCATGGAATGAACCATGACAGCATAGACCTAAAAGTAATTTACCCTCAGCTTTTTTTTCAAAAATCCTTCCTTTCAGATTCACTCAGATCACACTCCTTTTATTCGATGAGCCCTCGTCGGAGCAGGTCAAAAGGGAGAAGACGGCGGCTGGTCGACGGAGCTCCGGACGGCGGAGACGGCGGAGACGGCAAGTCAGAGAAGCTCTCCTGTAGATCATTTCAGTCCTGCGCGGCCGCCGCAGTCGCCGACAGCATCGCTGTTTGCTGCTGCCCCTGCGCCGTGGTGAGCTTCCTTGCCCTTGCCCTCGTGAAAGCGCCGTGGGCAGCCGGCAGGAGGTGCCTGCGGGCTCTGAGAAGGAGAAGCGGTGCATTGGAGAAGATGCAGGCCGTGGAAGGAAGTTGGATGGGTGGAGAGAGGTCGAAGGAGAAGGAAATGGAGAAGAGGAGGAGAACAGAGAAAGCTCTGCAGATAGGGATGGGAGAGGGAGGCGGGGGAGGCGAGGGTTTCTGGAGAGAGTTGGCTGAGGAGAGGGTTTGGAAGGAGATGTATGAGCTAGGGTTCTGGGGATTTGGCAGGGTTTCTATATCTGTAACATCTCATGTCGCCAATTTTTTACCTGACATTCCGGTCACCGGTGACCCGAACTTGACTCCTCTTTAATTAGGGTTACGATCTTTTGGGATACTGCACTCTTTGTGTCGGAATCTTTTGAGGAAGGCCGAAGTGGCCTTTCCGCTTTCAGTATTCTTCTTCCTCCTGTGTCTTTGTTGCGAAATTTTTATTTCATTACGTCCGACCGTATGCTCAGCGCTCAGTCACAGCCAGCCACGTGCACGGTGGTTCCCACTCTGTGCATGCGTGGCAGGCTGTGATTGGGCGGCTGAATGTTTAGTCAGCCAAACCAAATAATTGCTCATGTGCTAGCTGCTGCACTCTCGTGTTCCATAATTGGCTCGCGAGTTTTTAATTTCAATGAGTAAATTGTTTATGGGTTTTTGAGGTATTGGGACTTTTCAATGTTGGTTACTTGGTTTATGAATTTTGAATTTTTGCACTTTTTAGATGTTCGAGAATAACATTTCTCTGCGCTGTAGTCTTTCCATATTTTAGTTGATTATACCATGAATGAAAAATGCTTTTTACTCTTACAAAATTACTAAAATGACTTTAACATTACCGTGGGTGAATAAATTAATAATTTGAGAATGAAATAAATATTTTAAAATTAATTTGATCGTGTAACATTAATCTTAAGGACTTAAATGTAATAATTAAAAATTTATAGGCCAATATATAAAAAAAATTTAAGAGTACTCTATTTGAAAGCTATTTTCACTGATATATTAAAACTTCATTATCAATATTTGTATGTCAGCTTGCGTATTATTATCTCACTCTGAATATCCACTAAATTACTTGAATTTGATGGAAACTGGTATTTAACTTATACATTTTTTCTTCTCTTTTTTCTTATGCTTAAGTCATGCAGAATGCGGGCTCACAAAGTAAAAATATATAAATAAAATATATGTCGTGGAGATAAAAATGTTAAAATGGATAGACGGATATATATAAAAAATAGAAAAAAATAAGTATATCTGTAAAATGGTTAGGATAGCCTCAGTTGAGGAAAACCCCACAGAGAGTCGGTTAAAATGATTTGAACATATAGATCATAGTCCGATAGAAACTCTAATAAGGAGAGTTGAGTTATTGAATTTTGCATGTGTTAAAAGAGAAAGGGAACGACTAAATAAGACATAGTAAGAAACTATTAGAAAAAATCTCACATATTTGGAAATAAAATGAGGACTTGTTATTTACTAAAACACAATGAAAATAAATGATTCATATAGCAGATCTCATCCAATGGAATAAAAGCTTAATTATTGTTACTATTGTTGTTGTCAAGTCATACAATTTTTTTGTTTTTTTAAAAGGTAAGCAAATATCAAATCACATGCAACCACGAGTTCATAGAAAATTCATGTAACGTTCCTAGCAAACTAGAACTTTCTCTTGTAATAGAACATAATAAAGAAGGCTAGAAAGGACTTAAAAGGGCAAACTAAAACGTATCACGAGGCAGATGTTGAAAGCCGAAGTCGAAAGCATCAAGCCCTCAACTAGGGGATTGATGAGTTGTTGATGGCCAAGGCCCATGTCACTAGATATCAAACCCTTCAACTTGATTGAGTCGTCGACATACGAGTTGAAGCATATTGTGCTAATAGGTAAAGAATCAGCAGACGTGGTTGATCTTTTCAAAATGTTCAAAATTGAATTCCATCAACTATATCAAGCGTCAGTGATCAAGGTCTTAGCATAATCCAATATATAAGAATTTTTGATCGAATAAAAAATTAATTTAACGTCACTTATTTCTAATCTAATATAATTAAAGTGATATTTAAATGTTATCTAATTTTGAGTGATATTTAAATTTTATATTAGAGTAACAGCCTTATAGTTTTTTATAATATTCTTTTAGCTTAAACATGGACCAAATTTTCTCTTCATAAAGCTCTTTAGGGAAAAATGTTTTGTTCATCACTTTATTATTATTATTTAAATATTTATATTATCTTATATTAATTTTAATATTATCTATTTATATTGTATCTAAATTATAATTTATTTGATTTAATACTAATATATTAAAGATGCATTTTTTCATTCTCAAACTTCGCACTCAATGGCTTTACCTATGATTTTAATTTTCATCAAAACAAATTAGTTTTGTCAGATAAAAATAAATTTAAAATTTAATTATTTTATTTTGATAAAAAATAATCATATTATTTGAATGAAATTTTTTAAAATTTTTATTTTTAAGTTAAAAGTTGAAAAATCATGATATATGAAAATTATCAAAACTAAAATCAAAACCGAAACCGAAACCGAAACCGACATTGAAACCGTAACCGAAACAGAGCCTAAAACCTGGATCGATCCCCTGTAGGCTCGGTACATCTCTTCCCGCGAAAGCCGGAAAGCAGGGCTTCTTCCCAAATCCAGGTAGCCCTAGGGCGATGCCGAGGTTCCGTCGCGCCGGTCGCCGCTCGACTGATGGCCGTGATCGGAAGCCAGAGGCGGTGGGCTACGCCAGAGAGGTATACTGCAATGATTCGGCGTGTGAAGAGGCGCTGCGGCTCAACTACAGTGGCAACGCGATCTCGACCACCAAGTACACGGTGGCGAACTTCGTGCCCAAGTCACTTTTCGAACAATTCCGACGAGTTGCGAATGTGTTCTTCCTCGTGGTGGCGTTCGTGTCCTTCACCCCTCTCGCTCCTTACAGGGCGGTCAGCGTCGCCCTTCCCCTTTTCTTCGTTGTAAGCGCCACAATGGTCAAGGAGGCCGTCGAGGACTGGCGGCGAAAGCAGCAGGTAAGCTTGACTTCTGTCCTTTTCTGTTCTAACTACCCCTGACTATGTGCTACTCATTCCAAATTTAAGACTTGGGTTGTGCTCATCTTTGTCTCTGTTATTGAGTTTTCTAAGGAATTGACAATTATTTGGTTGACTTCATTTTTGTTAACATTACTTGCATCTTTTCTAATAATGACTAATTGAATTTGTTAATTGTTAATCGTGCAAGAACTATAGTTTAATCAGCAGGTGTTGAATTTTTCCATAATCTGATGTGACTTAACAATATGTCTCCATTTTCTAGTCTCACGATTAACACCTGCTGTAAAGTTCGTGGAAATAGTTGGTCTGAAATTCTGAGCATCTTTTGTATGTAGTTTTAGTCAGTAGTTATTTGGAGTGGTGGAGTGAAAGGCTATATGGGTTTCATCATTTTCTCAAATTTGATCCTTTTTTACTCCTCTCAGGATGTAGAGGTTAACAATCGGGTGGTTAAAGTGTATGATGGAAGCCATGCTTTTCAAAGTACAGAATGGAAGAAACTAAGAGTTGGGGATGTTGTCAAAGTGGAGAAAGATGAGTTTTTTCCTGCTGATCTACTTTTGATTTCTTCAAGTAGTGATGATGGCGTTTGCTTTGTTGAGACCATGAACCTTGATGGTGAGACAAACTTAAAACGAAAAGAATCCTTGAATGTTACATCATCATTGCTGACTGAGCATTCATTTCAAAAATTCAAAGCCTGCATTAAATGTGAAGATCCTAACGAAAAGTTGTATAGTTTCATTGGTACAATATATTATGATGGCTTTCAATATTCTCTTTCTCCGCAGCAGATTCTTTTGAGAGATTCTAAACTGAGGAACACTCATTATATATATGGTGTAGTGATTTTTACTGGTCATGACGCAAAAGTCATGCAAAATACAATGGATCCTCCTTCGAAGAGAAGTAAGATTGAGAAGAGAATGGATAAAATTATTTATGTTCTTTTTGCTGCTCTTGTAGTAATTTCATCCACTGGGTCCATAATATTTGGGATAAAGACTAAGGAAGATATCCATGCTGGAATGATCAGCAGGTGGTATCTAAGACCAGACAAACCCTCTATATTTTTTGATCCAGAAAGGGCTTCATTAGCATCTTTTTGTCACTTTTTGACTGGACTAATGTTGTATGGTTGCTTGATTCCTATTTCACTTTACATATCTATAGAGATAGTTAAAGTTCTTCAAAGCACATTCATCAATCATGACCTACAAATGTACTACAAGGAAATGGATCAGCCTGCACGTGCCCGGACATCCAATTTGAATGAGGAACTTGGTCAGGTCAATACCATATTGTCAGATAAGACAGGCACATTGACGCGCAACTCAATGGAATTCTTACATTGTTGCATTGCTGGCGTTGATTATGGTTGCGGGACCAATGAAATGGATAGCACTTCAGAAACAGGGGCAGAGGATAGTGCATTTGAGCTTCATCCCTTAGCATATAATTTGAAGGAGCATGCAAAAGAAATCTCAAGGAAACAAGTTAAGGGATTCAATTTCATGGATGACCGGTTGATGAATGGATGTTGGGTGAAGGAGCCTCAGTATGGTCTTATTAAAATGTTCTTCCATGTTCTGGCAATCTGTCATACTGCCATTCCTGTATTGGATTATAAAACTGATGACATCACTTATGAAGCGGAGTCACCTGATGAAGCAACATTTGTTGTTGCTGCGAGGGAATTGGGTTTTAAATTTTATGAGAGAACTCAGACAAGCATATCACTGCATGAGTTTGAACCTTGCCTTGGCAGAATGGTTGATAGGTGCTCTGAGTGACAACTCATTTCATCAATTTCATGTTCATTTATTGAAAGCCTGAGGCATTTTTGTTCTTCTTCTCAGAACTTACAAAATTCTCAGCACGTTACCATTTAGCAGTGATCGCAAGAGAATGTCTGTGATTATAAGGACAGATGAGGGTCTACTTCTGCTTTTTTGCAAGGGGGCAGACAGGTTTGTCTACGTAAAGTCCCATATGCTATAGTTTGTCAAAGATCTTTCTTGAGGAATACATGTTCATGTTTGTATTCTGTATCAGTGTCATTTTTAGCAGGCTTGCAAAAGATGGACAAATTTGTGAAGCAGCAACCAAACATCACATTAACAAGTACTCGGAGGCTGGTTTGCGAACAATGGCTGTTGCTTATCGTGTACTCAGTGAAGAAGAGTTCAGTATATGGCATAATGAATTCTCAGTGGCTAATAATGCAGTCAGTGCTAATCGAGATGAGATGTTGGAGGCAGTGGCTGAAAAGATTGAGAGGAACTTGATACTTTTGGGTGCTACAGCTGTTGAGGACTGCTTGCAAACAGGGGTAAATGATAGGTCTTTTTGAATTGCCTGCTCTTTTACTCTATTTTTTGTAATTTAATCTTCTTGTAGCTATACGACTCAAACTAGGTACCAAAATTTGACCAGTCAGACAACTCAAGATATTGATTGAACTCATACACAACCTGTTGACCTGTTTTTACACTCCTCTAAACCACAAGATTTTTTATTACAACTATTCTAGCTTTGTCCAAGTTCAAAATTAGTTATATTAGATATTTACGCTTAGTACACATGGAAAGTGTGATTTTTGTTAAGATAATTACAAAAATTAGTTGTTAATAGAAAGTATTGAGATTCAATCATTTCATTTTCTACTAAATGATTTTTTTTACTTACCCTTGAACACCATAATTTCTCCCACTTCACTTGGAAATTGTGATGGTGTGATTTAAACTAGAGACCCCCCTGATCCCCCTGCTATTTAGTCAAGCTCTTTCCCCACTGAGCTAGAAGATCGCCACGTTGTTGTATGATTTATGTTATCATAAATAATGGTCGTTTATTATATTCGTGATTAAAAGACTTGGTTTTTATCCTAATTCATACTTTTAGGTTCCTGAATGTATAGAGAAGCTAGCACAAGCTGGAATCAAAATCTGGGTTTTGACTGGAGATAAACTGGAAACTGCAATCAACATTGGGTCTGGTTTCTTCTTCTTCTTCTTCTTCTTCAAATGGGAATACTTTGTCTTGTTTAAGGTTCTGCTGCAAATCTAGTTGTAATTCTGTTTGGCAGGTTTTCTTGTCGCTTGCTGCGGAAAAATATGAAGCTAATTGTGATCACACTTAATGCATTAGATGCTACTGCCTTGCCAAAGGGAGACAAAGTTGCCGTTGAAAATGTACAATGTTTTATACATTTTTGAATCAAAATATACTTCCCTACATTATTATTAAAATTTCTGAACCTTTATTAGGCTTCCTATGCAAGTGTTTCAAGACAATTACTTGAAGCTCAATCTGAAATGAGTTCTTTGAAAAATAGCTCTAATTCCTGTGCCCTTGTTATTGATGGTAGCTCGTTGGCCTTTGCTCTTTCAAGAGATCTGGCGACAGATTTTTTTAATCTGGCTGTTGGTTGTGCTTCTGTTATCTGCTGTCGTACATCTCCTAAACAGAAAGCACTTGTAAGCAACATATAGAAAACTTTTAGGTTTAGATTTTCACTTCTAGTTCTCAGTAATTTTTTAAGAACAGTACTATTATTTTCCACCTTATCAGCATGAAGCCTGTACTGGCATTGAGCGTAATGTAATTAAACTTTGAAGTTCTCAGGTAACTAGATTGGTCAAAAAGAATACAAAGAAGACAACACTTGCAATTGGTGATGGTGCAAATGATGTTGGCATGCTTCAAGAGGCTGACATTGGCGTGGGCATCAGTGGAGTTGAGGGAATGCAGGTTCATATGCCCTTTGTACAAGTGAACTCTAGGACTTAATGATGTGTTATTTTGTCTGTCAGAGTACATATCTCTTGACATGGGTGATGGGGAACATTATAGATTGTTGACACACAATAAAGGGATATGTTTGAAGTCAAAAAATGAGGATCGATCGAAAGCTTTTTACAATCCACTTACTCTTTGGATCGATCGAAAGCTTTTTACAATCCACTTACTCTTTTAATCTTACTTATATGAGTAACACTCTGAATAATGTTGTGCTAAGTCTTCTACTTTTTTTAAGATCCAAATGATGATGGTATATCTTTCTTGTTACTTGGTTTATCACATGGTTATTTATCATTTGCCTCATAATTCATTAGAAGTGGTTTTAAAATTTCAGGCTGTAATGTCCAGTGATTTTGCCATTGCTCAGTTTCGTTATTTGGAGCGATTACTACTTGTCCATGGACATTGGTGTTATAGACGGATTGCAGCCATGGTATTTCACTTCTATATTTGGTCAAATATTGATAAAGCCATTTTGAAATTTTCTTTGCAATGGTGATTGCTAGTGTTGGGAATGCACCGCATGTTGGGAATGCACCGCATGTTGGGAATGCACCGCATTAAATGAATAAAGAAAGAGTACATTGATATTTATTTATTAGAATAAAATGATATATAGGATTGTGTTAATCATAGAAGAATTAAATTAATGATTTATACTTTAAAATTTTGGGAGTGTGATCAAGCATAATAGATTACGTTATGATGTTAGGGTACACATAATCAATTTGGTTTTATGCTAGGTGGATTTATTATAGAAGCTGTTCATTTGTTGAGAAGTTCAATAAAAAAGTTTAGGGAGAAAAAAGAAAATATACATTTTGTTTTTCTTGGATTAGTATGATAAAATCCTAAGAGATGTATTTTAGAGAGTTTTAGGAAAAAAAGATTTGTACTACTTATACTCAAGTTATTAAAGATACATGAAAAAATTATTTACATTCAAGTTATAACTTGCCTGTTACTTTCAAAGACAATGAGGTTTCATATAGATTTTTATATTACAGCTGGATTACACTAATATTTAGTTAACTTTATACTATTTGCATTGATTATAGATGTTCTAACTGGACACATTCAAAAAGGGGCGACTTGGTGAATGCCTTTTGCAGATGTTATTCTCCTTATTTATAAGACAAGAGATGAAGTTAAGGTGAAATTCGAGTTATGGAGGAGTCACTTAGAGTCTAATGATTTTATTTTAGTAGATCAAAAATATAATATATGTAGTGTGCATTTAGTAAAAATAGAAGTACTTATATTAGTAAGACACAATTAGTGATCAAGCTATCAAGAAGAGTGGGTTGTTTAGTTATATTGGATCCATCATACAAAATGGTGTGATGTCATTAATAGGATTCAAACAAGATGGATAAAATAGTGAAATACATAATGTATATTGTGTAATTGAAAATTTTCACTTAGACTTAAAAATAAATTTCACAGAACAACAATAAAATTAGCGATGCTATATGGTGCTGAATGCTGACTTATAAAGTAGAAATATACTGATAAAATAAGTTTTATAGAATTGGGGATGCCAAGATGGATACATGGTTATATATGAAAGTACATGATGAGAAATGAGTATATCCACGAAAAAGTTAGTGTAACCTCAATTGAGGATTAGCTCAGTAAGAGTCAAACGGAAGAGAAGACTAAAAAAGATATGACAAAAAACTATAAAGAATGATCATACTTGAAGCTAAATAAAAAATTATTATTTGATAGAGTGCAATAGAAACAAAGGATTCATTAACAACCCCACCTAGTGGATTAAAAGCTTGGTTGTTGTTGTTAACTTTCTTTTAGCCTGATTATTTTATAGGTTTCTGTTTGTACAATTTATTATTGTGTCTATACACTAATGTATTTGGACATGAAAAAAGAAGGGAAATTATCTTTCTCAATTTTCTTCAGCTTGTTTAAGTTGGTTGTAATTTTCCATTTAAATTGTAATTAAATTGTCATTTGCTGAGTAGTTAAAGTGGGAAGGATATTGGATATACATTTCAAAACATTATTTTACATGTACAAAATCTTCATTAATTGAATTTTTCTGTTATATATTTTAGATTTTTTATGATGCAAAGAACAGAAAGAATGATTTGTAACATGCGTTTGCTAAAACCTGCTTTGCCTTTGGTTTATTTTTCACCATTTGGATATGTCACTGCACATTTTATAGTTTTTCTTAATGTATGCCCTGCTTTTCAGATTCTTTGTGCAAAAGTTTTCAGTTAGTTGCATATTCTTCTAAATTCTTTACTTGGACAACCCCTTTGAGTCGGAGGATTTTTGTTGATTATGTAAGACGCATTTTGTTGAAAAACCAAAGGACTACTATTATATTGTAGAAACTGAATTTTTATCTGCTTACTGCTTGGATCAAGGGCTGACATAAATTTATCTCTTAGTCCATTGCTTTCTATGTGGTACTACTTCATCACCAATTGAGATCATTAACCTAGTTGCCAATTGGAGCATGTCTTTCCCCCTCTTTCCTTTAGGGGGTTCAGAGGTTAGGTTTTTGTGGGAGTTTATTCTATGATAAATACAGATGGGATCTTTGTATCTCGTAGTTTACATAGATTCTTGCCTTATTGGTCATCTTTCCATTAACTTCTACTGTGCAAGAGACTTCCTGGACTCCTTTTTTAGGTTAATAGAAACTTTATGCTATCATAGATTTTCATTTGCACCGCATTTTTGTGAGGTGTGGTGGTGTTGGTGTAATAAATGATGCCAGATGTTCTGAAACTGCTTTAATTTTCTGCATGTATTTTTTTTCTTTATTTCCCAAGCTTTTATATCAACGAGTACTTCTGCTTGTGAAGACCGTGTATGTGTGTGTGTGTGTGTGTGTATATATATATATTGCGCCTGGGCTTGTAGGCTTGTGGTGGCTGTTTTTGTTTTATTAAATAGTGAATTTGGCTGAAGTGTATCTGTTTCTTTAACAGATTTGCTATTTTTTCTACAAGAACATTACATTTGGCTTTACTCTGTTCTGCTATGAGGTCCATACATCTTTCACTGCACAGCCTGCGTACAATGACTGGTATATAGCCTTCTACAATGTTGTTTTCACCTCTCTTCCAGTGATTGCTCTCGGTGTCTTCGATAAGGATGTCTCCTCAAGGCTCTGCCTCAAGGTTTACCTCTTCATTTTTTGTAGAGTTCAGCTGTTAAACTTCGCATTCATGCTTTTTAAAAGCTAGTATAATGCATGCGCACTCATGTAGTTTAACTGAGTTACATATTTAACCCTCAACTGTTTGATATTACCACAAAATATTTGACTTGTTACTTTCCATTAGCAGTTCTTGGGAGCTTATTTTTGGTAGTGCATCTTTGGGTTTAGGTTGGAGAAGCATACACCTTTGAAATCTTATCCACTTACACACAAGTAGTCACTCGAGAGAGAACAGCGTTTCTATTTTGTGGTGTTGAAAGTTTTTATTGGGTCTGTTTGCAAAACTGATGGATTATTGATCAATGTTTAATATTCCAAGGTTAGTCTAGTCTTTTAACAGAGTTAATTATAAAAGTTTTGAATGTTCATTTACTCAATGGGTTCTTTTGTGATTTTTTGAAAATTTTTGGTAAGTGTTATTTTTGTATTTTGCTTTGTTAGTGCTGCGTGTATACTTTCACCTTATGAGAATTCAAATGTTGATTTTTTGTGCACTCATTGATGCGAATTTTGGCCCGGAGGCTCCACTAACTCATTGTAAACCTATCTCCATTTTCTATTTATTTAGTATCCCCGGATGCATCAGGATGGTGTGCAGAACGTTTTCTTCAGCTGGCCTCGTATTCTCGGTTGGATGATCAATGGAATCTGCAGCTCCATAGTAATATACTATTTCGCCTCAAATTCTACTCTCAATCAGGCATTTTGGAGCACTGGACGAGTTGCGGGACTCGATGTCCTCGGCCTCACTATGTATACATGTGTGGTCTGGATTGTGAATTGCCAGTTAGCCCTTTATCTAAGCTACTTCACGTGGATCCAACACCTCGTTATCTGGGGCAGCATCTCCTTCTGGTATGTCTTCCTGGTGATTTATGGTCTATTTCCTCCATTGATTTCTACTTCCGCTTACTGGGTATTCGTAGAAGCAGCTGCCCCAAGTCCTATTTACTGGATCACAACCTTAGTCACCATAATCGCGGCGCTCTTGCCGTATTTTGTCTTCAAATCATTTCAAAAATCCTTTTTCCCCAAGTACCATGATTTTGTTCAGAGAAAAACATTTTCATGATAGGCCATGAACCTTTTCTTGAGTGAATTTTCTGGTCATATTGATTCTCTGATTTGTATGTTGGCCTGTTATTTGGTAGCTTAAAATTAGTTTCATGCATCAACTGTTCATGTAGAGTGCTCTTATTGCTATTTGGACACAGATGTGCTTTGTCTGATTGGGCTTTTCGTTTTAAAAATGGGGAAATTTTAAGTTCATGTTTTAAAATTTATCTATTTATTGTTAAAAGGGAAATATGGAGGGATCTCGAATTAGTATAATAAACTAACCAAGATCATGACATACTTGTATATATAGTGTCTTGTTGCTCTATTTGCTCACGAATAATGACACATTTCTAGTGCTCACATAATGAGAAAAATATATGAGAACAAAATAACCAATCAAAACCATTACAAGAAGTCCAGATTTACGTGATTTGACTTAGAACTAGGCTTACATCTATTGGAGAACAACTCTGTGCGAAGCCACCTTCTAGCCTTGGGAGATTACATGGTAAAGGGAGAAGTATCTCACAACAAAGTAATATATAAGTTTCAAGAGTTTATAGGATTTCCCCCCTTTGGAATATTTCTTGCACAAAGTATCAAGGATCTCTCACTTTTGTTCTAGCACCCAAGCTTTCCTTTTTTTCTCTCGCCATTCTCCTCATCTCGCTAAGCATGAAGATATGTGCAGGAGAAAATTGTCGCCACTGTGTCACTAGCCAATCTCACAACCACCACCAAGCTTTAATCCCACTATGTGAGGTCGGTTATATAAATCTTTTGTTTTCATTATGCTGTATCAATTAACAAATTCTTATATATGTTTAAGTGAATATAATTTTTTGTCATGTCTTTTTTGGTCTTCTTTTTCTTCTAGGCAAAATTCAATAATTCGATTTTTCTAATTGGAGCTTCAATTCGCCTATGATTTATATGTCCAAATCATCTAAATTAACTTTCTCTAAATTTATCTTTAATTAGTGCAACTCTAACTTTCTCGTCAATATATTCATTTTAAAAACTAGATCATATATATTAGACAATTTTCCTCAAGTCAAATCACTATGTTTCAAGCCTCCAACAAATCTCGATAGATGTAAATTAATGTTTTTGGAATTAATAGTCTGGGTCTCCACTATAGTAGGCCACAAAACGTTTTACATAATAAGAGCTTCATTGAGGCTTTATTTAGTTCGAGGGATGAATTTTAAACAAAAAAAAGAAAATATTTTATTTTATAAGTTTAATAGAAAAAAAATTTAGTTTTATATTAAAAAATGTGTAAAATGTGAAATAAAGTTAATAAGCTTTAAGTAAATCCGTGACTACACACATTAGACGATCACAATCTCGCCCTAACTAACTCAAAGTATCAACTTTTGTCACTATAAGTATTTATTGTAACCAAAAATACTATGATATTTTGTGATTAAAATGCAGAGATATTATCTAGTTTTAAAGAACGATATACTTTAGTGCTACATAAGAGGGTCATCTATATATTCAAGTACTACTCCAGTTTAAACATGTTTAACTATAAAGCTTTCTATCATTTACCTCATAATTTATCTAAAAAGGCATATCTGTAAATTGGATCATATTATTTATTTATTTTTTAATAATAGTGCTTATATAGTTCATGAACTCTTCTCTCGTTCTAATATTCGTATTTGTGCTGAATGTAAAATAAAGTTGATTTTTACAATTGAAATTTATATTGATCTAAAAAAAGCTCGAACGAAACGAGCTTAAGGACCGATTACCATCAACATGTTCGAAAGATTCTTCTCAGTGTGATCTCAATGATTCAAGACTACACGAATGAAGTGGGAACAAATTTTAATAAGTAATCGTTTAACCCATTAATTCCTTTGCAGCTTTTAGTTTTAGATTCCATAGGTGACATAGTAGCAATGTTTTGTAGTCTATACATCAAACTAACCATTGGTCCACAAAAATAAGGGTCTGTTTGTTTGTAAGGTTAAATTTAAGAAGGTTAAAATTAAATTTGAATAGAGATATTTTTTATTAAAAGTTGTGAATGATGTGAAATAAAGTTAGTTATTATGTTGAGATATGTGAGAGATGTGATATAAAGTTAGTTATTATATTGAGATATGTGAGGAATGTGATATAAGTTAGTTATTATTTTAGTAATATGTGTAGGATGTGAAATAAAGTTAATTTTTAATATTAAATTTTATGTGTGATGTGATATGTCAGGTTAAAATTAAATCAGGTTAATTCTAAACTTAAAAACAAACGGGGCTAAAGGGTAAATATCTTCCAAGTCTTTAAGATTAGGAAATACTATTACGTTTAGTTCATGATTTTAAATTTTTTTTAATGTAGTTTCTGATGTTGACATAAATATTTATATCAATATTTTAATCAAGTTTTTTTAAAAATAACTTTTATTATAATTTTTAAGTAAAATTTATTTTTAAATTAAAATTTTAAATATAAAATCACAAAAATGCCTTCAGCTTTCTTTCACATCGTAAACTTTGCGTTCGGACGCCTGATGTAATCCCCTGGGGGCCAATAGCGGTGCGCCGCATGTTGCACTGGGCCCCGCACTCGATGAGCAAATGGACCAAACGGCTAGATCGTATGATGTGGCCACACCCATGGCCTGACTAGACCGTCTGAACAGGCACGGTTTGGCCTTCTGCTTCGTCCGTTCGCTGTTGAATGTGAGGCCCACTGCAGTGAATGCGGCACCCTGCTGTTAGCCCTTGGATGCCTCACATGGTCAAACGTTCGAGCTCAACAATTTTTCCATGGCAAGGCCATCACTTGATGCAAGCGGGCAGCCAGCTCACGCAGGCAGGTGGCTACTCACAAACAGCGTCGATGTCCTTGTGATATAACGAGAAAGTGAGATGTTCCTTATGCTCCAAATACACGCGACAATGCTAGAGGAAATTAAAAGTAAGTTATAAAAACTCGCATAATAATGTAGATTTTTATGAAAATATTTCAAAGAGAATTATCAAGCTCTCAATGAAAATTCAGACAACTTATGTTCTAAGAAAAGTTACCCATCAAGCAGATAAAAGAAATTAACTGTCATGCTTAAATAGATAACATTTTAGATTCTCATTAAGCTCAATAGAGGGGTAATAGAACAAAGTGATATTGTGCTCAAAATTTTATAGAGCTCATATTTCGACTCCAACATGATAGTTTTTATTTAGGGGGAGATTTGGTTCGATATTATCTTGGTATTATGTTATGTAATCTAGATGTTATATTTTGATAAATAATTTTATAATTTAATAGAATTTTTTTTGTAGATGTTATTAAATCAAATAATTAATTTTATTAAATAACATAACATAACGTCAAGATAACATTGAACCAAACGCTCTCTTAAAATAATCTCAAAAGCCATAAAGCAAAATATTAATTCAGATCAAAACCCACTTTCCACAAGGTAAAAAGAGATGAAATTTTTAACTATTAAATTCAGAAATGCAGATAAGAACTCATTGGAAAAAAATTTGGAAAGAAATTGAAGTCATTGAGTCGAATTATGATATAATTGTGGATAAAAATAATTTTTTTATATACTTTATGATATAAGAGTATAATTTATCTAGTGTAAATAGGTAATACATAAAATAATAAATATATTGTGATATTTTGCGTTTTATTTTATATTCAATTAGGGGAATTTATGCTTGTTATTTTTGAAGAAGTTTTTTTTTACATATGATATCCTCTAAGTCAAATATTTGAAGGCAACAACTCTTATTTTGATAATACCTTTACATTAACTTTTATTTATCATTTCTTTACCCAATAAAAATTTAATATATGTGATTATAGAAAAAATAGTGATCATAAAATTGATAAAAAAATCTAAATATAAAAAATTAGAAAAAAAATAAAAAAAGTAAATGTTGTGATCTAACAATCAATTTCTTGATGAAGGTTTACATTAATTTTAATTACATATATTAATTTTAGTTAGATTTAAGTAATAAAAATAAATAAAAATTACGGTAAAAGTATTATCTATAAATTTATATTAAAAATATGAAATGCTGTTTATAAATATTTAATTTAAAAAATATTACACGTAATAAAATCTTTTTTAAAAGTGTTTGTTGTAAATTTCTCTTTGTATTATTACTTGATGCTGAAGCTTGCCACAAAGTCAACCGAAAACAACATTATCCTTATCCGCGTGAAAAAAAAAAAAAAAAAAAATCGGATAAAAAGACTTTGGGTGAAGCTTTTAATCTTTTGCTCCAACAATACTTGAAATTGCAAATGAAATTTCATTTAATTGATTTCCTTTCGGTGATGTTGCAGGATAAAAGTAAAACTCTCTTTGTTCTTTACAAAGTCAACCTTCTTTTTTTTTCCCCAAAAAAGTCAACGGCCTATTTTCAGAAACAATGGTCAACGTCTAACCCATTTTTTGTTGTAGTTCTAGAGGCAGGCGTTTGGGTTTGAAGCTTCTAAAATGTCAATGGATTTGATTCACCAAACTTTAAAAAAAATAATGAACATATTTTTATGAGACGATGTAGAGCCGAAGAGGGAAGACTTAGATCGTCTTGTGATGTAACAACAACAGCAGCCAAGCCTTAATCCCACTTAGTGGGGTCCTCTGCATGAATCTTGTATTTTCATTGCGCTCTATCAATTAACACATTCTTATCTAAGTCTAAGTAACTATGATTACTCCTTATAGATTCTTATTATGTCTTTTTTAGTTTCCCTCTTCCTCTTTGTACATGGCCAAAATCTCATAACTCGATTTTTCTAACTGAAGCTTCAATCGGCCTATGATTTATATGTCCAAACCATCTAAGTCAACTTCCTCTAAGTTTATCTTTAACTGATGCAACACTAACTTTCTTTTGGATATACTCATTTTTTTTTTCAGACTAGCATTTAACACATTAGATCGTCGAGTGATGTACTGATAAAAAAAAATATTGGTGTAAGAAGTGGCTCAAAGCAAACCTTTAAATCTGCTGATAAATAATAAGAGAGGCACAAAAATGAATTGCTTCACATCAAAAAGAGAAGAAAATTCTTGCTATCATGATCCTAAATTATAGAGGTGATTTATAATCAAGAACTCTTTGATTAAATATATTTAAATATTTTTTTTTTAGTTGAGCTAAAATAGTATTAAGATGAATAACAAAATACTTTTTACCTATTTAAAAATAAAAAACATCAAAAATATTTTAAAATTCATATTTATATGAATGCCATCTCATTCGTATAAACATCACATATTAACTTTGTGAACATATCTAATAAACCAAGGCATTTATATTTGTGGTACAAAGAAATGAAAGTAATTGTAAATTGTTGTATTATATTTTCGAAAAAATTACTTATAAGTTTTTACAATATTTTGCTCATAATTATAATTATATTTATGCATAAAAATTGCTCAAATATATTTTAAACATTTTAAACATATATATATGTCTATACACAAGCCAAGCCTATTGTAATTAAATCAATTACTTTTTATAAAAGTAACATTAAATTAAAAGAAAATTAAGGCAGCGTTTGATTTGTTGTTATCTTAATATTATGTTATATAATCTAGATGTCATTTTTTAACTAATAATTTTATAATTTAATAGAAAATTATTTATAGACATCATTAAACCAAACGATTATTTTTCTAGATAACATAACATATCATCAAGATAACATTAAACTAAACGCCCCTTAAGTTAATTTTTGGTTTTTTTGAAAAATTAATTTTAAGTTGAGTAAATTGCGGATGGATTTTAATTTTTACATAAAGTTATCACCCATATATTTTCCTACTATTGGAGACACATCTTGAGCTAGGGGTGGCAATATATGACTCGATTCGTGAATTTGACCAGAACTCGACTCACAAATTTCGGATATGAGTCATGAATTTTGACTCGTTTATTAAAAGGGTTTAGTTCGGGTTGAGCATTTTTCAAAAAACTCTATAAATAAGTCAGATCGACCCGCCAACATGATCTATTTATTAATCGAATCGGGCCCCGCCGACCCGTTTTGCCACCCCAATCTTGGGCCATTACAATACTAGAAGAAACCAGCATGTTCATTACTTGGGGTTAAAAACTTTAGCAAAATAAAATTAAACTATGGTTTTGATTATTATTTTATTTTGATTATTTGATGTCTATATTATTGCATGGAATTGAAAAGGTTCAGAGAGGGATGTTTACCTCATCCCATGCATCATTTGTCAAGTAAATGAACCAACCTTCAAAATCAAAATATTTATCTTTGAATAAATTTTTGTTCGGGTCAATAGAAATTTACCTAATTATTAAATTTTGAATTGATTCGAGTTCAGCCATTAACATAAATATTGAATATATGATTTCAATTACACACTTTTCTTTATATATATATATAGAGAGAGAGAATGAGGGTATTACACTCAGGTCTCGAGTTTAAGGCTTATTATCATATAGGTTCATATTTTTAAAATTATAACATCGGGGTCCCTAGTTTTTAAAAAACTACCATACGGGTCCTTTTTTATTTTTTTATTATTAAAAAATTTTAAAATTACCATCATACTCTTACCTTTCTCTCTCCACTAGATCCAGCGAATGCGATACCGCCGGCGGCCGCGCGCAGTCGTCGCGCCACCCCGCGCGGCCGCCGGATGC
>JAEMOT010003440.1:98672-109528 GCA_019297695.1 Apostasia ramifera
GGCCGTGCGACGTAGCACGACCGGGCAGCAACTGCGCGCAACCGCGCAAAGCCGCCGAAGGCCGCGCGGGGTGGCTCGGCCGCCAGATTGGGTGGTCAGAGAGAGGTAAGGGTATAATGGTAATTTTAAAATTTTTTAAATAATAAAAAAATAAAAAAGGACCTGTATGATAATTTTTTAAAAATTAGGGACTTCGATGTTATAATTTTAAAAACGTAAACATGTATGATAATAAGCTTTAAACTCAGAGACCTGAATGTAATTATCCCATATTAAATATATGATTTCAATTACATTTTTCTTTATTTATATATATAAAGAGAAAGAGAATGGGGTGAGAGGGAGAAAAGTATATAATTAAAATTTTAAAAAATTAATAATAAAAAATTAAGAAAATGATTTAGATGTTAAAATTTTATAAATTAAGAATTCAGATATTAAAATATTGAATAATATAGATCTGAGTGTTATTATACTTTAAATTAATGATCTCAGTGTAATTTATGCATAATTTTTTAATAAAGTAAGCGCTTGCAAAAACTTGAATCTAATTCTTCTCGTGAAAAGGAGGAATTACCATGAGTTAATTATACCAAGGTGCCTCTAACTTGGATCAACATGCAACTAAATCCTTAAAGTTTTTAAATCAATCAATTAAATTGATCGTTTAGCTTGAGATAATTTATAAAAAAATTTATTGATATTAATAAAAAGACAACTCAATAGAGAATATTATCCCTAATTAAATAGACTAGTTTAGATATTATCTCGATCTAAAATTTTGACCTAATTTTTCATATTAATCAAGTAAATTTATTAGTTAGACAAAATTTATTTCATCGATTTTGATTATTAATATCAAAAATTCTATATGCACGTCATCTCAAAATTAAAGATTAATTTATTTAATTTAAAAATTGAAAGTCTCAGTTGCACATACTCAATCGAAAAGAAACTAATTTAGTATTAGTACTTTATTTGTACTGGACATCATCTGACACAAAATGAGGGAATGTTAATGTAAAATAACCATTAAACTACATTATTTTATAAAATTCCGTTTGTGGGATAAATATTTATTTTCTTTTAGTAGAAAAAGGTATTTTAAATTCAAAATTATAAAAAATTTGGTTCGAAGATCAATAGTTGCTCGACGTTCAAGTCGATATTTAATTCGAATTGAGCTTCGCTCGATTATACTGAATTGAGCTCGAGCCAAGATCGAATTAGATCGACTTGACTCGACCTCAATTTTTTAAAATATAAATAATATATTCAGTCATTCATTATAATTATTTTATTAATTTTTTATATCTAAATATATGTTACTTATTATTAAGATATTTTTTAAGTGAATTTATGGTTAAGAGTAATCCAATTTTATATCACAATTGAAGTAATTTTTTTAAAAAAAAATAATTGTTAGAGAATGTAATATTGCACATTGTGAAAGAGCACTTAAGTAATAAATAATCAAAATAAGTTGACTAATGTGCAAAAACCTGAAGACCTGAGGTTCTTAGTGCAACAATTCAAAAGGAAAAATTTAAAAAGTTTAAGAATATAGGGACCTATACGTAATTTATCCTTTAAAGAAATAATTTATATTTATTTGTACTATTATTAATTTATTAAAATATTCTATTAATATCCTTCTAATATTAACGAACAGAGAGCGTCAGGTCTGAGGTCTCCACGCTCTCCGCGCATGAGCTTCACCGCGTAAACCGCCCACTCCGGCGGGCAGGGGGAGATTCCGATGCCTCTCCCACGTGCGCCTCTAACCGACTCAAGCGTGTGCAAGGACGACGTCAATGATGACGTCATCCACATCCGTAACAGCATCCCCGAGCCCCGTCTTTCTTTATTAACGCCGACGAAATTACCGAGATCCCAAATTCGAAATCGAGAAGAAACAGAAGAACAGATGCTCGGGGGGGCTGAAGATAGATCGCCGGCGGCGCTCACCGTATCCGCCGGCCTCCGTCAGCCGCCGGAGGACGAAGACTGCCAGGACATCGACTCCCCCCGGCAGATCTCCGCAGCGCCGGCGAGACCTTCCCCGACGGTGGAAGCGTTTGACGATGACGGCGACGATGATGCTGATGAATCCGAGTTCGAATTCGTTGGCTGGAGCGATGAAATCGATCAATCAATCACTGCCGACGAGATGTTCTCGGACGGCAGGATCCGCCCCGTCTACCCCGTCTTCGACCGCGATCTCCTCATTGCCGACGATGGAGACGGCGACGGGGTGATCCAATTACGGCATCCCCTGTCTCAGCTTCTGCTCGAGGACTCGTCGGAGGCTCATTCCTCGTTGATCTCATCGTCTTCGCCGTCTTCTGCGGACGATGTGAAGGGAATCCCGCCGGAGTCGTACTGCATCTGGAACCCTAATTCCTCGGAGCGATCTCCGCGGCGCGTCCGGAAGAGCTGCTCCACAGGCTCGTCGTTCCGCTGGAAGATTCGCGACCTGGTGATCGGCCGGAGCCAGAGCGACGGGAAGGAGAAGTTCGTCTTCCTCTCGGCGGAGGACGAGAAGACGCAGCAGAAACCCGATCCGGCAGCTGCTGCTTCGGCGGTGGACGGGGAGAAGAAGAAGGTGAAGGGAAAGGGAGCAACGGAGGTGGATATCAACACGGTTCATCGGATGTACTACAGCCGGAATCGCCAGGGAGCGGTGGCCCACGGCAGCGCCTCCCGCCGGAAGTCTTACCTTCCTTACAGACCAGACATTATCGGGTTCTTCGCAAATGTGAACGGGCTCAGTCGGGCTCACCACCCATTTTAAGCACACACTCGCTTTTTTCGAGTTTTCTCTTGTGTTTATTATTATTTTTTTTTTTGAAAAAATCTTTTGTGCTTAATTTAATTAACAGGATTAGGGTTTAAGTTCAAACTAAAAAAAAGATTAGATTTGTAGTTTATTTTTGTAAATTATAATTAAATTATTGTAATTTCATTGAACATAAATATCAAGCATTAAGAGCATATCATGGTAATTAATTATAAGCGGCATAGTTCATCATAAGTCGTTCGTAATATTTTAAAAAATTATAAAATAAATTACAAGTTTATAATAAAAATTTTGAATTTATTAAATTAAATTTATAGTGAATTATAAATATAATTAATATCTAGAATTTTGAATTTAGTTTGTGATGATAAAGTAATTTAGGACATATTAGTATTTTACGTTCACGTTTTGCAGTAAAAAATATTACTCAAGTAAATATTGCGCAACTATATGAAAATAAAGCACTTCTTTTTTAACTTTAAATAAATTATTTAATAAAGTTTGATTTTTAAATATGATATCACTTGGTATCCATATTTTGATATTCATGTTGACAAAATTTGCAGGATTTTGATGGCATTTATATTTAAGGAACAAAACTGACTGCCATCAGATCACTTATTTTATAATTTCGACTGCAAATTTTAAATAGAAAATGCGTGTTTCACAGCCAGTTAAATAAAGCTGTTCATTGACGCCAAAAAAAGTTGTTCATTTTTATCTGAACTGTGATTGGCGTGACTTCAATTCAAATTCTAGCAATTAACTCAAAATTAAAATTTAATTTGTGCCGATTAAAGATTGGTTAATGTTGACATGTGGCTCCAGCGCTGCATCACAGTCATACACGTGGCACTTGGCTACTAACCTTATGATTATTATTTTTGCAGATTCTAAATCTTGTTCATGATGTTTGGGTTACAGCTCACAAACTTCGTCCATGATATTTTCAGCTCTCTCAGCCACATTGGGCACGACGTTTCCCAGCTCTCCCCAAATATCGATGACGATGTTTCTCAGCTGTACCTATCGCTGTCAGCGTGCTCGAGTTTTCGCATGCTTCAGGGTGAAAAATGAGAAGAGGAGCACTCTCATCTTTCCACCGTACTTGTATTAGAGCTTAAATTAAGAAAATTCTCCCTCTCTGTGGCTCCCTCTTCTAACGATTATATTGATCTTCCAGGCTTTCTTTTTCTCTTTCTAGTGAAATTAATCACCCGGCCACCCGGTGGACATAGGGGATTCCCTCCCTGAACCACCTTAAACCTCCGTGTGTTGCTCTGGATGCTCTCTCATTTAAGCATTAACCGTCAGGCTCAGCTCTCTGCGTGTCGCCGTCTCTCGGGACTCTCTCTTTTTCTCTGTATCTCTTGGGATCCCCTACATCTTATGTCAATATTTACATCAATATTTTCTGGTGCTTTCATTGAGACTCTGAGAAGATGGTGGCCAGAACATGCACAACCAATTCCGCTGCCTGCAATGCACAAGCAAGTGAACATTCCATCAGGATGCCAAGTGATGAAGCCTCAGCTTCGACATCCTGGCGCCGCGCCGGATCTACTTCTTCCTCCGGGCGCATCCACCTTTCAGCATTACAGGGGACGCTGGCCAATCTCACCAATAAGGCAGACCCAACCGGTTTGTACTACCCCATATCCCCTGAACCTCTTCCGCCGGTTGCGTCGACTCCCGATCTTCTTCCGCCAAGTTGCGGGGGCTTAGGAACCTCCCCCACTAGCTGTGGCTGTTCCCGCTCCTTTCACTGCTGGAAGTTGTCTTGTTCAGTCGTCTAGTTCCTCCCAGCCTCTCAGGCATCATCCTTCTCATCAGGAAGTACACTAAGGCCAAAATTCTCTCTCACTGTTCCCTGCATATCCACTTTCTGTGCCTGCCGTCTTTCCTCCAGCTTTTCCTCCTTTCCTCACTGAACTAAATCGCCTTTTCCCAGGTGCTCAGGCCCTCCAATACGGATCTGATCCCTTCTTTGGCTCACTTGATGGCAACACCCATTTCTCTGACGACATCCGGCAGGCGCCAGTCCCAGAGGACTTCAGGCCGCCACGCTTTGAATCCTACTGAGGTACTGCTGACCCCCAAGAATACATCCAGGGGTTCGAAGCTGTTGTTTGCTACTGCCAACCTGATGAGGCTACCAAGTGTCATCTCCTAGCCAACACTCTAAAAGGGGCAGCCTTCAGCTGGTTTGTTAAGCTGCCCAGAGGCCACATCTATTCGTATAAGCATCTAAAATGGGAAGTGATTACTCGCTTCATCGGCCAGACGCACATGGTCATATCTGATATGATGCTCGCCAACATCAAGCAGGGCGAGAAAGAAAGCCTGCGAAACTACACCAACCGCTTCTTTACCGCTGTGGCAGAAGCCGAAGACGTCTCCCTTGCTGTCGCCATCAATGATTACCTCATGGGACTGATTAGTGGAGATCTATCCAAATCTCTGTAGTTGATGAAACCCAGGAGTTACTCTGAGTTAGTGGCAAGGGCCAGCCAGTTCATACTTTTGGAGTACGCTGAAGGGAGCGGTTCCCCCGATGTCACCAAACCCAAAGTGAAAAGAAGGAAAAATCGGAGAGACGAAACATTGAAATCTGGTAAACACTAACCATCGTGCACGATGGCCCTTGCCAAACATCTATCTCGATGTTTATCAAACTTCATGATTTCATGGTGGATCCATATGTCGTCCACGATATTTATGCACCTAGCACTATCTGATTCTTGAATTCTTATGCTGTTAATCCTAATATTGATATTCATACTGAGGTATTATCTAAAACACAATTAGCTCATCTTTTATTCAAGCATCATGCGATAGGTATGATTCTAACATTAAACTCTCAACTATCATACTTGAGGTTTTCAAGCCTCGTACACGATAGTTCATTATACTCACTCTTTATATATGGAGGTCACCGAGCCTAGCTACACCTGGCAGGCGGGGTCTCCTACCTATATTCGAAACTCTTCCATAGGCCCATCTGGCTAGCAGAAGGCCTGCTAGTAACCTTAGGGCAATCCCTACTATCTACTCATAATACAGGTCCCCCCTAAGTAGAGTGCCTTCGCTTCCCACTAGGATTTGCCCTAACGGAGCTTAACTCATGCCTCAAGTACAAACATCTCTACGATGTTTCAGACGATCTATGTCTTTTTGGCATCGGTTCAGATAACTCCTTCTAGGCAAAATCTCCACTACTATCATTACTTCTTTCCTGTGCAGATACGTAATGGAGTATAATTTTAAGTTAAATTTGGGAAATGTCCTATCAGTTCTATTTTATTCTTAACCTGCTATAAGGGAAATTAACCAGATTACTCCTTAGGGGGCGTTTGGTTCAGTGTTATCTCAATATTATGTTATGTTATCTTTAGAAAGTAATTGTTTGGTTTAATGACATCTTTAAATAATATTATAATTAATTATAAAAATATCATTACACGCTGACATTTAGATGTCACCCCAAATCGGGTGACATCTTAAGATAACACTGTCAATTTGTTATTATAATGTCAATAACTTCCAACTAAATAAAAATAATTTGAATAGCATTGATATTTTCTAATATCATAACATTAAACCAAACAAATGTCCATTGATGAATAACAATGACATTTAGATAACATGACATCTAAATAACATTGACATTGAGATAACACTGAACCAAACGCCCCCTTAATCAGATATTATTTTTTCAAATGCACTCTTTCCACTAGGATCTGCTGCTCTAATGGAGGTCAACTCATGTCCATAGTACAAACATCTCTACGATGTTTCAAACTCCATGTCCTATGACATCAGGAAAGTTCGCCTTAGGAGCTACTCTTAGCTAAGGAATGGGGCAACTTAAGCTCGATCGCGGTTTCTGTGACATCGGAATTGACGATCAGCCAACTCTTCAAAAATTGCCCTCCAAAATATCGACATCGATGTTTTCTACATCATGAAAAATATCGATATTAATATCTTGTGGCTCTACAGATCAGACATTCTGCTTGGTTCATAGCACCTGCAAAGCAAAGCAATGCCTCTCCTCCTCAGGAAGGAGATCTGGAGGAGGTCTGCTCCTTAAATACCAGGTTAGCCTTATTCTTTTGCTCCTCCATCTCACTAATTGCTCCTTTCTTCCTTTCCTTACATGAATCCAAGGGACAGTGAGAAGCGTCAGGGTGCTCCCCTAACTTTATTCATGCAAACTTTAGGCAGCGCGTTCACCACTATCATGGTTCGTATGTCAGGACCCACATAAATATTCGCGCCCAGCATGCGGGGGGCTAATGTTGACATGTGGCTCCAGCGTTGCATCACAGCCATACACATGGTGCTTGGCTACTGACCTTATAATTATTATTTTTGTAGATCCCAAACCTTGTCCACGATGTTTGGGTTACAGCTCACAAACTTCGCCCACGATGTTTTCAGCTTTCCCAGCCACATCGGGCACGATGTTTCCCAGCTCTCCCCAAACATCAATGACGATGTTTCTCAACTATACCTATTGTTGTCAGCGTGTTTTGGCTGCACCGTTTCTAATGCAACATACTTCTTCCAGTCACGCAAACCAAGGGCCTGCATGCTTCAGCCATCACGGACCTCAAGAAGACAAGCTCTTCACCCATTATTTTCCAGCCCCTCCAGTGGCCGACAGCGGTGGGACCACCAGCGTGGGCTCAGCATTGTTTATACTTTTTTTCCTTCGGAAAACCCGGGCCGAGCTCTTCTTCCACCCGCCTATAAATACCCCTAAACAAAGTTTCAAGGAGAAAAAGGAAAAGAGGAGCACTCTCATCTTTCCACCGTACTTGTATTAGAGCTTAAATTAAGATAGCTCTCCCTCTCTCTGGCATCCTCTTCTAATGATTGTATTGGTCTTCAAGGCTTTCTTTTTCTCTTTCTAGTGAAATCAATCACCCGGCCACCCGGTAGGGGATTCCCTCCCTGAACCACCTTAAACTTCCGTGTGTTGCTCTGGATGCTCTCTCTCATTTAAGCCTTAACCGTCAGGCTCAGCTCTCTGCGTGCCACCGTCTCTCGAGATTCTCTCTTTTTCTCTGTATCTCTTGGGATCCCCTACATCTTACGTCAACAGTTAATTATAGCTTATATTTTTGAGTAATTTTGTGTTCGAGTCTGTTCGAGAAGGATGTAGATTAGGAGTGCTTAATTTTCAAATATTATTCAATTATTTAGTCAAAATATAAATTATTTAAGTGTTTATTTATTTAATTATTCTAAATCTAGATAAACCATTTGAAAAATTAAAAAGAAAACTGGGTCCCTTTTCCTAAGGCCTATAAAACAGTCCAGCTCCACGACAATTTTTTAAAAAAATTATTATTTTTTATATTTATTTTATATTTTATGTAAATGTTAATATTAAAATTAATTTTACTTCTTATGTTACACAAAATTAAAACCCAAAAATCAACTTTCATTAGAGTCTCTGTATATTCAATTAAATTTTAAATTTTATTGACAAAAAATTAAGATTTTTTTTAATCAATATAATATTAAAATAGTTCTTTTTTATAATTTAAAACTAAATCAAACCAATTAAACATATGCTCTTAATAAAATAGAATCCAATTAGGAGATTTGAAAAAAATTATGAGAAAAACATCTAAGGTAATTACATACCAAGTTATTTATTAAAAACTAATATAATGAAACTAAGTATAAATAATATTCATTATTATTTTTTTTTATTATAATTATTAGGGTAAATTGCGTCCTAAGGTCTCAAGGGTGTTGTAAATTATCTCAAGTTTTTAAAATACTTATTTTTGGTCCTTCATGTTGTAAAATTGCAACATTTTTGGCACTTCTTTTAGAATATTACCATTTTCACTATTTTTTATAAAAAATATAAAATTTAATTATTTTTTAGCCAGTTTAAAATATTTACATATTTTAAAGAATTATTACACTCCTTTATTCTAGCCACTTTTTTTAAAGATTTAATAAAAACATAAAATTTAATTTCTCTTATTTCTGTATTAATAATTTAAAATTTAAAAATATAAATATTAATATTTTAAAATTATATTCTAAAAATAGTAAAATTAATAAATGAGAATGTTCTTATAGCATATTAGTAAAAACTAGCAATAATATCTTAATTGCAATCAAAACTATAAAACTTTTGCAATCTAAATCTTAAAGACTCAAATTAATTTTTTTATAAAAATTGTGACAAATATATAACATTTCAGCAGAGTTTAATAATGATGATTAGTTTTAACATTTAAAAAATGTATCAAAAAAAAATTCAAAAAAAATGTTGGACATTTCCATATATATATATATATATATTAAAATATTTAATTTACTTATATATTTTTTTAAATTTTTTATTTGCATATATACGATTTAAATAAAAAAAATTCACAAAACTATAATTTAAATCATAAATATTAACTATGAAAAAATTAATTAAAAAACTTGAATGATATATAAGTAAACATAATTTTCTAAAATAATATTTACGTAAAAATTACATTAAAATATTACCATCATCCTTCAATCGTATCTTCCTTTTTTTTTTTCTCACAAACATATAAGTTGACTTTAATACATTTGTGCACATGAAAATTGAACACATAATGATTATTATTTTATACTTAATTAAGAATATGTAGTTTTAGGGTAATTCAATAATATATACCGTCTAATGGTTGAACGTTATTCTATTAATACATTTTTTTTCTATGACTAACATTTAGCACCAAATAATTTGACAACTGAAAGCGAAAACCAATCTCTTGTACAAAAAAAAGTTCATATTTAGAATAAATATAATATTTTAAATTGCCTTATTTAATACTTCTTATTTTTATCATTTAAATATTTGTTACCTTTTATCCAACATAACATCGAGCACCATGACCGCTCTACAATCATTTTAAAATACTTAGACCTTTTAGACCACATAATTCCAATTATTCGAGGGACACTTTTTTTGGAGAATTGACAGAAGAGTAGCTCTCAACGTTAAAAAATGTCATCTCGAGAATTACTTCTTTTGAGGCCTTTCTCATTTGAGAACCAACTATTCGTTCTTTTAAACTCTTCATTGAAGCTTCATTTCCTCTGGTCAAAATCAAAGTCAAATTTCCCCCGATTACACCTTTCTTCGACGATTATTTTTTATCAAATGACTTTGAAAAGCTTTCTCACGAAATATTTTCGAGAAATTCTTTTTATAATTTTCCTCAACTTTTTGCTCGTCTTCCTCCTCATAAAGAGGGATATCTTGACAGATATGAGGACGCTCCCATACCAAAAGTCTCGTGGGAGAGTACGAGGGAGAGGCCGTGGGAGAGAAATTGAAGTGATGAAATCTAATTGAGTTTCAAGATTCGAGTATATATCGAGTTTGTTGCAAACAAGTTCTCTTCCATTAATCCGAGATTCATCTGCTGATATTGGGCCCTGGGCCTTGAATGCAACGCTGTGTTCTAATTGGGCCTCCAATAAGGCCCATGATCTCTCCATCTGAATGAATTTCTGAAGATGTCTAGATACAATGCATCCTATCATTATCAAAACCGAAACAAGCATCCATCATATTAATACCAGTGCCACGTGACGATTTATTTTCTGATTGGATCGATTTGAATTGAACTTTACTCGATCATTAGTTTTTAAAATATAAATATTATAATTTACTTATATAGTATAATATTTCATTATTTTCATGAAAATATGTGAAAGAAAACATTTTAAACAATTTTTTAAAAATAATTCTCCATTCACGGAGCTTAATGAGCTTGATTAAAGTTTGCGATCAAAAAATGATCGAGTTGAGCCAGCTGAGTCAGATATATATGTCATTTAATTTTGTACAAATTAAGTTATAAACCATTATAGTTTGAAGTATATTTTAAATTGATTCATTGTTTTTTTTATATAATATTTCAACTATGTTCCCATAGTTCAGTGGGCCATTCAGATAGGTCCATATAGATATTGCCAATTTTCAGTTAGGTCCTTCTTAAGATTATATTAAAAAACTATATATATATATATATATATA
>JAEMOT010003440.1:113470-147950 GCA_019297695.1 Apostasia ramifera
CAAGATCAGGAATAATAAATAACTTTCATATAAATTCTTCAAATTGCCAACTTTCTTAGCATAAATTTTTATATAAAACAAGCATGTGACAATTAAAGAGAAAATCAAATATGAGTTAGTTATAAGACCCTTGCAGGCAACATGTATCAATTGATTTAAGAGCCAACTGGAAATGTCAACTATCATAAGTAAGAAAAATTTTATAGTAAAGAGTACATGCATTCTCTTTCCAAAATACTATTTTTATTTAGGTATTAAAATTTAAAATTTTTAAAATTTTTAAATTTATTAAATCGGGTACGGGGCGGGGCGGGGCGGGTGTTCCAGGTAAAATTTGAGTACCCATACCCGTCCCATTAGGGGCGGGTCGAGGCGGGTTTATCGGATACGGGTACAAATTGCCACCCCTAGCTCTTCATGTTCAGTTTAAGGGACCGTTTGGTTCAGTGCTATCTAAATATTCATATTCATTATCTAAATATTAATATTATTTAGATATTTATATTATTTATAATTTTATAATTCTTATTTTGTTTGATTTAATGTTAATATATTAAAAAATTACAACACAAAATTAATTCAAGCTCACTTATTTCTATTATAATCAAGGTAGTATCTAGATTTCACACTGCTTTGAATATTATCTATATGCTATTTATGTTATTTTAGGACAATAATATTATTTATGTGTGTGTCTTTTCTTCAAAAATGCTCCCTAATCAATTTTTTTTAATTTGAAAAAAAAAGAAAGAAAAGGGGTTTCTTATGTTCTTATATTGTAGAATATCTATCGGGTAGGTCCTATTATAAACTGGTCACTGTATTTAAAATAGTTATAAATGAGTTCTTCAGTTTGCAAGTTAATTATGATTGAGTTCCTCTATTGTGTGGTAATTCTCCGCAATATACGTGTGACAGAGTGGTTCTCAGCTACATTTTTTTAATTTTAAAGAAAATAACAAAAATATTTATAGTTCCAGTCATTTGGGACACATGAAAAGGTTCACATGATGTGCATGAATCCAATTATAGTCTCTGTCTTCTATTTAGGGCAAGAAACCTTAGGGACCTAGATGTAATTTATCCTATATTATTATTTAACTAAAAATTAATCTAATGCTTTCAATGGCAACAATATTCGGTTTAACATAATATCTATCATTTGAATTCGACTCGAAGTCAGCTCGCTCGAAAAATATTAACTCAACCTATAATTGACTCAATATTTTCACAATTATATATATATTTTAGATATATTTTAAAATATTATATATGAAAATATAATATATATGAATTATATATAAAAGAGATTTAAAGTATATAAATATATATAATAAGTATAAATTTAACTAAAAAATCAATATATATTATATATTATATGTAAAGTAAAATTTTAAATAAAAAATAAAATTAAAAATTAAACTCAATTCATCAATTTATTGCTATTTAAACTTCATAAGAGATATCTTCAAGTTCTGTCATATTTTCAGAAAATCACATCAAAATATTATTATTCTATTCTTTTGCTATAAAAATGAGCAGGGTGATATACGTAATCAAATTGTGTATGCTCAACTTTATTCTTATATATGTAAAAAATATTTATTATTAATATTAATAATATTATTATTTTTTAAATAGATTTAATTTTGAGCATGCTGAATTCGACCAGGTTGAGATGAAAAAGTCCAGTAATCAATAATTTAAAGCTTTAAGATTCGCGCAAAACTGTTCGGGCCGTTTTAGAACGGCCAAATCACCGCCGTCCGAAAGGAAAAGCGAGTTCCGGTCGTAGCCGCACCCCACGCGCTCGCCGTCGTTAACGGCCGAGATTCCGCTCGACGGGATCTGGCCACCGGCCTCCTCGCTGTCGCTCCCCCGCCACACATCGGCTCATGCTGCTCATCCACATCCACCGATATATATTAAATTGAAAGCCCACGCCTCTCCCCGTTCTCACTTCCATCCCCTCTGAAACTTTTGGCCCCAAGAGTATCACTCTCTCTCTCTCTCTCTCTGTCTATCTTCTATCTCTTCCTTTCTGCATCGTTCTCGGATCTTCCCGAATCGCTTGTTCGTATTTGAATTTTCGTCTTCCTTTGTTGGCGTTTGAATTCATGATTTGAGACTTCGTCTTCTTGCATCTTTCTAAAAGGATCTTCCTGAATCGCTGTGTTCGCATTTGAATTTATGATTAGAGACTTCGTCTTTCTGCATCGATCGTTCTTGGATCCTCCTGAATCGCTCTGTTCGCAGCAATTTTGGATTTGTGATTTGAGACTTCCGTTTTTCCTGCATCGATCGTTCTTGGAGCTTACTGAAATCGCACTCTTCGCATTTGAATTTCTGATCTGAGACTGTTCGTCGATCTGATTGCAGGAAATGGAGGGTGTTCAGAGGTTGAAATCCGGGTTCGAGACCTTCAAGAACGAGGTCTACGAGTGCGTATTACGATCTGATCTATCCCAATTGATCTCTGTTCTTCAGAATAATTTGAGAATTTTGAGTCCTCTGTAGAGAATTTTGCCCAATTATTTCCGAATTCATGGCAGGAAGAAGCCGGAGGTGTTCAGCAAGCTAGCCGAAGGTCAAAGCCCCAAGGTGTGTGTATGTTTTTTATTTTTATTTTTATTTTTTTTAATGAAGTTGCCAAATTTTCTAATTTATATTTTGAGTAAATATCACTCAAATCTTTGAGATGAGAAATAATGTTAATTTTGGTACATAATTTTTTTAATTAATTAATTTAATACTGAAATTTCTTTCAGGAAAATTCGATTCATTATTATCTTGATGTTATGTTATGTAATTTAAATGTTATTATATCTTCATATTATCTTTTGACTAATTATTCAATAATCTTATAGAAAATTATTTATAGATGACATCAAACTAAATAAATCAATTTTACTCATATATTCAACTTTTAATTTGATTTAATTTTTTATTTTGAATTTATTTTTGAATTAAATGATACTTAATTATAAATCATATTTTTTAATTAAAATATTTATTATACATTATTATAAAAATATATGTACACATATTTATAATTTAATTTATTTAGAGGGCGTTTGGTTCAGTGTTATCTCAATGTCCATATTATTTAGATATCATGTTATATACATGTCATTGTTATTCATCAATGGACATTTGTTTGGTTAAATGTTATGATGTTAGAAAATATCAATGCTATTCAAATTATTTTTATTTAGTTGGAAGTTATTGACATTATAATGATAAATTGACGGTGTTATCTTGAGATGTCGCTCTATTTGGAGTGATATCTAGATGTCAGCGTATAATGACATTTTTGTAATTAATTATAATGTTATTTAAAGATGTCATTAAATCAAACAATTACTTTCTAAAGATAACATAACATAACATTGAGATAACACTGAACCAAACACCCCCTTATATTAATTATCCCAACATATTTTTAAAATAAAATATCTTGATTATATATTAAAAAATTATATATATGTATATATAATATCTCAAATTGATTTATTTTAAAAGAATAGACTTCAAATCACATATCTTAAATGAGTAATATATGAGCGCGTTAGACAAAACTTCTCTCATTTATCCAAAATTTCATTTAGGGAAAAGTGTAAAATAGGATAATTGATGGTCTATTATATAAAAGTGAGTCATCATTAATGTGACCCACTTTGCAATATTATTTAAATGGGATAATTAACTACATGTTATACAATTTAGCTTTATTTATGTCTTACTCATTCATTCTTAATTAATTACACTATGTATATTCAAAATATTATAAAATCTTACATACACACATTTGAGTTAAAACTTAATCAAAATCTATCTGAAAAAAAAATTGTCAGTAAATCATTAAAATTATATTTTTACTCTTAATTGTATTTATTTTTCTCTTCCTCAATACCACACTAAAATGCTGATTTGTTCTAAAATCAATTCACGTCGCGGATATCTTCTTCCTTTGTCGCCACCTAAACATTAAGTTTTTAGGATTTTCACTCAAAATATATTTAAATATCCTTAAAATAATATGATGAACGGCTCAGTTTTTTGTAATTTAATTATAATTAAGTTATTGAAAAATTATGATTACTCATTATAATAGAAATAAGTTAAAATGTGTGTATGTAAGATTTTATAATATTTTGAGTGTGTATAGTGTAATTAATTATGAATAAATGGATAAGATATAAATAAAATTAAATTATGTGGTATGTAGATAATTATTCTTATTTATATATAAGTCTTATTAAGGTATTATTCCAATCTTTCAATAATAGAATTATAGCCGAAATTAAAAAAAAAAGGGGGGGCTACTTTTCCCACGATACTGCCGATAGAGAAGGCAAAGCCTTAAAAAGATTTGTGAATAAAGCAAATTAAAAGTTGAATATTCAATATTCATACAATCATAAATTACGAATAATTTATCCTGTATAATTGCAAATGGCTCCCCGCAGTTTCTGATATTTGCGTGTGCGGACTCCCGGGTGTGCCCGTCGGTCCTGTTCGGATTCCCGCCTGGAGAGGCATTCGTCATCCGCAACATCGCCAACATGGTCCCACCGTATGATCAGGTAATTACAATTATTTACTATAATTCATTTTAAATTAATAATTTAACGGATATATATATATATATATATATATATATATATATATATATCTCAGTAAAATCATCAAACATATCTAAAGCCATGTATAAAAAGTTAATAAATTTTAAATATAATATTAAAATAATTTTTGATAAGTTGATTTTCTTCAATTAAAATTAAGAAAAAATTATATATGCCACTTTAAAATAGAATTTTTTATTCTTTTAATTGCTAATATTTAATACTTACATATATAATCTCATACTTTAAAAATATAATTACAAATTACACTCTCTTTCTCAAATTAGAAAATATCTAGATCTTTTATCTTATTAAAGTAAAAGAATATTTAGTCATTTATCAATATAAAAAAAAATCTAATTGCATAATTATACTTTCAAAATATGTGATGATATATATAAATATTTAATTTTGAGCATTAAATAATTAAAAAGCTCTTATTTAAGAGTTACATATATAATTCTTCGTAGAATTACGAAAATATTATATTTGAAATTTGTTTGCATATATAGTTTATAATACTTTGATATAATTAGGCACATCTGTTTTAATATTCATGTAAAAATTTGTTTTATAATTTTCATTTTATTACAAAACATGTTTTTGTTCTCCACAGACCAGATATGCCGGAGTTGGTGCTGCTGTTGAATACCCAGTTGTCCATCTGAAGGTATTAATATATACCCAATTTTTTTAACGAAAATATGCATTTGAAGTAAATGTTTCATAAAATATTCGCCTGAATTGCAAATTTCCCACCCCAAACGGCAAAATATGTTAGTTATTTTTAATATCGTTGTTTTTAAAATTAAATCGTTGTTTTTAAAATTCTTTATTTTTTAAGTCTAAGTTGTTTTTAAAATCTGTTAGTTAAAATTCTTCGTTTAAGTCATCCTTTAACTAAAATTAAAATAAAAAATTTAAATTGCAAACAAAATATCAAAATTTTCTTGAGCAATTTGTTAAGGGAATTTTGTTTTTCAGCTCTAATGTGAAGATTATTTTAAGCACACCTTTTGACTACTGTATGATGGAAATTTTGGATGTGAAACATCGAAACTAATCCAGTTGAAATATAGTTAACAATGATAGAGATATGGTATCAATAATAATAACCAAGCTTTATCCCTTTGGGTAGAGTTGGCTACAGTAATTTTTTATTTTTATTATACTCTATTAAATAATAAATTTTTATTTAGTTCTAAATATGTAAATTTATTTTTAATATTTTTTTGAGTTTTTGTCTTTTTTTTTCTTTTTATAAGAGTAAAATTCAGTAACTCAATACTCATTATTGAAATTTCAATCAGCTTAGATTTATATATCCAAATTATTTAGGTCGATCTTTTTTGAGTTTATTCTCAATTAAAGCTATTCTAATCTTATCAAAGGTTTACTCATTTCTTATTATGTCCTTTTATAGATATTCACTCATTCATCTTTACAATATTGATTTTATTTATATGTTTTTGATTTATAAATAAACACTTAACACCATATAATTTCATTGGTCTTACTATCGTTATATGAAATTTATGTATTAGCTTTAGTGGGATTTTTTTAGTCAGATAACTCATTAGATACCTTTCTCTACTTAAATCTAATTAATAATATCACTATATTAAAAAAAAATATTAATATTTATTTTACTAAAAGTTAGTACAAGATAAGGCTATGAAGTAAAGAAGAAGGACTTAAGATAATATGCTGAGGGACTCAAGTTAACCCCAATCATTGATCCCCTCCAATAAGGGTCAATCTGTAGGTCGCCAAGTTAGTTCTCTTTTGCCTTAATGGATGTCGAAGAAAAGTCCCTTCAATTTTAGCAACGAAGCATCTCTCCAAGCTCCCATACAAAAATAAGCATATCACGAAGACCGCCAACCCTTGCTCTTCTCCTCCCTCTTATAGGCATGCAATGGGATTGGAGATCAAAAAAGGTGCCAACCACTCATAAAACTACTACCATAGATCAAATGAATAAAACAAGTCAAACATCTAAACTACCATTTGATCAAATTGTTCATCCTCAAGATTAGACTTCCTGACCAATATTTTTGTTAATGTCTTAAAGTTCATCCAAATCCATAAGACAATTCGTGTAGATCTGCACTGCCAACAAACACACAATCCAATTCATCATAAAACAATCTAATCACTCCAAGGGCTCGTTTAGTTCAGGGCCTTCAGGCTTTTTTTTTTCCAGCCTAACACAAATTTTAACTATAAAATCAAATTTATTTTACATCCAACACAAATACGAACATTAAAATTAAATTTATTTCACATTTTACATACTTCTCAATATTAAACTAATTTTTTTTTCCATTAAATCTATACAACAACAACCAAGCCTTAATCCCACTAGGTGGGGTCGGCTATATAAATCCTTTGTTTCCATTGCGCCCTATCAGTTACCAAATTCTTATCTAAGTCTAAGTGACTAAGATCACTCCTTATAGTTTCTTACCATGTCTTCTTTGGTCTCCCTCTTCCTCTTTGTACATGGGCAAAATCCAATAACTCAATTTTTCTAACTGGAGCTTCAATCGGCCTACGATTTAGATGTCCAAACCATCTAAGCCGACTTTCTCTAAGTTTATCCTCAATTGGTGCAACACCAACTTTCTTTCGGATATACTCATTTCTCATTCTATCCTTTCGTGTATATCCACACATCCACCTTAACATCCTCTTTTCTACAATATTTATTTTATTTGTAGATTTTCTCTTTGCAGGCCAGCATTCTGCACCATATATCATCGCTGGTCTTACTACAATTTTATAAAATTTTCCATTAAATCTATAAGATAAATTTTTTTTTTCTTATCTAAAATTTAACCTTCGAACCAAATGAGGCCTAAAGTCCCCAGGAACGGATGTTCCAATCTAATCAACGAATAATCCATTCAATACTATTGTCCAGCACTTCCAATCATTATCCGGTATGTCAAGTGTTAGAATAGATAGTTTATTTAACAGCCTGTTCAAGTATGCTACAGTAGTGTGATAGTTTCTCACAGCAAATTCAAGTCCAAAAAATAAAATAAAATATCTCACTAAAAATACTCAAAACACATAAAATTGCACAATATCCTCACTACATTGATGGAGAATTAAATATGCTTTATTGAAATAAATTAAAAAGCAAATCAGTTGCAGAAAATATTAAACTACAAGAGATGTAACAAATTTAATTAAATGGATTCACTTAAACCTTATAATAAACGGTTAATATATAACAACTAGGTTCTTTTAATTTGCCCTTATATGCTACTAAGTTTCTATTTATTATAAATTATATGGTCATCAAGATTAATATGAGAATGTGCATTTAAGCTCTCAGCCATAACCGAAAAAGAACACATAAAGATAAATTAGAAAGATTTAGTTTCTATTCATTTTATGATAAATGGCATTCATATTATTATTATTTTTAAAAAAAAAAAATTATATATTTTGCTATGCCTAAGTTTGTACTGTGGACAGGTGGAGAACATTATCGTCATTGGCCATAGTCGTTGCGGAGGAATCAAAGCTTTGTTATCTATCAAGGATGATGCCTCCAAGAGCTCGTAAGATTCATATAATCATAAGCCTAACATTGAGTTTTACTTATGATCTAACTATACATGTTTGGGTAAATATTTTAAAATAAGATTACAAGAGTTGAGAAAAAACTTTAGAGATAAGCTATAATTTAGATTAAGGAGATATGAAAAAGCTTTGGCTGTGAGTCCCTCTAGAGGTGGAAAAGAGTGGAGAGAAGAGTTGCAGGTAGTTCGAGAGAAGCTCTGCTAGAGAAAGCTAGCCGAATAGCTAAGAGTGGTCGGAGTCGAAGAATCTGGGAGACAAACAATGCTAGCCAATAGTTTAATTACTAAGGTCCAGTTGTTGGATTGGAGAATCTCGCTTCACATCATAAATATAAGTATTTATGATAAGTGGGAAGACAGTAAACGACTCCTCATTAGTACCCAAACAACTAGGCAGCGTGGGTAGGCCGCCCATGCCAAAGTGTCAGGCTAAGTATTGACGATGAGTGACTCCCATTGCCCTTAAGCTGGGTGCCTTATAATAAGGGCAAGACTATAGTGTGACAAGAGCTACTGACTAACAATTTGTTCGCCTGACATTATTTGACTCAAATCAAGCTATTCGGCTCTGGGGCATAATCCAATTAATTGCCTGAACCCATTTGGCAACAAAATTCAGGAGACCTGCCAGCGGATTAGCCTAAATTTATCACGTGCTAGGATTAACTAACATGATCTATGTTTTTTCCTTAACAATACCCAACGTATGTCTCATGAGATGAAGATGTAAACTTAAATATGGGACCATGCCATATAATTTTTAATCCAATTATCCACAAACTTACATTACCACGCAAGTTCATATTTAATACAAAATATTAAAAAGTTCACTTGGAATCACACCTAGTTTGATAGCATGTTTAATTAATTGTCACAACCCGACCACTGTTACCAATTTTTTAATTGAATTTTGCCACTGTATAAACTATAAGCAGCTCATTGGAATTAAACTGTGGCCATTTACAGCAATTTATGCCTTTTTGTGCAGTCACTTCATAGAGGATTGGGTGAAAATCTGCAAGCCAGCAAAGGAAGCAGTGCATGCACTTCATAGTGATCTCTCCTTTGAAGACCAGTGCTCCAAGGCAGAGAAGGTATAAATATATTTTAGGTTGAAATTAAATTATTAAAATTTCCTGATCACTGCATTATCCTTTTTATATGATGTGAGAATATAAAAAATTTAAAATATGCAAACAAATTAATAAAACCATATTGTGAGCGGCGACGCTCGAGGAAAGCCTATCATTGATGAGAACAATGATCAATATTGATAACTTTTTACTAATGAGGGTTTGATTCGGTATTGTCTCAATGTTATGTCATATTATTTAAAAAAATGATTATTTAATTTGATAATATATGTACATAACTAAACAATCATTTATATATTAAAACATCAATATTATATAATATAATATCAAGATGACGTTGAATCAAATTTTTCTTAAATTTAAAGATTAATTGCATTCGGGTTTTTGAGGTTAGAAACATGTTGCAAATTGATTTCAATTTTTCAATAACCTACATTTGGATCCCTATTATAAAAATACTATAGTTTAGTCCCAACTAATATGAAATTGTTAAATTTTAATATTATATTCTAAAATTATTCTTAATCATTACCTTTTTAACTTTTTAGCAAATTATTTATAAATATTAATAGTTTTATATTTAAATTGTAATTTTTTGAGATAAAAAGCAAGAGATAGAAAAATTAAATTTTAAAATTTTTTAATTTGAAATCTTACATTTTTATAGATTGGTGAAAACATAGTGTGTAAATAATTCAAATTGATCAAAAAAAAAAAGGGTCAACTTCATATTTTTCGTCAGGAAGGCAAACAAAAAAGATGTAATTATAATAGAGGGACCAAAAGTCTAGCATTTTTACATATTCAAGAATAAAGATCGAGATTTTTAAAAAATTAAGATCAATTTGTAATATCCTTCAGACTTCAAGGGCCTAGATGCAGTTTACTATAATTCAAAATATAAACTAAAGTGTAATAATGGTGAAATATGAAGACCTATATTTAATTTTTATATATCATCCAAAACCCTTTAATAATCTAGTTAATTATTTGACAAATTATTCATTTTCTGTCCCCCCTCATCTTTTCCACTGGGAATGAATACTTGCAGGAAGCTGTTAATGTCTCTCTGAATAACCTGAAGACTTACCCCTTCGTCAAAGAGGGACTGGAGAATAAGACCCTCAGCTTATATGGAGGATATTATGATTTTGTGCATGGTACCTTTGAGACATGGAAGGCCTAATGATCAAAGCTTGCAGCTTCCCCATATAATATACCCTCAAGCTTCAAGTACTATTCTTCTTCTTCTTCTTCTTCTTCTTCTTCTTCAGTGGTTAATAATCCAGTGTGCTTTTTGAATTTTATGTGAGGATATCTCATCTTGTTCTTATCCCTAATGAAAAATATTTATATCTCTAATAAGTGTGATGCATAGTTCTTACTGAATTTTGGGAAGCATGAAATGAAAATACCATCACTAGTGCCCCCACTTATGTAAAACAGTACATGTGCCATTTGAACAAGTATATATGTACCTTCCGAAAACATTTTGATGCACCGTCAAATTGAAAATTATAGAAAAGATTAATAAAATGATACGAACGTATACAATGTAGAGAATAAGAAACAATAGTACTGAAAAGAGGAGAGCACTAGAAAGAGGATATGAAACATATACAATGTTTTTATTCGATTAAAAATGTGCCTGAATATGTATTAGTTGAAATGGCATAAAGATTGTTTTTTTTGAGTTTGCAAAATCTAATGGTTTGTAAGCAAGTCCTACAAACAAAATTTATCACTATCCTCGAAGGTTTCAAAACAAGTGATTCTTTAAGATAAATACATATGAGAATTATTTCATATTGGATAAACAATAGCGAATTTGTTGAGAATCCCTCATGAGAATGAGGAGATTGTCATAAAAAAAAATAAAAATAAAAATAAAAATCATCAACATTTCAATGATTGTTAACCTCAACTGAGATGTGGATCATTGAAAAAATTAAGCTTTAATGAAGGGATCATCGAATTGAAACCTCGTCTAAGAGATTTGACATGGGCCACTGAAAACATCCTTTAGAGTTCCACTCCAAGATTCAAGTCAGGGTTTGGCAACCTAAACATTGATGGCCATGAACATTGACTTCCAAGGAAAGGGTTGTTCCATTGATGAAGGATCAGAACTCTGACAAAAAGAAACTTTAATGTTCATATCTAGGCTAGACATCAAACTTCATCCAAGGAAATCTTCGAAGAAGCAACCTTCGAGGAGTTACGCTAGACTTCACAGAGATGTCTTTGAGTTAAAAGAGTTGCTTATCAATTTATTCACTGAGAAGATACTTCTTCATGTTAAATTAAATTTGTTTTTCTTAGACAATTATAGGGATTGACCACGTAGGCCTGCGAAACAATTATGGAGCATAAGCCATGTTAGCTTCTAACCAAATTGCCAAAGGAAGTGGCATGGATACTGACATGCAAGTATATTCTAGGAAAATCATGCTAAAGACACAATACCCATTTTCTAGCTATAAAAGGGGCAAACATATGAAGTTATTGTGTAGTTGATGTTTTTACTTAGATAAGACTCTATCAGAGTGAATTTAGAAAGCATCAAGGAGGTCCTAGCCAAGAGGTTAAGTACAATGAGATCTGATTCAGGGGTGATCCAGTCTTCGAAGCTCTGTCATCGTCATTGTGAGAGAAGTAGAAGAAAAATAGAGAAAAGATTCTATTTTCGTCAAAGTTGTGAATTCTAGACAAAAGCCCCAACAACTCTTTGGTAAATCGTCGAAAAGACTCACCCAATCCTAATCCTAATGGCAACTATGGGTTATTTGACGTCTCATGTATAATCCATGTAGTTAATATAAGGTCCTAGAAAAATTGTCTGCACTTACTCTTTTATGTCTATAGTTGAAATTGGATCCTAGTAAAAAACCTCAAGCTTTTCGACAACGCAAGTTTTTTTGATCGTGATATTGTGTCCTCTTCATCGGTCATTATTTCTCGTTGATGAAGTTTTTTGTGTTCCCTCTCACTCGACTGCATCAAAATGGAGGTGCTTATATAACTATTTGCCTTTACCAATTAACTTAAACTTCTTGATTGAAAGATGTTTATCACCTATGTTGTGTCTTAACATCAACTCAATTCACAAACCATATTTCATTTTTCGTTTTATATAATTCCTGTGTAGAGAAATCAGAAAAAATATTCTAAAATGTTGAAATAAATTAGAAGTTCAAAGAGAAATCCGACTTTGACAGATGGTGCATTTTTTCCCTTGTTAGCGAAGAATAGATCAAAAATTGAGTGCTTGGTTTCTGAATCGTATCATGATCTACAGGATGTAACAAGCATAGATATACTCATTAAGTCGTGAAAATTTTGATGCTAATGAGTTGCAAGTAATGGCAAAATTGACCAACATCAAGCAGCTTAGAAACCGCAAACCGGTTCGGATCTCATTCTAAGTCGAACTGGAACTCATTTGGTTAGCATGAATCTCGATTCAGGTCAGACTCCAACTCATTTGGAGCGAGCTCAGAATGTGTAGCATGAATTTCATTAAGAGAATGATGTTCAATGTAGATCAAAATATGTAAAACAGCAGTAAGCATTATTACAGCGTTTAGGGTGTAGCTGAGGATTAGAGAGAAAAAGTGACAGAGCAAGTAGAGAACTTTCAGAATATTTCAAAGCGAAAGTGAACAAGCGTGTGACAAACCACTAATTGTTTTAAAATTAATATAACATAAAATAAAATTAATTGGTATATAAAATCTTTTTTTTCAAATATATATATATATATATATTTATTAGCACAATCTCGTCAGTCTCGATCAAATTCATAAATTACAGTTATCGCCTAATGTTTTCATTATTTTGAAGCACCTGAAATTAATTTCAAGGCATAGCTTCCTAGTCCGTAATAAAATTGGCTGGCCAATGAATATTTGAGCTCACCTAGGAACAGACAGAGAGAATATAAGGAAATAAATGAGTAAATGAAAAAAAAAATTAAAAAAAAAGGTGTACAAAATAAATTTAAAAAATTCATGAAAAGAAATAAAATGTCTGATGCTAGATGGGGTGATTTAAAAGATATATATTATTCAATTCAAGTACCTTTTGAACTCGAGAAAAATGAACAAATTTCAAGCATCACACGAATCATGCGAAACTAGTTATCATATAGCAATCAATCAGAGGAGCTTTTCAATACCTGAAGAAAACTGAAACAGCCGACACCAATACTCGATTCCTCGCAACTCCCCGGTTAGTTCTTATCCGAATGTAGAATGCAACAAGTAATAATTATTCTGACAGAGCGATCCGCGAACAAATAGCTCCAATGTAAAGCAAGTCCTACAGAAAAAGTCTTTACAACTGAAAAATGGTATATGTATCCCATTATTAACCAAAAAACTAGTGATTGAACTACCTGTTTCCATACTAGACTTCAGATCATTGTATTTATAGTAAGTAATGACACTAATGGCTCAGATTAATTCACCAACTTCAAAGCTAAACACTCACTTGAAACCGTGACAAAGAAACTCATCATGTGGTATCACATTTGAATTTAAATTTATTTGATGTAAACGCAAGATATTCGCCAAATGAGTAAATTTGTTGACTTGAGTTCTACACACCGGATTTGTTGAATCAAATCATCCATGGTATGAAACAGCACTGCATTGGACTTTAGATTCTAAAAAGGACTGAAAAAAACATGATTGTAGAGAAAAAGACATAATTGAACAAGGAGTTTAATAGAAGTATCAGAGGAGTTCAATTTTATACTGAAAATAAAACAAAATAATAATTTTCGACTACGTTTTGACTCAAATTGTTGTTATAAGCTGTTAATCTATCATCGTTTCACAATTTTAATCTAGGCCTGACATCAATCAAATAGATTTTCTTGTCAATAATAGCGATTTGATAGTGTCAAAACCTGAAGCTAATGAACAATTTAGTTTCAAATAAACGTAGAACCTGATTCGACATGAAAACAAACAAAAAGGAAGTAATAAACCTGAAGCTAATGGGCAATTTAGTTTCACATAAACTTGGAACCTGATTCGTCATGAAAAAAACAACCCTACAACTCCACAAACGCATAGATATCAAGAATCAAATGAGGGGAGACAATGTTAAAATGAACCTGAATAGCACTAAAATGGTTGAACTCCAAGAATGAAAAGATCACTCTCTCTGAATTTACTTTACTTCAAAGAAGATTTGTTAACAAGGGAGAGGATGCTTTGGGCAATATCAGTAGCAGCATTGGGTAGAGCTGATTTCAGTGCTTTACTGGACATATCTGCCATCAATTTCTCATCCCCTGCAAAATTTGAACACCAAGGAATTCAGATTAAAATCCAGAAAAGAAATAATGATGGTGTCAGAAGATGGCTTAATAAGTATGGCATAACATGCTCATATCCATCTTAACTGTTTAATTTGAGGTTAAACTTGAGTTCCAAACATAATGGCTTTTAATAAGCTATGTAAACATCAAAAGACTTAGCTTTAACCCTGGTCACACGCACTGATGAAATATCTTCAACGGACCTTGTTTCGACAATTTCTTCAATAATAAAATTTTTAGCACTCACTTGACTCCTCTATTGGCTAAATAAGGATAAGTACAGACTGTCCTAAGCAACACGATAGGCATTCAAGGCACTTATAGTACATTTACTTCAATAGAATGGAATAAAGTAAAAGTGAAATTATCATTCCATGGGAATGAAATTGTCATTCCAAAGATGATGAAATAACAATGCCTTTATTTACTTATATAGAATAGAATGCCGAATAAGAAGTGAATAGAAAAAAAAATACTAAAATACTCGTAAATATAACTTAATGAAATTTTATGTTATTTATTATTATTAAATTTAAATGTAATTTATATAAGTGTATATGTACACATAGTATACATATAAGGATGCACACATGTACACATATGTATATGTGAATGTGAACAAAGGTAATTTTGAAATAATATTTTTAGCCTACAAGTAATAGACAAAGAATAACTATTCCTTGAGTGGGAAAAAAGAATATTTATTCCATGAAATGTGCAACAGATATTCCTATGGAATAGCTATTCCACTAAAGTAAACATGGGAATAACCATTCCATATAGAATAAGGGTAGAATGAAATAATCATTCAATTCAAGTAAAACACTTTTAGTTTATTATCTTTGACATGAATTGAATCCCTTTCCATTTCTATAGGTTTATGATGGACAAAATAAAATGACCTTAAGCATCCCCTTTATCTTAACATCTATAGGTATCACAAGATCACATTCACCTTCTCCCCATAAGATAAATTCTAATATGCCCTACTCGATACGAACTCTCATCCATCTAAATAGAATTTTACTAACTCAAATATTTCCAACTTTTTTATTAATATACGAATGAATCTTTATAAAACCTAATCAGGTTTGGAATCTAGGTCAAAGTAACTCGCAATAAATAATTTTTTAGACTTACAGCCTCTCTTCTGGACTTCTTAAGTAAACCCAATTATGGACAGAAACTTCTGTGAATTATCTCATACGATAATAAATAGCTTTTACTATAAGGCAAATATTAAGCATTTTGGGAAACATTTTCCACATGCAAGTCAATAGAATCTTAATAATGAACCAAATATAGATAAACCAAAACAAGTGCGATCAAGATATTATTACCAAACCACAAACCAGATGCAAATTGGTTAAAGAAAGCATACTTTTTAATTAAGTACTGGATAAAACTTACACCAAAGGGACCCTTGGCAAAATTGCAAATGAAAAGGCCACATGCAAATTTCTAAATCAATTGAATGGTTAACAGACAATATCATGCGTGCTGGCGTTTAGTGGACAAAAAAATGCAAACCGCATAATTTATGTGTAAGTACCTTTTCTCTTCTTTAAAAATAAAAGATCATATAATCCAGAAAATGAAGGAGGACGGGACTACCTAAAACCTCATCAATTACAGCCACAAGACTGCTTGAATCAAGTTCATCTTCTGTCAAAATCTTTGATCCTGCTATTTCTGCCATTATACTAGCATTGTATGTCTGATGGTCTTCTGCAACATAAGGCGAAGGTATCTGTGAAAGATAAACAATAATCATAAGAAGAAAGAGAGATATATGCAACCAGTAGTTCTATTGCCTTTGATCTCCTTGGACGCCATTAATTCAAATTAACAATAAAAAAGAGAAACAAACATACGCATGAAACAAAACCTACATTACATGACTAATAGAGTACGAGCATGTCCATAACTCTGTACTGTGAAAGACAAATCATTCAGTAAAGTTAACCATCACCAAGTAATTACAAAAAAATTGAGTTCTGCTTTCCTAGAGAAAATTCCAATTGTGATTAAAAGTAAATATATTGAAGCAATGTATGTTTTTATTTACCAATGGACATCACAATTTCTGAGTGATTTCCTCCACCCCACTCAGAAATTGTGATGGTCATGTAGGTCAAACCAAAGACCTCATGATACCCAAGTAAGCTCATTCCCCACTAGGTTAACATAACATCACTAAGCAGTACATATTTGAAAAACCTGTGTTCCTAAGCGATTATAATCCCAAAGAATTTCCATGCAACAACTAAAAGAAATGAGGCCTTTAATTTTCTTGAATATTGTAATTCTCATTCACCTTTGTCAACCAAGATTAACAAATAGTTCCTAATGAACCCTTAAAAGTCAAGTTCAGTAAATCATTCATTAAGGAAAACTATCTAAACACTATGTAAGTCTTACAAAACACTTTTACTAATCCAAAATAGTTCGATCATCAAGTTAACGGAGCACACGTTGTCGGGTCCCAAGTCCCGGATGAGAAACGCGGAGGGTTGCGTTAGGCAGTCGACAGCCAACGTAAAACTTGTCGAATCAATCATGACATGAATCCTTTAGAAAATTGCGCTAAAACTAGAGCGTTCCCTAGAAGCAACGCGTTGTATTGCCTGAATACAATGAAAAATGGGCAAGGGCCGCTGCATCAGCGCCCTGGTGTAGTGAAAAGTGAGCAAAGGTTCCACATCATGGATAGATGCGGGTAAAGAAGCTAGTCCATCATACTAGAACTCAAGTCAATAGGATTAGATTAGGAACTTAGAATATAGGCAGCCTGACGGGCAAGTTAATGGAGTTGGTGGATATTATGATTCATAGAAAGATTAATATTTTGTACCTGCAGGAAACAAAATGGGTTAAAGAGAAAGCTAAGGAAATTGATGACTTAGGTTTTAAACTTTGGTACTCTGGTAAGAATAAAAACAAGAATGGAGTGGGTATAATTCTGGATAAGAGCTTGAAGGATCGCGTAGTGGAAGTTAAGAGAAATTGTGATAGAATTATGGCTTTAAAAATTATAATCAATGAAATGATTATTAACATTGTAAGTGTGTATGCTCCCCAAGTTGGCTTGGATGTGAGCATAAAAGAAAAATTTTGAAATGATTTAGAAGAGTTAATACAAGAGATACCTCAGGAGGAAAGATTATTTATTAGAGGAGATTTAAATGAACATGTTGGAAGTGTTGCTGAGGAATTTAACAGTATCCATGGTGGACATGATTTTGGAGAGATAAATGAGGAGGGTAAAACTATTTTAGAGTTTTCTTCAGCATATGATCTTGTAATTGCTAATACTTTATTCAAGAAGAGAGAGGAGCATGTTATCACGTACAAGAATGAAACTTCAAGAACTCAGATTGATTATTTTCTTATAAGAAAATGAGATCGCTTGGATTGTAAAGATTATAAAGTCATTCCAAGTGAATATTTAACTACCAACATCGATTAATAGTTTTAGATTCCGAGATAAAGTATTGGAGAAGAAATAATAAGTCAAAATCCTATACTCGGACTCGATGGTGGAATCTAAAGAATGAGAACAGACGTATATTTAAGAAGAAAGTTCTAGAACTTGGGCAATGAAACATTAACGGAGAAATTGACCTTATGCGGTTGATAGTTGCTAACTGTATCCGTAAAGTGGCGAAGAATGTGCTGGGAGAATCCAAAGGAATGATTCCAAATAATAAAGATACTTGGTGGTGGAAAGATGATGTACAAAAAAAATTAAGGAGAAAAAATTTGTTATAAAGATTGGTTTAAAAATAAAAATAATGATAAGTAGGAGAAATATAAAGTGGCTCGATGAGAATCTAAGAAAGCAGTAGGTAATGCAAAAAATATGGCTCTTGAGAATTTATATAAGAAGCTAGACACTAAAGAAGGAGAAAGACAATTATATAGGATTGTCAAGGCAAGAGATAGAAAAACTAAAGATTTAATTGAAGTAAAATATATTAAAGATGAAGATCAAAGAGTACTTTTTATGGAAAAAGATATCAAAAATAGATGAATGAGTTACTTTCAACAGCTTTTCAATGAGGATTGTGAAAATTCAATTGATCTTACAGAATTCACCACCCTAAAAGAAAGTAAAAATTATTCTTACATCCGACGTATTAGTAAAGCTGAAGTCTGGAAAGCTTTAAAGAAGATGAAGCATAAAAAAGCAGTAGGACCTGATAACATCCCAATAGATGTTTGGCAGTGCTTAGGAGATGAAGAAATTTCTTGGCTCACTAGATTGTTTAATATAATTTTGAAAACTAAAATAATGTTAAATGAATGGAGAAAGAGTATATTAGTACCTATTTATAAGAATAAAGGCGATGTACAAAATTGTGCCAATTATAGAGAAATTAAATTAATGAGTCATACTTTAAAACTTTAGGAGAGAGTGATTGAACAAAAATTACGTCATAATACTAAAGTATCAGAGAATCAGTTTGATTTTATGCCAGGTAGATTTACTATATAAGCCATTTATTTATTAAGAAATTTAATGGAAAAATTTAAGGAGAGAAAGAAAAACCTACATTTGATTTTTATTGATTTGAAAAAAACTTATGATAAAGTCTCAAGAGAAGTACTTTGGAGAACTTTAGAAAAGAAAGATTTGCACTGCTTATATTCAAGTTATTAAAGACATGTATAAAGGAGCTGTTACTTGTGTTCGAACACAAGGAGGTTTGACTAAGGATTTTCCTATTACAGTTGGATTACACCACGACTCGGCTTTAAGTCCGTATCTTTTTGCTTTAATTATGAAAGTCATGACTGGAGATATCCAAGATGAAATGCCTTGGTGTATGCTCTTCGCAGATGATATTGTCCTTGTTGAGAAAACTAAAGAGGGAGCTAAAGCGAAACTAGATTTTTGGAGAAATGCTCTAAAATCTAAAGATTTTCATCTCAGTAGATCTAAGACTAAATATATGAAGTGCACATTTAGGCAAGAAAGAAATACTTATATTAGAGATGTGACAATTGATGATCAAATTGTCAAGAAAAGTAAGCTAAATACATTGGATCAATTATACAAAATAATGGTGAAATAGATAATGACGTTATTAGCAGGATTCAAGCGGGATAGATAAAATGGAGAAATGCTTCTAGTGTGTTGTGCGATAGAAAAATCTCATCCAGAATCAAGGATAAATTTTATAAAACTGTAATAAAACCAGTGATAATATATGGTGCTGAATGCTGTCTTGCAAAGAGGAAACATACAAATAAAATAAATATTGCAAAAATGAGGATGTTAAGGTAGATGTGTGGATATACACGAAAGGATAGAATGAGAAATGAGTATATCCGAAAGAAAGTTAGTGTTGCACTAATATGAGGATAAACTTAGAGAAAGTCGGCTTAGATGATTTGGACATCTAAATCGTAAACTGATTGAAGCTCCAGTTAGAAAAATTGAGTTATTGAATTTTGCCCATATACAAAGAGGAAGAGGGAGAGTAAAGAAGACATGGCAAAAAACTATAAGGAGTGATCTTAATTCTTAGATTTAAATAAGAATTTGGTAACTGATAGAGCACAATGGAAACAAAGAATTCATGTAGCCGACCCCACCTAATGGGATTAAGGCTTGGTGGTGTTGTTGTTGTTGTTGTATCAAGTTAACGGAGCCAAAGACCATGATTGCTGAAAAAGGTAAGAGAAACAGCTCCTCTCCAACTATTGAGTTTTATGTGAACATAATATAAAAAAAAAATCACCCAATATGTCCTTACAAGTTTTACGAAGTATCATCGTGGACCCATTATGATCCATCAAATCCATCTACTCGTCGTCATAGATTGATAAATTGTGTTCACACTCAATGGATGATCAAGTGAGGGATGACTCTATTAGCCTAACAAACCCATCAACCAAACAAACTTCACCCGTTAAATACTTTCCTCCCTCCTTGAGGACTACTTCTGAGACTGATTAGGTCTTCACAATTCGCTTATTAAGTGCTTCAAACCAACAAAAGGCTTCCAAAACATGCCACACACCTTTTATGTCAGTCACAAACACATCTAACAAGTAATGGATGTTGACGATGAAAATCAACTTTTAAGTAGTCCGGAGAAGAATGGGATCGCTAATTGTCGACGATGGAAATTAACTTCGAAGGAGTTTGAAGAAAAATGGGATTGCTATTTACTCCTGCAAAAATGCTAGTGATAATAGAGGTGAAGAAATGATATATAGAAGATAAATGAAGGAGATAGTGATTTAAGGTTGTTTGAAGTAATCCTTCTACATCCATCGATAAACTCAGCCTACGAATTTCACTAATAAGGAAAGCTTGCCAAGGGAGAATTATAAAGTATCTCTTTGCTAGATTTTGAGATAGCTAAGGCCTTTGTTCACTCTCCGCTCCTGAGTGATGGAAGGGGGGTTTTATAAATGTTCTTGATACCAGTTGGCAAAAACAGGTAGAATATCCGTTTGTAGCTGCCAAGGAGAAGTGGACATTGTGGCACTTGTAAATAGAGAAGTGGTCTACCAGTTGCTACCTTGAAAACCTGTAAGTCATCACCATGTGTCTTTCTTAGACCAAGTCTACCATATATAAAATGATGGTCAAAGTTTTTGGGATGTGAAAACATATCTTGCCGCCAAAGATGTGCAATAATTTGCCAGGAGAGAGCAGGGCTTTGAGGTAGTGGAGCATGAGCAGATAAATTGATTTGCTTTTCTAACATATGAATAAAGGGGACATCCGCTACTCATGCGGGCTAACATTAAAATCGCACTCATACAGAACGATTGCTAGGAGCCTACTAAGAGTAGTGGGAGAAACCCACAATTTAGTGAAGCTATCTTGATGCTTAAGGATCTTAGCTCTTGTGACTTGCTAACTCAGCCTTCTAACGAAAGAGATGACATGCGAGACACAGACGGTTTTGATGGGGCGGACAAATTTCTCAATAAACAATGGTTCTCTAGCCACATGCCTATCCATGGGATCTTCTATGATCAATGGGTAGAACCTAGCGGCCAACACCCAATGGGATGGGAAGTACTTAGACAGCAAGATAAAGACATTCTAAAACAACTTTTCAAAGCTATAAGCACCAATCAAAATAGATGTCCAGAGGAATTCTTTCTTGGATCTTGGGAGGTTCTTCTTGTAAGTTGCTCGTAAAATATAACCTTATTGCTAAATAAGGGCTCATTTGGCATGAATTTTTTTTGCTTTGGAAAATGGTTGTCTTTCTTTTTGAAAAGTGTATAGTGAGAAATAAATTAGTTATATTAAAATTGTGCGGAAAGTGAAATAAAGTTGATCGACATATTGAGAATTGTGTGAAATGTGAAATAAAGCTGATCGATGCATTAAGAATTGTGAGGGATGTGAAGTAAAGTTTTGATTTAATGATAAAATTTTTGTAGGATAGAATATAAAATAATATATATTTATTGAAAAATAAATATAGCCATGACTGCTTTAGTTTTTAACTAAAAAAACTCACATTAAGTTTGGTTGGAGGAAAATAAAGGTTATTGAACAAAACATTTGTGGCTTTTTCCAAAATACGTACATGAAATAAAGTTAATTGACATATTAAGAATAGTGTAAAGTGTGATATAAAGTTAATTTTTTTATATTGAAATTTATGTATGATAAGATGAAAATTATTTTTTTACAAAGATTACTTTTTTAAATAGTTAAAAGCCATTTTAGCCATGGCCGTCCAATCAAAAAGGCCCAAGCTTCTCCTCCCTCCCTTGCACTCACTATTGTCCTTGTGGCAAGAACATACTTGGTGAATTTCTCCACTGACATCCCGAGCTTTTCCCCTATTTCTGAGAAGCTTTCCACGTAAATCCTAGTGTATTTGTTTTTTGCTTGTTTATCCTCATCATTGACACATTTCACAATGTCAGCTAGAGACGGTCTCCATAGCGTGAGATCAATGCCCATGATCCATAGTTGACGAATTTCCTTGTCAACATAGTTCTTTGATTAGAACTAACTACAAGTCAAATATGGACTAATTGCGATTATCGAATTTGAAAATGGCTATTTGGCGAAAAAGTCCTTCACAAGTTAGACATGATATCTTGATAATTCGAGAAGCATGATCACCACTTCATCTTTTGCATTAATCCATAATATCAAGAACAAAAGTTCTACAACAAAGCTGCCAAACAGCCATAGTCAATATCTGTTTCTTTCATATGCTTTCCAGCATCCTCGTGACCAAAAATGAAGGTCATAAGGTTCATTAATACTTGCAAATAAATGATATTCCACTGGGTTAGGATACCATCTTCTTTGAATAAAGATAAAAGGATATATATGAATACCAAAATTGACGGTTTCCCAGTAGTCAATATCTCTGTGCAAGTCATTGCTCCAGCTCGAGAAACTGTAACATCAGCTGCTGCATAAGCCATGTCCATCGCATGCAAAAACCTTCAAGTTTGGTTATACATAAATATATGAACAAACGAAATAAATCGCTCATAAAAAGAAAACATGCCCCTGAAAATCTTAGGCCCTGAGATGAACTTAAGATCTACCTCTAAACTTAATGAAAGCCGCAAATAACAAACAGGTTACCCCAGAGAAAACTGAACAGGAGCAAGGAACACTTACGGTGTCAGTAATAATCGCCGGTGATTCTTGACCAGGCTCTCCATCTCATTGTATCCATCCTGCCCAGTTTGCCATATTATGTATCTGTTCTTGTGTTGTAATAGCATATCATAATACATATTGAGAACCGCTATGTTGATCGTGCTCGCTCCCTGTGATCCCCCAAGCACAAGTACGACCTGAGCCTTCTCCTCCCAGGACTTTGCCGCCGTGGGAAAGAAATTCGATCTCGCCGCAGCCTTCGACGCAAAGCGCCTCAAGGAAAGCCTCACCGGGTTCCCGTAAACCAAGCACTTCTTATCAGGAAAATGCCGCGAGCACGCATTGAACGCGAGGAAGATCTTCGCGGCGAACGGAGAGATGATCTTATTGACGATCCCCGGAAACGAGTTCTGCTCCTGGATTACGATTTTTATTCCGGAGAGCGCAGCCGCGAGGCAGACCGGTGCTGCAACGAATCCTCCGGTGCCGATGACCGCTTGAGGCCGGAAGCGTTGGAGGATTTGCCAGGCGACAGCCATAGCCTGGAGGAGGCGGAAGGGGAGGATTAGGTTTTCCGGAGAGAAAATTGGTCGGATTAGGCGGGAGGCCGGGATGGCCTCGAAATCGTAGCCAGAGGTAGGGACAGCTCTGCTTTCCATGCCGGAGGCTGTTCCGACGAAGAGGAACTTCGAGTCTGGGTACAAGCTCTTGATCTCGTCGGCAATGGCAATCGCCGGGTAGATGTGGCCGCCGGAGCCTCCTCCGGTAAAGACAAATCGAAGGGGAGCTGAGCTGGTTTCGGATACCGTCACCAACGGTGCGTCGGAGTTTTCTTCTACTCGATCTATGGAAAGGCAACGAGAAAGAAGGTGGTGGCAGTCATGGCGGCGAAAGGGGCAGTTTCTGCGTCCGCCGGTGCAAGCACTGCGCCGTTGGCATCGACGGCTTGGGTATTTCTGGCGGGCAAGGTAGCGTTTCGATGATTCGGAGGAGGGAGAGAATGGTAGGAAGAGATCCCTAACAGCGGCCATGGACGGAGGAGCTTCGAGAAGGGAAGCCGATAGGAGTCATAAACCCCCGCGTGTACTGTTTACTGAGGAATAAGAGCAGAAGCCGACAGGGAGGAAAGGAGGTAAATAAATGAGGAATATTAGTATTTTTTGGTTTCATTGGGGTACTTACGTCATTTTACAGCTGTGATGGTTGTATGTACCGCTTTAGGCGAGAAAATTGAGAGAAAGCGAGGGGGAGAGAGAAAATAGATGATGCATTTAATTAATTTATGATATATCTTTTAAAAAACAATATTGTTTCTAATATTTATTATGTTATAATAAAATTAATAAAATTTAATTTTTAAGATCTAATTTAGTAATAAAATTTAAAAATAGTTTATTTGAATTTTTTATTTTTTTTAAATATATAATATGAATTATATTAAAATGTATATTATATGTGAAATAAAGTTGATTTATTTATTAAAACTCTAACATAATATAACAATTTAAAATATCGTCGTCTTGCATGCGGCCTAATAATTAAGTTGCAACGCACTTTTGAATAGCTAAATCAATTAGATGAAAGGTGGACGTCACTAAATCTTTCATAAATTGATTTTTATTCTATAGATATTGTACTTATTTTAGGAATGAAACAGCATTAGAAACTAGATAACCAAAGGTGTCAAAAGCAAATGGCTGAAAGTAAACCCCATCAGCATGACAATCAGCTAAATATTTATCAACATTGTGAGCAGCAACATGACAAGCAACTTTCCTCGAAGAAAGATCATTTCGAATAACTGCAACGACAGATGTTAATGGTGAGACACTAGCCTTGTATGGCATGAGCCCAAAAATGGGCAAAAAAATATCTTAATAATATTTTAAATTTATTATAAATTTTAATAACTTTATTTTACATCCAACATAAATTCCAACTTTAAAAATCAACTTTATTTCACATCCAACATAAATTTCAACCTTAAAATCAACTTTATTTCACATCCTACACACCTCCCAATATTAAAACAAATTTCTTTCCCATCAACTCTATAAAATAAATTATTTTCTCTTTTCTTATCCAAATTTATCCTCCAACCAAACAAGCCCACTGTGACATCTAAACAGAGATCAATGCCCACAAATCAACCATACACTAAAATATCCGCAGGTTGAATTGAGTGCGTCTCGGACAACAAAAAAGTCAATAGAACCTCACAATGATATCGCACCCCATAGCAAACAAGACCATCAACCAAATCATTACGTACCACATCATGTTAAAAAGTATAAACTAGTCGAAATGCACAATGTATAGCATAATTATCCCAAACATCAAAAATCTCAATATGACATAAAGGACATTATCGACATCCAACAAATATAGGTATCAATAAGCGATAATAGAGTATGGCTCGATACTCAGCTGGTGAAAACAACTGATCAAAAACTAACATTGGAGTAGCTAATAATATATTTTGTACACGATCAACAATAAGATATTGGAGAACCAATCTAGGTCACACTCATGAGGATGGACCTTCAAGAAATCTAAGTTCTCCTATGATCCCTGAAGAACTATACAGCTCTTGAGCTATAGTAGACGAACTGAGGCAAAGTGAGGATCCTTAGAGTCTAGAGAGGCCTCACAAATACCCTGCTGAAGTGCATCTATCCCTCATACTAGTCATTGCGATTTGACGGTGCCCTCAATTCCCATAGAAGGGGAGCTAAAAGGCCCCTTCAGGTTTTCACGAGTAGCGTGTGCATCACTTGTGCCTACAAAAAGAAGTGGAAAGAAAGTAATTATTGTCTCAGGCTCTCTCCTCTTCCCTACTCGAGGCCTAGGCAATGCGATGTCCGCAGAATGTAGTGACAAATCAGCACCACCACTCTTATTTAAATCTTTGCGTCTACATTTCATCCCAGCTCGGCCCATGCATAGGTATTTTGTTCTCATTCTTTTCTTCTTTCCTTATTATCACACCATTTTTCATACGAAAAAATCTCATCTATCCCATTAATTATCTTGATTTTTGAAGATACGAAAACACTGCCAAGAGAACTTCTTCTATACATTGTAGATCATTCATGAAAAAGGATAATTCTACCCTATGCGTGAAAATGAGCCAACACACACTTCATAAGTTATTTATTTATTTATTTAGGTATCATAAGTAAATATTGATTAAAAGAAATAAATTATCAAAATATAAGCAATTGTGCATTAAATTTTTGTGCATGATTGCCAACCAGTCCTACTTGATGAGAAGTTAATAATGTGAAGCAATTAATTTAGGTTTACTACCTACTTTTTCTTTCTCTATTAAAATTAAAAATATTTTTGTAATAAATTAATGATTTATTTACTCCTCATATGTGATAAGGATGATGCACAATTTTATTGTGTGCATGACAAATACTTGTAATGCATATAATCACAATTTTTAACACGAAAACCCCTCTTTTGTTAATAGAAGACGCATTTTCTATTACCACTACTGATGTAAAAATTAGACTGAATCGTTAAATTTAATCGATCTAACTGCAAATCTACACATCACTAATTATATGCCAAAAGCAGATCAAATTATAATGAACTAATATTTAATGTTTATTATAACAATAAATTAATAAATAACTATTTTTTATTTTAAATATTTATTATTATTTTTATGAGTGTTCTTATACTTTTGATTTTTTAAAAAACAGTGATTTACTGACTTACTCGGTTTGATAACCAGAATAACTAGTCCGACTATGAACCAAATAATAAGTCGTTTCTCAATTCGGTTTGAATTTTACGGCATTGATCATCACTGTGTTTTACAATGAAATAATTAATATTTGGTAAGTTTTCTTAAAGGGATTATAATTATAAATGTTCTAAACATGTTTATATATTACGTTGGATAAAAAAAAACTCTTTTTTTGATTATTAAAATACCCAAATACTAAATGTGTAAAATAGAGTCAAAAATTTAAAAAAAAAAAGAAAAGATAGAGACAAAAATTATTATAAAAAAAAATTAAAGTCAAAAATACCCCATAAATAATAATAATTATAATAAATTCAAATATATATATATATATAGTTTTTGATAAAAAGTCAAAAATATTTAATGGAAACAATTTTACTTTAATTATTCCTCAATTGCACATCGAACATGACTATGTTGTCAAAATCACTTATTTGTTTATTTGTGATTTTGACTATGTTGTCAAAATCATGATCATATTTGATGGCAGCCTAAATATTTTGAAATAAAAATGTAAGAAGATGAAGATATATGAGTAAGGTATCGAATTATTAACTCGAAATATAGTTAACGAAGTACTGATTCGCTTATTAGAAAGCATCCTCCGGGAGAACCCCCACCCCCTTCCTGTCGTGCTCCGTGCTATTTATATTTATAATTAATGTCGTCTGATACTTAAATTAAATAATAGATTTTACCTAATTTTTCATACGATATGGTGGCACATGCGTTCGCTTTATGGAAATTTGTGGGGTTCGTGACGATCTGCATTACGATATATTGATTGGTTGTTGTTTCCTCTTTTTAAACAAGAGATTTTGATTTTTCCTTCCAGATGACAGCCTCTCAAACATAAGCACTCTAATCAGGTTCTTGATCTATCTTTACCACATGTATGACATAAGATAATGTTAATTCGCCAAGTTTTTAAAAAGTTTGGGCTTTAGTTATCGAAAAACTTGAATTTTAGTTTGAATATGTCTTTTGAATATGTCTCTTTTTTATCGAAATTTGGGAGATTATGTAATAACCCACCTAAAAAATACCTGTTAATAATTATATAAATATTTTTCTTGATCTAATATAAGTACATCTGTAATCTTAGGACTTCAAAATAATTATTATATTAAAAATACAATCTCTGCAGATCTGTTTTAATAGAATATATTTTTTTGAAGCTTCTTGAAGCTTCCCCTCACCTTCCTCTTACCATCCATAATAAATAGAAAGTCTCCTTCTGTAACTTTCCGTTAAAATTTAGATTTAGATTTTTTTGATTAATTTAATTTATTATGATAAAATTAATTTTTATTTATGAGATTAATTATTTAAGATTAAATATATGAAATATTAAATATTTGTTATGCGATTCAAAATTCAAAATGACTGAAATTAATATTTAATTTAATTAAATCAGATTATTTAAAATTTAAATCCAATGAATTTAATTATCCATTAAATATTCATAACTAGCTCCTTAAATTAAGGCTAAGAAAAATTACAGAAATACCCTCAGATTATTATTTAGAGAAAGAAATAGAGTTTCTCGGCCTAAAACACCGATTTAACTCTTTCCCTTCTTTAACCGCTGCCGGCCTAGAGAGAGGAGAGAGAAAGTGATGAGTTGGAGAGAGAAAAAAGTCGGATCTCCCTCAAAATCGATGATTCTTCTTCATCTTCTTCTCGATCTACACGTTTTCTTACGCCTTGGATCGGATCTAGTGATTTTGGAGTGATATTTCTTTTCGGATTTCAAAAAAACCTAGAACTATGGTAAATTCGAGGTAGGTTTTTTCCCTAACATTGCTTAATTAAATTCAGATTTATTATCAAACTAAATATATTGAATGAAATTAATATTTTATACAAAGATCTGAAATTTATTTTTGAAATTCTATTAGTTTTTCTGGCTGCATCTCATTTATAATTTTTGGAAAATTTCTGATTGAAGTTTGCTATTTCGTACAACTTGTTTTACGATTTTGTGCATGATTGCTATATACCCATGAAATGCTTTGATTTAAGTATGCTGTTGGGCTTTCCTTTTTTCATATTCATGAGTGATAATTTAAGTTATTAATTAAAATTATATTTATTTAATTTATGTTACGTGCCTCCTAAAAATTCTAATAATAAATATGAAAATCAAATCCTTTTTATTATCTGTTTATCATGCTGTAATTCATATATCCTTTTTATTGCTATAGCTTTATTTATCTTATTGATAAATATAATATAGTGTTTATAATAATTGAATAAATATGAGGTTTGGGTGCAATTTGACGTTGAAAATATCGAAGAACAAACCTTAAGTTTTATTGCAGGTATTAAGCAATTCGTTTGATCAATTAAATACATGCAAATCAATTATATGGCTATTTAATTATATTCATATAACTGATTTATTCTTGAGATTGACCTACGGGAGGGCAAGTGTACGGACTTATCGTCACATTCGATGAGAATATATTGACTCGCGACTGCGATACATACGGGAGGGCAAGTGTATGGACTTGTCATCACATTTGTTGATAATATATTAACTTGTGTTTGTGACACCTACGGGAGGGCAAGTGTACGGACTTGTCATCACATTCAAAAATATAATATAATATTTAGGCAAGCGTATGAGCTCACTATATGACTAAATTTATAATCAAGATTTTAAAGGCGATAATGGATTAAAAATTAAATGTAATTTCTGTGGGATTACGCACCCGCCTTAGCTTGAGCATATGATATATATAGGTGCGACGACGTCCATTGCCATTTTGGGCTAGACAAAACTCCCAAAATTGATTGAGGACCTCATATTTAGCCATTATGGGTCATAGCCTACGGGGCCAGGGGATGACGATCCCCAAATATGTAAAAGGCAGTTGAAGCGTAATAAGAGAAATCACGGCCAAAAAAATAAAAGTAAAATTAATAAAAAGAAATCTGCTCGTTACTTATTTTATTTTATTTTGTTTCTGTTTATATGTTGATGTTGTACTTGTTATGCAAATTATGTTATGTTTGTTTAAGACTTGCAGTTCACACTGTGCTATGTCATCTCTTTATCCTACATGCATGATTAATTAAAATCTATGTTGTATATGTTTAATTATTTATCATTCTTATTATATCATGTTAACATGCTATTATTATTATTATTATTATTATCATCATTATTATTATTATTATTATTATTATTATTATTGTTTAATATTTTTATTTAAAGATTTTGTTAGTGTACAACCTACGAGTCTGTTCTAACAGACTCTGTCACTAACATGGCAGGTACTGGAGCACTTGATCACAAGAATGGGGAGAATGCCGGTCAAGAGAAAAATTAGTTTATTGCCTTATTTCCTAGAGAGTGACTATTTACTTATGTGTTCAGTTGAGACTATAGTAGTTCTGCTTCATTTACTTTAGTTGAATATTTAATTCTGTTCTAAGTTATAGACATGTGAACTCTTGTAGTAGCTTTTGATCTATTTAGTTTTTTTTCGCTGTTGAATTAATCTTCCTTCTCTCCTAACTTAGATAAATTTTAGTGTGACGGCTAGGGTCGTCACACCTTCTCCCTTCCTCCCACCTCCCCAACCACCTACGGCTCCGCCCTATTAAATTCACTTTCTCAATCACCAACAGTCGCTATTAAATTCACTTCTCCCTATAAATAGGCCCCAGAGCTGGAACCCACAACCTCTAGCTCACCTCTTTATCCTTAGCCCATCTTGGTACGACTCCTCCTTTGCTTCTCCAGCGGCAAGACTCTGCTAGAAAAGGTAAGAATCCTGGTCTCAGTAAGTTTAAATTACATTTGGTGATTTTTATTATTAACTCAATTTAATTAGTTTAATTCCAGTTCAACTGATGATTAACCTATTTAACTCATTTAACCTATGTCAACCTGCCTAACCCCTATCAAACTCGATAAATCTGTGTCGACTCGTTATTCTCGAGTTAACCTATTTAACTTGAGTTGACCCGAGTTAACTTGTTTGACTCGAGTTGACCTGTTTGACCCATTAATCTAAATTGACCTGGTATGACTGATTTAACCTATATCGACCAGTTTGATTCACTTGACCTGTCTGACCTGTTTGGCCTGAATAGACCTATGTAACCTAAGTCAATATTTTAGACTATTAAGCCCAATAGTGATTATTTATATTGAACTTAATCAGGATAATTTTATCTGAATCAGACGAGATGTCATCCACCAAACAAACTATTATTGTCTCTCATTCAGGTAAACGACCTTCACTGAACTTAGGAAATCATGATTATTAAATTAAATTAATTATTAAACAAGATGATATTAATTATATTCTGTGAGCTATGTACTGCATATTCTGCATAGCTTTATACCGATATTCTATTGGACTTTATGCCGAGATATTGTACTGGGTTGCATTGGACCTATATATCCTGAGATATATGATGATATGATGCGCTGGGATCCCGGTGGTTGACAAAGCACTTTCTGGACGTGTGGCATCGTGTGGGGGATGTACCTAATCTGTTATTTTGTTATCACACTGGTGATGTATCCGTTAAATCTGTTGCCACACTAGTGACATATCTGCTACTTTTGTTATCACACTGGTAATATATATCTGTGGATTTTGATTCTTTATCATTATAAAATTTATTATATATTTATATGTAACATAATAATGTTATAAATTAACAAGATGATATTATAAAATATTCTGATATCCTGATATATTGGTAAATTGAGTTATAAGATCTCACCTAACTTGTGTCAAGGTGAAGGTCATTTACTCGGTTTGTGTGATTGATTGTTATTTTTCAAGTAAATAATCTGTTGTCAGGAAAAGACTGTAAAATCTCTAGCAATGATATTTTCCTACATCCCGTATAGTCTATTTACTGTAATTCTCTGTATTCTAGTCTAAGGTTACTCTGAGTGACCTGCCTAGTATTTGAACTTATGTAATTCTGTATTAAGACTAATAAAAATATATTTTCTTATAATTTATTCTGTAATTCTGATTGTAAGTCGCTCCCTTATTTTATGGATAATTGGTCCTTGAAAATGAGGGTGTGACAGATTATGTTATTTGTTAAATAAAAAATTAAAGAAAGAAATTCTCCAATAACTATTATTGACCTCAAGGATTCATTTAGGATCAATTCAAATTTAAGATTCGTTTATAACATGAATGCAATTTTAAGGATCTAGATGTAATTTACCTTTATTAAAAACCAAATAATTTTTATAATAACATGTGGCTGTCAAGAGACCCATAGAAAGGATCAAACCTTCCATAATGGTAAGCTAAAAAAAATCAACTAAGGGGAATTATATCTCATACTAAAAATTTTCTTATATTATATGTTGTTAAATTCTTCATTGCTTAAAAAAAAAAAATACATTTTTGATATTTTCCAACAAATATTTCTCATCCTTTTCTATGAGCAACAAACAAAGGAGCTATACAGAGTCATTTTTTTGGAAGCAAAAATTATCTCTTATTCCACCCAAAAAAAAAGCATTCTAGTTTTTCAAGGGCATATTTGATAATTACTCAAAAATAAAAAAAATATTATTTTAATAATAATTTTAATTTATTATAAATTTTAATAATATTATTTTACATCCAACATAAATTTCAATCTTAAAAATCAACTTTATTTCACTTCCAACACAAATTTTAACCTTAAAATTAATTTTATTTCACATTCTTCACACCTCTCAATATTAAAATAAATTTATTTCCCATCAACTCTAAAAAATAAAATATTTTCTCTTTCCTTACCCAAATTTATCCTCCAACCAAACAAGCCCAGACAAGTCGAAAACTTCTTAATTTAATACAATAGCTAAGCACAGATTAGATATTGATATAATTAATACTAAGATTATGAACAAACTCGTCTAACTTTGGTTCGAGCTTTTTTTTAAACTAAAGAAAAAAATAATTTATTTTTAAAATTTAATGAAAAAAAATTTTATTTTAATATTAAAAAGTATGTAAAATATAAAATACTTTAAATTCTAATATTCATATTTGTATTAGATGTTAAATAAAGTTAATTTTTATAGTTGAAATTTGTATTGGATAAAATTTTGTCTCGATCCAAATGAGGCCTATAACTATCGTATTCTGATGTAGACAATATAGAACAGCCACTATGTTCGTGTTATATTAACTCTTTATTGTATATATTTAAAAAAATATTTTATTAGGTTTATATATTAATATGTATTTTATTTTATTTATGATATGTGAAATTATTACACTATTTATTATGTGGATGACTTTTTTTTCTTTTGTTCGTATTTGTAGAGATGATTGAATTTATATTAATACAATAATATAAAATAATTAAATATGCATCAATTTAATAATGTAAATGAAATATTCATTGAAGGTTGTTGAGATAATTGTTGAATAATAGCTCTTATAACATTTATTAGATTTCAGTGAATTAATATAAACATGATGAATATCAAGTTAGATTGAATTAAATTTTTTTAATTTGATTATGGTCTAATTTAATATTTGGATGAAATAAGTTTGATTTGATTTCGCTTCAAGCTAAGTTTAACTCGTTAATTATGAATTCGAACATGCTTAAAGTCAAAATTAATTTTACTTTTAATTAAATTTCAGTCTTTTTAAGTTAAAACCTAAGCATTCATGTATTTATATGTTTAATAAATGTTTTAAATACTACCCATTTATCTTAATTTTAATGATAGAAATAAAACAAAAAAAATATATTTGCCAATTCGAACAAGAGTTGTAAGAAGAAATTTTAAAGTAATCATATAAATCTATTACTTCAAAACTAACATGAAAAAAGTAATTATTTATATTATTTTCAGGATGACGTTGAAAATAAATTTAAGCCATAAAAAATATTATTAGTTAAATCTAATTAATTGATTTTCATCATTTTTAAAATTCGATTTAACTTTTAACCAGCCTTTTATGTTTGATCTTTAAGGCCCTATTTGGCGTGAGGACCAAAACAAGATCAAAATAAGACCAAAATAGTACTAATTTAAAAATAATAATAATAATAATAATAATAAATAAATTATTTTAATTATTCTACACAAATTTTAATATAAAAAATAATATTTTGCTTCACGTACTCAATAATTTTTAATAAAAATATAAACTTTCTTTCACATCTTAGATCAAAATACTCGATTTAAATATTTTGGTCTAGAATGTGAAATAAAGTTGATATTTTTATTTTAAATTATTGAGTATGTAAAGTAAAATAATATTTTTTATATTTGAATTTGTGTAGAATGATTTAAAAAATTTATTTATTATTATTATTGTTGTTTTTTAAATTAGTACTATTTTAATTCTATTTTGGTTCTCGGGCCAAACAGGGCCTAAGGCTCTTTCGGCGTGAGGACCAAATTAGGACCAAAGTGATACTAATTTAAAAAATAACAATAATAATAATAAATAAAAAATTTTAATCA
>JAEMOT010003440.1:148006-170142 GCA_019297695.1 Apostasia ramifera
ATTTATATTATTAATACATAATTATAAATTACATCACTTTTATTTAGTTGACGGAAAAAAAACTTTTCAAAGATCTGGAGATTTAATAATATAAAATGGTGACGTAAATATTTAATTTTTAAGGTTAAGGGTAAAAAACTTGGGGGTTAGATGAATAAATAAATATTGTTTATGGTGACGTATGTAATTCTTCCCCCCAAACGATGACGCTGGATTTGGTTGGGTCACCCGCGGCGGAGCTTCGGCGTGCGCGTTTGCCAGCGTTTCTTGAATTCAAACGGGCGGCGTCCCCTCTCTCTCTGGGTCTCTCTCTCTCCCCCCTCCAGAAAACCTATCTATTCTCCTGTTCTTGAAGAAGAGAAGCAAGTGAACGTCGACGCGTTCAATTCCAGAGAGGAAAGCAACGATCTCTTCCACCATATATCTTCTCCTCTGTTTCCCCTTTCCTTCTCTCTTTTGCAGGATTCTATATGTTTTTTTTTGGGATTCCTTGTAGAGGTCCTTTGATGCAGTGATCCTTTGATCCCGAGTAGCCTGATCTTGTGGTTTCCGCAGAGGATTGCTGCGTTACGGAGGATAGGGAGGAATAACGCTCGCTGCTCCGCTCCGACGAGAAGATAGAGGTAAAAGGAAACCCTCGTCGATGTTTTAATTTATTTTTCAACCTCCGTGCTTCTTTTCACTTTGATGCGGCTATTTGCAAGTCGCAAAATGATTATCTGCGATGAATTGGTGCAGTTGATGTGGTCTAGGTGTATGATGCTAGATTAAAGCACCTTCGCATTCTGTTTTTTGTTGAAATTTTTTATTAAGGGCTTACTGTTTGGTTGAGATGTTGAATTTCTTATTATAAAGCACCGACTGTAATAATTCGTACTACAGTCTTTCACAAAGTTGGATCTCCTCCAAGAGGGGGTTTCTAACATTTTTTCCTTAAAGGATACTAATAAATTGGAGAAGATGCATAACTATCATTTTTACCTTAAAGGTTTCTAACATAACTGTGGTTTGGGGTGAGAACATAGAGTCTGGAGGATTTGAGTTTGTGGTTTGCTTTGGATTTTCTCTTTTGAAGTTGAAGCATAGATATGTTTGGCAAATTTTATGGTTTGCTGAAAGACTTTGTATGACATAGCTTTTGCGGTAGGGTTTGAAATGCTATGCCAGAAAAGTTTCTTTTCATATTGTTTGTCTTGAGATTGAAACATCCTCTCCAGACATTGAAATTTGTATTTCCTGCATTTATTTAAAGCATGAGAGTACATGACATCTACCCTGAAGTCTTCCAGTTGTTCTTTCCTAGATATTTTACTTTGTGATTTCTAAATATAGACAGTTCAATCCTTATTCTCATTCCTCGGTGAATCTTGTTATCTGAAGAAGAAAGAAAATCAAAGAACTGTTCTATGCATGCGCTTTGTTTTATCCAGTCTCTCATCTTAATAATGAACTCTTAAAAAAAAAAAAAAGAATCTGCTGCTGCTTTCTAAGTTATTCTAACAGTATCGCTTGGCAGATTCACCTCCTTGAAGTATTCATATCCTCATTATCATCACTCTTAAGTTCATATTGCATTTCATTCCATTGGCATGTTCTGAGAGAGCAGTCCTTTATTTATTGTTATTTTGTCTTTGACATTAAATACCAAATGAGCTTAAGAAAGGAATCAGATGTACCAATTGCTGTTGTTGTCGTTGTCAACATGGGAATTCATTGCTGACTACAGTTGTACAAAAGAAAGCTAGTCTGTGTTTTGAGGATTTCAGTTGCTTGCAACATTAAGAATTATAATTTAGGGAACTATTAATTTTCTTTGCTGTCTTTCAACTAGGTCATTATGGCAGATATTCAGCTTGGAGCTCACACTATAAGATCCCATGGAACCAAAGTAGTAAAATTCCACATGCATGACTGGATCATACTTGTGCTTCTTGGTGTTATGGATATCATATTGAATGTGATAGAACCTTACCATCGCTTTGTGGGGAAGGACATGATGACAGATCTAAGATATCCAATGAAAAGTAACACAGTGCCATTTTGGGCTGTTCCAGTATGTTCAATGTTTGATTTATTTAGAATTTTATGCAATCTGTGTCACTTAATGTACAAGAACTTAAAGGAGCATTTTTGTGTACTGACCAGCTGATTGGAATTGTTTTGCCGGCTTTTATCTTCATTGGTATATACTTCAAAAAACAAAATGTCTACGATCTGCACAATGCAATCCTAGGTAACACTTTTATTTATGGTAGTTTTTGTTTTGTTATAATATTAGTGATTTTATTACTCTGTTGCGCATGCTTCCAGGTCTTCTTTTCTCTGTGCTTATTACTGGTGTCTTAACTGATGCAATCAAGGATGCAGTTGGTCGACCTCGACCAGATTTCTTTTGGCGTTGTTTTCCCGATGGCAAGGATGTGGGTGCCCAGATATCTTCACTTAGAGAATGGTTATAGTTTTAGTTGTTAGATTTACTGAAATGGTATAATCTGATACTGAAATGTTTTGTTGCAGCTATACGATAATTTTACTACCAGTGTCATCTGTCATGGAGAAAAGAGTGTCATCAAGGAAGGGCACAAAAGTTTTCCTAGCGGGCATTCTTCCTGTTAGTTTCAAGAAAATTACTTGTATTATTCTCTGATTAATTTTCTTGAACTTATATAGTCTCTATATCATTGCAGGGTCTTTTGCTGGTCTTGGCTTTTTTGCTTGGTATCTAGCCGGGAAAATTAAAGCGTTTGACCGGAGGGGGCATGTTGCAAAACTCTGCATCGTGCTTCTTCCTCTCCTATGTGCAACACTTATTGCAATCTCTCGAGTGGACGACTATTGGCATCACTGGCAGGATGTGTTTGCTGGAGGATTTCTAGGTCAGTATAGAACATATGGAGAAGGGAAATCCACACAGCCAACCAGAACTGGACTGGGATTAAGGCTTTGTTGTTTGTTACTAAGGTATATTCTTCTAACTTTTTTTTTTTTTTGTAGGATTGGTGGTTGCTTCTGTTTGTTATTTGCAGTTCTTCCCACCTCCATATGATACTGATGGTATGTCTTCCAGTTTCCTTCTCAGCTTGAGTTGCTACTGCAGTCGTAATCAGGATAACATAAAGACATATATGAGATGTTTGTAAGTTAATATAGTTACTGTGTGATTTAGCACATGATTCTTCTCCTCCTGGGAAGAGAAAAGTCTATCCCTCCATTTTATCTTATCTAGTTATTCTTGAAATATAGTTCTATAGAATCATATCTGTTTAACAATCCTCAGCTTTTAAAATCAGTGGCATGCCTGATTCCTGATTTACTGTATCCAGACATCTACATCTAAACTGAATCATCACATGTTTTATGCCCATCCATATAAAAAAAAACTGCCTGGTTGCAGGTTGGGGACCGCATGCATATTTCCGAGTGTTGGCAGAGACGAACACACCTGCTGCTGCTGCTAATTCCACTGGCGCGGCGACGACGATGACAACCGAAATGGAAGCCGTGTACATATCTGGGAGGCCGAATCCCTTTGCCTCTCAGGACTCCAACCCAGTGTTTGATGAAATAGAAGCAGGTTATGGTGGCAGGAGGCAGTGAATTTACTTTGTAATGTACATGTCTTTTTTTACTTGTTTGACTTCAAATTTTTTCGGTTTGATATGTTTCATGTTTTTTTCTGATTTTTCATATTGGTTTTTAATCTGCTGTTTGTACAAAAGTTCTGCTATTTTCATAGATTCATGGTAGTTTGTTTTTTTTTTTTTTTTTTTTTTTGGAGCGAGATTCATGGTAGTTAATTGTAGGAAAATGTTGTGGAAAATTTTAGCAGAAGTTTTGTAGATTATATAATTTAAAATCATGTAAAAGTTATTTTATCCATAAATTTTCCCAAAAAAGAGGGATGCATATATCCCAGAAGAAAATTAAGGGTTTTTTATATTATTCTATTTTGATAAATAATTATTTGATTTGATTACAATTTTAGATAGCTAATAACAGATTTTGAAATTGTTTAGGTAAATTGCATTAGGCTCCTGAGATTGAAAGGGTTTTATAAATTAGTTTTAATTTTTTAAAAATTTAAATTTGAATTTTTAAAATTATAAAAGTGTTATAATTTTAGTCTTTTCTTTAGAATAAATTTCAAAGAGTTATTGTATCTATGTATTTTTATCATTTTTTTAAAATCTAATAAAAATTTAAAATTTTTTCGTCTTTTATTTTTTATTAAAATTTAAATTAAAAATATAAATATTAGTATTTTAAAAATTTAATAAATAAAAATAATTTTATTACATAATAATAAAACATTAGTAATTATGTTTTGATGGAGACTAATAATATAAGGCTTTTGCAATTAAATTCTAATTGAAGTTTTCAAAAAATTAAATCAATGTCCCACTTCAAAAATATTACTAATTGTTTTATCCAAAAATTTTATACGTAAATATTATCTTTATTATAAATTGATCAATAATAAAAGTTAAAAATGTCGCAACGTGAGATATGAAGATCTCATTTCACTACTAAGAAATTAAATGTGATTTGAAGTATAAATTATTTTTAAAACTTTTATTAAATCAAACAAGTGTCGCTTTGCATACATAGATAATATTTATATTATACTGCCCCTTACGCATACTCTAACAAAAATATCAAATTTATTTAATATTCAACACCAATTTTAACAATAAAATAATTTTATTTTATGATATAATATTAAAATTTTTTTATTTATCTCAAAAAAACCTTCAATCATTTATAAAATATATTTTAATCAAATAAAATTGACAAATCTAGTTGATTTCGAGTGAGCCCTGATCAACACAAGCACCAATAGGCCAGATGATTTTTTTTTTTAATTGAATACACTCCAAATGTTAGTCCCATTATTCTATTTTAACTGCATAGTGTATAACTCAACTGCTTCAAATATTTTGTGTGCTCAATGACACCAAAAATGTTAGTGCCACCAACATAGTTCAATTCTAAATTCATTTTCTACAATTCTTTTTTTTTTTTGATGTAATATTTTCTAAATTCATTTTCTACAATTCACCTCCAAATAAAAATATTTTTAACATAATCTACTTCATCTCAAAATTCTCATTTCAATCCTACCCAATTTATTGATAAAAACCTCTTCCATGATAAGATCATTATTCAAATAGTAAATAAGACCATACTGCTATTCTGCAACTAAAGTCCAAAAAACAAAAAAAAAAATTCCAAGAAAATATGCTAGAGTAAATTACATTTAGATTCTTAAGTTTACATTATATTATCACACATTAAAATTTTTGAGTCACATAAAACATATCAATTAGGCCGTATTATTATTTTTATTATTAAAATTTTATAAAATTATATTTTTACCCCTCTAATCTGTGCCCGCATGGGTCGCCGGACCCCTCTCTCTCCCTCTCCGCCTCTCTGTGCGTAGGGGAACAGCGCAGAGGGGCAATCCACCAGCCTCTTTTTTTCCCCTCTTTATCACTCTTTGTGGCTCTCAACAAAATCTTTAAAGTCCTGTTTAACGCGAAGACTAAAATCAAGATCAAAATAATACTTATTTAAAAAATAATAATAATAATAATAAATAAATTTTATTAATTATTCTACACAAATTCTAATATAAAAATTTTATTTTACTTCACATACTCAATAATTTTTAATAAAAATATTAATTTTATTTTACTCAATTTAAATATACGTAAAATAAAATTAATATTTTTATTAAAAATTATTGAACATGTGAAATAAAATAATATTTTTATATTAAAATTTATTTAAAATAATTAAAAAAAATTATTTATTATTATTATTATTTTTTAAAATTATTATTATTTTAATACTCGCGCCAAATAAGTAAAATTGAGATTAATATTTGAATCAAATCTTTCCGAATTAATTAGATTTTTTAATTCATTTTTTACATATAATTTATATTTAAATATAAAATTACAAAAAAAACACTCTCGCTCACGGAAAATTATTGGGTTCGAAGCTCCTCGCCATGTCACATTTTCGGAGCTTGATATAACAAGCACTTTTAATTTAAATGTGCTTGTTACAGAAATTTTTATAACAAGCACCTATAACAAGCACACTGTAACAAGCACTTTTAATTCTATAACAATCGCTTGCAATGTATTGCCTCGTCCACACTATGCACACGCACAGTAGCTTACGAGTTAGACTGTAGTTCACAATCCAGTGGTTGAGATGCGAGGGAGCGAGGGTTTTTTTCGAAATTTTACATTTAAATATAATTTTTTTAAATAAATAAATAAAAATTAAATAAAGCAAAAAAATTCTGATTAAATTATTAATCTCAACTTTAGGGCCCTGTTTGGTTGGAGGCCATCTTGGCCAGGCCATGGCCAAAATGACCTCCAACTATTTTATTAAAATTATTAATAATAAAAAATTAATTATAATATGTTAAAAATTATATAGATATAAATATAAAATAAATTTTTTTATATTAAAATTTATATATTGAGGATAAAAAATAAAAAAATTATTTAATAAAATAGTTGGAGGCTATTTTGGCCATGGCCATGACCAAGATGGCCTCCAACTAAACAGGACCTAGGGATCATATTAAAAAAAAATTAAAATTATTAATCTATTTGATATTATTCTCAAACTCCAAAAATCAAGATGATATTTACCCAAATTTTAAACTGATATCCAAAGAGTTGACTTTTTAATTTGTATTTGAATAATAAAGCTGAAAAAAAAATTCAATGATGAATTTCCTACAAAAGATGATGCTCAAAAATGATCACTAATCGAGTCAGCTAAAATGTGAGCACAAGAGATTTAAGGTCACGTATAACGACCACATATTAATTCATTTCTAGTCTTCCCCTCTTCTCATATACCCTGAAATATACGACATGAACATTGGGCATCTACACGTCATTCATCGACACCCATCACCTTCTTGATAAAATCATTTCTAGCATAGTAAAATTTAATATGATCACTTATTCATGTAAGGCATCCGCATCTCTGACACAATAATTTTACGGATATGTCACTTGAAAAGCCAACAATCTCTTGAATAAAACCTAGCTAACCGAATGTCGATCTTATAAAACCCCCTTGAATCTCATAGGCACATTCTATCACATAAAACTGCCATCGTACTTATGTAGCGAAATTATCTAGCTTTGATTCATCGATTGACGTCCTTTCATATATTCAAATTTCTAAACTGATGGAATTGTTGTTCCTGCTAAATCTCATAACATTGTAGGATTGCCAGCCGGATAATGTATGCACTACTCTCAAATTCCTTTTTCATCAACAATAATACTTTGCCATAAAAAAGATACAACTTAACAATTTTCGATACGAAAACAAGCGACACATAGTACATGATAAACACACAGTTTCCTTAAAGAAAAACAGATGACAACAAACAATCATTCAAATGGGCCTCCTACAACACCAGCATCACCTACATCCATAAAGCTCTGCTTGGGGAGAAATTCTTGGGTTCGGATGGCGCACATTCGGACCCCCAATCAGAGGGCGCCACGTGTGCCATACAGGTGGGTCCGAGCACACGTGGCGCCCTCTGATTGGAGGTCCGAATGTGCACCATTCGAACCCAAGAATTTTTGATGCTTGGGTGCCATAAAAACCCTAAGCGAAGGATTAAACGTTATGACACTTCAATAATTAAAAATCAAATAGTATGGTGAACTAGTTAGTACCCACAGTTCAAAAAATAGTGCTTCAATCTTCACCTCCACCACAACAGCTACAACTATAGAAGAAATGATGATAAGACCTAGCTATATAGACAATTGAGTATCAAAATATCCTAGATTTACACCATTGAAGAGTATTGCAAAATAAATTTACAGAACAGAATAAAAAGTTGGGAGTCTGCAACAGGTGAGCAAGATGCAAAAGGATGAATTCAACATGAAATCCTACAAGAAAACTATCATAAACCTTAATCTACAGTTGTTCAATCAAACAGAAATGCTTGGTTTACAAGCCTAATATCTAGCTACAATGCACAAACACTTCAGACTTTTAACAATTATGGCTCTTTGTTTGTTTAGATTGGGGTAAAAAAGATAACTTTTGATGTGATATTTTGGTTTTGACATTTGTGAAAGATTGGAAATAAAAGTAGTTTTATTTTAAGACATGTGTAAGATATGAAATAAAACTGTTTTAATGGAGTTTTTCAAGTTTTGTTAGTTTTGGTGTTAAAATTTGTGTTATGTGACTCATAAAGTCAATTCTAATGCAGTTTAAAAGATACGCAAGTTGAAAAGAAAAGCTAGAATAGCAATCAAGAAGCTATAAGGAAAAGACCAATAACAGGAGCACAGATGCAAGCAGCAAAACATTCAAAGGCAAATATAAAATCTATGCAAGGCATCATCTTTACTTCTTAAACACCAAAAGCATAGGAAGAACGACTCAACTGTTTGCTCGGGAGATCTAACGATGGCACCAGAGATTAAATGTAAACCACCCCGAAATGCCTTCATATTACTGAACAAATCAATCAATCTCCTGCAGAGAAGGGGCAGCGGCGCCGGCGGCGACCTCCTCGGCAGAGAACTTGCCCTTCGCCTTGTCGGCAGCCCGTCCGCGAGCCTTACGATCGAGCAGGGACTTGCGATCCTTGTCGAGCTTGAGCTTGGTTATCACCACCTTCGAGGGATCGACGCCGACGTTAACTGTAGATCCATTCACCTTCTCGCGGGTGATGCGCTCGATGTGGATGACCCATTTCTTGCGGTAGACCTGCACCACCTTGCCCTCGCGACCCTTGTACGTGCCGCGAACGACCTGCACCTCGTCGTCCTTCCTTACAGGCATCGATCGGACGCTGTACTTGCTCCGGAGGTCCGACGACAGCTGAGCGCTCATCAGCTTCCTGCGGACGCTTGATGGCGCTGTGAAATGAGCTTTCCGCGCTTTGCGCCGGGAGCTCGAAACCCTAGGGTTGTACTTCATTGCTGAATTACGCCGCCTGCCAAGACAAGAATTGGATGAAGAAGGGTGCCGTGGGGTGGCGAAGGGAACCCTAATTGGATGGTTTATAAATAAGGTAAATTAACTCAGGACCCCTGCTTTTTTCATCCTTTTCTACAATGGTCCAACTTCTTTGAACCTTTACGTGCAAGTCCTTGACAATTATCTTAGGCAGTAGTATCCCCAAAAAAAACTATTCCACGTTTTAGGGCGTAATGAAGTCTTAAGAGCTAACTGCGCATAATTGAGTAAATTGAAAATAGACGATGTGTTAAAGTTATGAATATTTTCTTCGTAGACTGATTATTTTAAAAAAAAATTCTTCTAAAATATTCTACTGAGATAAAAGGAAATCAAGGTTTTAAAATACAGCCAAAACTACCGATTTTCAGTAGTTTTGAAACCAAAACGAGATAGTATCGTCAATTTCTGATAAGTTTTAGCAGAAACTCATTTTTTCTCAAAAAAACATTTTCAATATTTATCATTGATAGATTTAATTTAAATTTATAAAATTTAAATAATTTCTAAAGAAAGTCGAAACTATCGATAACTTCCGTAGCTGATACTTGATCTTGTGACTGGAACCGAAACGGAAACTGAGTTTTAAAACATTGATGTAAATGAACCTATACTGTATGAAAAGAACCAAAGAAGCTGGACATTTACAGAAAGCTGGTAACCCTCAGTGATCTAGGAGTAATTTATCCCAGATCTCAATAATGGACTGGGCTGTAATTAAGCCCATGAAATGAGCTGTTGAGAGTCCGAAAGCCCACAAACATAAAGCCCATTACATTCGTGGCAATTTGTGCAAGATACTTACATTAATCAGCTGAAATAATCACATAATATTTGTGCAATTATCAGCTGAAATAATCACATAACATTTTTTTGAGAAAGACAATCACATAATATTTTAATCATCGAGAAATAAGAAAACAAGTAAGAAATAGGGCTGTTAATTAACTTTGAAATTTAAAAATTCCTAAATTGCATTTAGATCCCACAGCTCCTAAGTTTTCTCATATTAGTTTCTAGATTCATAATTGTAGCACTTATGTCCCAAAGATTTAAGATTTTTATATATTATTAATTTATAAATTTTAAATCGTAACATTTAAGCCCTTGAGTTTAACAACCTTTTGTCGTTTAGCCGCTACACATATTAAAATTTTACACGCATGAATCTTTTTTTAATAGAAATTCAAATTATTTTAGAGAGGAGGAAGGTTAGAAAATAGTGAAAAAAAATTAATATATTTTTAGTAAAATTTTCATCGTTGACTTTGGGTTGTAGATGTTGGTACGGGCCGGGATGAATCATATATACATTTTTTCTTGAATACTTTTCTTTATCATATTTTCGCATGTTACATTTTTGTTATTATTATTAGAGCATCTTAATTTAACGTAAATAGTTTTAAATTCAACATTCTATCTATTCTTCATCACAGTCTAGAATTCCAACAATATTAGCCGGCCGGTGAGGAGTCAACTGATGAAGAAGAGATGAGCATGAAGGCATAAGCATCATTTTCTCATTCATTAATATCTTATAGTTAATGAAATAACCCTAGTGAAATATCACTTGGTCCCAAAGGACCCATACATTATATTGTATAATTGTGGGACCTATATATGCAATTTATCCCCAAGAAAAGCTAATCAAAAGAACTTTTGAATTCCGCTCAAATTCTCTCCACATTTTCTCAACTTCATCTCAATCAACTCGCCGCAAAGACTCCCTTTCTCCTTCGAAGTTCCGCGCCGACGGACCCCCTCCGCCACAACCATGGCGGAGTCGGCCCGCAGTCTCGCTTCTACTCTCCTTCTTTTCCTCCTCATCTGTTCCTTCCTCCTCACACTCTCTTCCTCCCGAATTCTCACTCAGCAGAGCACTGACTACACCGCTGTACTCGACGTCGACGACTCTCTTGCGCGCACCGCCGCCGTCCTCTCGTTTGATCCCACAAAAACGGTCCCTCTAGACGAGACGGAGGCTAAATCTATCTCCGGAGGTCCCGCTAACTTCTCCAAACTTACGATCAAAATACATTCTCGAGATTTCCTCCCGCATGCCGCCGCCGCCGGCAGCCACAAGGATTACCGTAGCCTCACCCTCGCTCGCCTCCGCCGGGACTCTACCCGTGCCGAAGCCATCTCGGCGAGGGTTTCCCTCGCAATCAATGACGTGAAGAAGTCCGATCTGAAGCCCATGTCCACTGATAACTCTCTCGCCGCCATGGCCGCTGCAGGGGGCGTCGGTGCCTTCTCCGGGCCCGTGATCTCCGGCGCGGGCCAGGGTAGCGGGGAGTACTTCTCGCAAATCGGCGTTGGCCAGCCGGCTTCGCCGGCATATCTCGTGATCGACACCGGCAGCGACGTTACCTGGATCCAGTGCCAGCCATGCTCCGACTGCTACCAGCAATCGAATCCATTGTTCGACCCTTCGTCTTCTTTGACCTATTCCCGCCTTTCCTGCGACTCCCAGCAATGCCGATCGCTCGACGTCTCCGCATGCCGGAACTCCTCGTGCCTCTACCAAGTTTCCTACGGCGACGGGTCCTTCACCGTCGGCGAGTTCGCCACCGAGACATTTACCTTCGGATCCTCCCCGCCTGTCCACTCAATCGCAATCGGCTGCGGCCACGACAATGAGGGCCTATTCGTGGGCTCGTCCGGACTGCTCGGTCTCGGCGGCGGCGCCCTGTCCTTCCCTTCCCAGATCCGGTCCCCTTCCTTCTCCTATTGCCTTGTCGACCGAGACTCGCCGTCTTCTTCCACCATCGAATTCGGAGCCGGATCCTACGATCCCAGCTTCGTCACCGCCCCTCTCCTCCGCAATCGAAAGATCGACACCTTCTACTACGTTGGACTCACGGGCATAAGCGTCGGTGGGGAGGCCCTCTCCATCCCTCCCTCATTGTTCGCCATGGATGAGTCCGGTGCCGGCGGGGTCATCGTGGACACCGGCACGGCCGTGACGCGCTTGAAGCAGGACGCGTACTCGGCACTGAAAGAGGCATTCACGAAGGGGACGACCGACCTACCGCCGGCTGCTGGGGTGGCCCTGTTCGACACGTGCTACGATCTATCGTCGAGGACGACGGTGCAGGTGCCCACAGTGGCTCTGCGCTTTTCCGGCGGAAGGGAGCTCAAGCTTCCGGCGAAGAACTACCTGATTCCGGTCGACTCGGCGGGGACCTTCTGCTTCGCGTTCGCCCCGACGAGCTCGCCGCTCTCCATCATCGGGAACGTGCAGCAGCAGGGGACACGCGTCGCTTTCGATCTGGACAATGCCGTTGTGGGCTTCAGTCCCAATAAATGCTGAGAGGACTGTTTTACCCCTGTCGTCGTCTAGCTCTGACCTTCTACTCCTTTTATTTAATGCTATATGTATTGTAGGTATATTATATTAAACATAAACAGAAGGCGGTATATAATAATCTAAGTTTTGGGTTGGTGAGGTAATTAATGAAGTTTGTGGTGGCAATGGATAAGTTTGATGAGAATTTATTGAATCAGTAGTAGGCGACCAACTGCCGTTAGACATTATTGCAGTTTGTTAGTTTGCGCATGAACCCTGGTTTTGCCCCTTTTTTTAAAAAAAAAATACATTTTTTAAGTTAATCTGTTAAAATTTTTTATTTATTATTATTAAAAAGGTTTGCTAAATGTATTTATTAAAAGAAATTGGAATTATATTTATTAAAAGCAATAACGCTGGAGCTGTGAGCTTGTGATTAGACGGGTTTGATCATTTATTTTGGTCCGATATTCGGGTTTGGTTCAGCCTGAGTTCGATTTGATTTAGTCAAAGCTTGATTAAGTCTAGCCCGCGCTAAACTTGGCCCACCCATGTTAAAAATAATGATGTTGCTATATATATTTTTTTTAATAATATTTATATTATAATAGATATTATTAAAATTATATTTATTAAGTTTTAATTTTTTTCTTTGATTACGTAAGAAATTGAATGAAAATATGAAGCTTACTAGCTTAGAGTTCTCATTAATTTGTTTAATTATTTTAAATTAATATATTAAAAAAGATATTATTAAATTTTGTAATTATTAATTTAAATAAAATTATATTAATATGTAATTATGAAAAGTATAAATGGTAATATTATAGTATGGTAGAATGTTTAGGACTTAAATTATGTTTGAATATAAATTTTAGATATTTTGATTTTGTTTGGTTTGAGATATTTTTTGACTTAAAAAAATATTTAACTACAAAAATTAATTTTATTATACATCTAACACAAATATGAATATTAGAATCAATTTTATTTTATATTTTATATATTTTTTAATATAAATCTAAAATTTTTTGATATTAAATTTAAAAAATAAAATATTTTTTCTCTAATCTAAAAAAAAATTTCAAACTAAATAAATCCCGTGGGTAGCCCGACCCGCACATTGAGCGGGCTTGATAATAAAAGTAGGTCTGTAAGTCGAGCTAAGTTCGATTTAAGCTCGATTTGTTTTAGTTAAAGTCCGATTACGCTCGGCACATGCCAAGCCCGGCGCGCTGATTGCCCAGGTCTACCTGTGATAGACTTGCGGGCCAGCGGAGGATTGGGTGCAGCGGTGGGTGCCGTTCAGGTTCAAGAAATTGCGCAGTCGTTTAATTCTGTCTCGGGGAACGGGGAATTTGCTTGGCAGCTCAGCACATGGGAGATCGTGAGATTCTTTAGTTTGCGCGCGTTTTTTGTTTGGGGCGGTGGGTCCCCAAAATCCTATGGCCCTTTGAGTAGCGACCCGCTGGCTTGTGTTACACTGTTACTACGTGCTGCGCAGGGTTGGCCACAAATGCAGCGGGGATAAATTTGAATTTGATTTAAATTAATTCGAGTAAACTTTTATTATTAAAATTTGTTCAATTAGTCATATTGTTTAATTCTTACATTTATAATGTATAATTCTAGCACAATTGTATTAGTTAGATTTAGATCAGTGATAAAATATTTAAAAAAAATTAATTTTTTTTTTAATTATTCTAATTTAATTTTAAAGTTTGATTTTATTTTATTTATTATTTTATGTTTTTATTTTATTTTATTAGTAGGAGATTTCTTTAATTTGTTTTGAGCTATTTTTATAATTATCTTTAATTTTTGAGTTGTTTTCATCCCTTTATGTAAAAGATTAATTTTTTTAAAATTTTGCTGTTAAATTTTTAATTATATATTTATTTATTATCTTAATTTGGTTTTTTCTCTTTTGTGATCTCTAGTTTTACCACATATATATATATAATATATAAACACAATATTTATTACTTTTTAAGAAAATAGTTCTTGTATTATAGATCTTACCTATTAGATATATCATAAAATTAAAAAATATTACTGTTTTATATATAATTTAATAATTAGGCTATAATATTTTTTTTTATAACTCAGTTGATACTGGTGAAGGCATTCAAAATTAAAATATTATTAATATAATAATTATCAAAAAAATTATTTTTTAAATTAAAGATTATTCATTAGACTTAAAACTGAACAGTACTCAACTTAGATCCAACAGTTCGAATTTAAGTTGTCTTTGTGTAAGTTAGTTGAGATCAATTTCACATATAGTGTAACAGATTTATGTTCGGTCGGGGACATAATAAATGCGAAATTAAGTCCAACAGGTGCACATCCCCTTGCTAAAAATAATAATCTCATCGGATTTTTTATTTGGAATTTAGTTTCACTTATTTTATATTCTTATATTAATTTATCTCCCTCCAATCTTAAATGAATTCAACACAAAATAAATATTGAAAAAGAAAACCCAATTCATTAAAAAATAAATAATCAATTTAAATTTAAAGTTTATAATATTATATTATCATTGGGCCAGCGACTAAAGCCCAGACCAAGTTAACTTCAATACACATTTAATTCATGCTTAAAACAATATTTAATTTAATCTTATATTAATTAATAATATTTTAATTTTACATAAATTTAATATTAAATATATTTTTTAACATAAAAAATATTTTTATTTTATATACAACACATTATGTTTCAAATTCACAAATCATAATATAAAATAAATCTCACTATGGATAATTTAAATCACGTTAAATTTAACTTGAGTGTATTTATTTTATATGATTTATTTTAATAACATTAAAAACAATTTTTGATTAAAAAAAATTGAGATTGAGCAAAGAAATAAAATTGATATAGCTGTAAAATAAAATATAAAATAAAATAATTTTAATATCAAATTTTTTAATAAATTTGAAATATTGATGATGTTGATAATTATTTTTATTTAAAGATTTAATAAATAAAGAGGACTTTTACGCAAGTTAAACTAATTGATTATACGAAAGAAATACAATGCTGAAATTCTATTAAAAACTTTTTGTGGAAAAAGAAATATGATTTATAACAAGGAATTTTTAATTCATGTTTGCTTAAAGTACAATAATTAAATTAGCTTTTAGCATAAAAATTATAGAATCTGAAAAATAATTTTCCTTTGGGATATCTGCAAATTACGACTCGCCTCACCCCATTATGAAGCGGGAGTTTGAGAATCACTAAATCATACTCACAAAGTCCCGTAATATACTAATAATTAAATATTATTATATAACCTTAAAATTAGAAAAACTTAATTTGTTGTTATCTCTTTATTTTTATTTTAAAAATTATTAGTAATAAATTTAAAGTCAAGTGGAGCGAGACAGGGAGTGGGTATGAGTTTTGAGAGAAATAAAACAAGGCGGGGCGGAAGTGAGATGGATAATAGTGAAAAGATGTAGTAAATATGAGTTTTATCGAACCCAAATTCACTCGTTGTCATCTCCTAAATCATCACATGATAAATTCTAGTGTAGTAAACAGAAAACACAACGTAGATTGCTGATCTCAAGGGTTGGCATCGAGTTAATTCAGGCGAGTCTGATTTGATTCAAAATTAATTTTTTTTATTTTGCGTGAAGTTTAAAGTTAGTTTATTGATTATACGTATTATAAATATATTATAGTATAACATTACAAAGATTATTACATTTTATGATTGCAATATACTTGAAGTATATTACCTATCATAACATATTTTATCAATAAAATTTTCTAAATATCAGTTGACTAAAATTAAATCACTATTATTTTAAATAAGTCAAATTTAAATTAAATAAAATATAAGTGAGTTGTACTATGCACATAACTTATGTGCATATTTTTTTATTAAAATTTCTAAATAATGTAAATAAAATTAATTATTATATTAAAATATATAAAAGACATTATATAAGTTAGCTATTATTTTGATATATATATAAAATATGAAATAAAATTAATTTTTTATTTTAAATTATGTATATAATAAGAAATATATTTAATTTTTGATACTAAATTTTATGTATAATGTGATATATCTATTTAAAATTAAATCAGATTAATTTTAATTTGTCAAACAAATAAGATTTTACAGTTTTGAGCTATGGTACATAAATCATACGGTGCACATATGCTATTTTTTTGAGGTAAAATAATAAGTCGTTCAAGATATACATTTAAATTTAATTTTGTTGGTCATTATATATGAAACAATGAGTCTGTGGTCTATATTCTGCATAAAATAGTTGGATTCTCCATATAAGGATCAGGTTCCTCTAGAAGTGTGTTAACAATCTGATCTTGAGTCTATCCGAAATCAATTCAAGATTAAATTAAATTTTTTTAATTTGATCTCAATTTCATCTAAAGAATGAACGAGAAAAGTTTAATTCGATCTAGATTTGAAATGAGTCTGGCTCATTTGTTATCAATTTAAGTTCAATCTGAGTTAAAACTGTTCTGCTTTCGATTAATTTTTAATTTTTTAACTAAATATTAAGTATAAATATATTTGTTGCTTAAATATAAAAATAAGAAAATTAATTTATAATAAATATGGTTTGAATGTACATAAAAAAAAATTCTAATAAAATTTTTCATTAAATTACTGAAAAAAAAACATAATTAATCTAATTATATATATAATATATTTTAATTTTTTAATCGATTTAATTTCAAGTTTAATTTCTAAAGGCGGGGAGAATTGTGACATCTAGAATTTAATTTGGGATTTAAAATTTTGAATTGATTTGAATCAAAAATGAATAAATTGGGATCTAAAATAACTATTTTAGGACTTAGTTAAATGAATGTAAATTCTGGGGGACTACATTGTAATTCCTCCTTAAAAAATAAAAATGAGATGGGGTTGGGCTGACAGCTGCCAACTGCTGCAGCCAGCGCCACCCCCCACCCCGCCGCTCTTCTCATTGTTCTGAAAAACTCACTATAATTGCATTTTGATTTTAACACATTCATCTCCTTATAAATTAATTCAAATTATTTATATTTAGTTTTAAATTTTTTTTTTTAAATTTGACTTATTTATATTATTTTAAATTTTAAAATTCACAAAAAAAAATAATAATTGTATTTCAGTCTCAAATTTTTCATCTCCTAACAAATAAGTCCAAATTATTTATGTTTTACTCCAACTTTTTCTCAAATTATAATAATTACATTTAAGTCTAAAAAAGTTGAAATTACATTTTAGTCTTAACTTTTTCACCTCTTTTCAAATAAGTCCTAATTATTTATATTTATTTCTATTTTTTAAGGTTATTAGTCTAAATTATTTATATTTAAGTCTAATTTTTCTCAAGTTATCAAGCTGTAATTGCATTTTGGTCTCAACTTTATCACCTCCTTACAAATAGATTCAAATTATTTATATTTAAGTCCAAATTTTTTTCTTAAGTTATCATATTTATATTTAAGTCCAAAAAAGCTGAAATTGTATTTTGGTCTCAACTCTTTTTACCTCCTTACAAATAGATTCAAATTATTTATATTTAATTTCAATTATTTTTTTCAAATTATTAGTCCAAATTATTTATATTTAAGTCTAATTTTTTTCTCAAGTGATCATATTTATATTTAAGTCCAAAAAAAGCTAAAATTGTATTTTGGTCTCAACTTTTAATCTCCTTACAAATTTATTCAAATTATTTATAGTTAATTTTTAATTTTATGAATTAATGAATTTTATTTTTAATTTTACGAAAAAAAAATTGTCTTATCTGAAATTGTATTTTTGTCTCAATTTTTTCACCTCCTTACAAAAAGGTCCAAATTATTTATATTTAATTTTTTTTTTCAGGTTATCAAAGCACTGAATTAATGAACTTTATTTTTTATTTTATGAAAATAAATAATTTTAGATCTAAAATAAATAATTTAAGACTTAAAATAAATAATTTTAGACCTATTTATATGGATATGAAAGTTGAGGGATTATTTTGTCCTATCTTTATTTGTTTAATTTTAAAAATTCACATAAAAAGCTGCTCGAACCCACGCAAGACTGTTAATGAGTTCCGATGAGAGCTGAGTAGGAAGACGTTGCAGTCCCGCGAGGTCGGTGCGGAAGAGAACTCGCCGATCTAGTCAGCGACCTCCGGCGGTTGGCATGGGTATGGCTGAATGGGAATCTCGGAGAGGGTGAACGGGTTGAAAAAGAAGTAACGATGGTCGCCAACCACAGGCATTCCGGCTGCCCGACCAACTCCTTGTAGGCCGAATTCGCCAGTCACACGCGGTTGTTGGAGTCGCCGAATTCGCCAGTCGCATGCGGTTGTTGGAGTCGCCGAATTCGCTAGTCGCACACGGTTGTTGGAGTCGCAGATCACCGCCAGCAGGGTCTCCGACTCGACTTCATCCTCCACCATCAACGCAGAGTATCGTTTTCGATATTGAGAAGTGTCGAACCAGCGGGATTGAGGAGTATCGTATATAATGTTATGGGTGATGCTGTAGCTTAAGCATCGTGTCTGATGTTTAGAAAGGCCGAACCAGCAGATTGAAGAGTATCGTTTCTCATGTTATTGGGGATGCTGTTGCTTAACCATTGTGACTGATATTGAGAAAGGCCGAATAAGCTGGACCGAGGAGTATCGTATTCGATATTAAGAGGGATGCTGACCTTAAGCATCGTAACCGATATGCAGAAAGACCGAACTAACGTATTAAGAAGTATCGTATCCGATGTTATAAGAATACTATAGCTTAAGCATCATGTCCCATGTTGAGAAAGACCGAACTAACGGAACCATGTGCAACGCACGTGACCCTACTAGTTTTACATAATAAGTATAAAAATAATTTTTTATTAAAATATAGTTTATAACAAATCTTAATTTAACTCAAAAATTAATTTTAAATTATTATAAATTTTAGGGATAATTACCTACATGCCATATTATACATTTTTATTTATGCATTATCCATTCATTCTTGTTTAATTACGCTATACACACTCCAAACATTACAAAGCTTACATGTACACACTTGAGTTAAACTCAGTTAGAATCCAGTTGAAAAAAAGAATATTCCGTTAATAAATCTTTAAAATTATATTTTTACCCTTCTGTAAATAGTTTTCTTCTTCAATACCACGGTATATTAATTCAGATTTGTCCTAAAAGCACCACACATCGCGATTTTTTTCTTTCATCACAGCCATCGCACCGATTTCCGCTCAGCACTCACGATTTTTTTCTTCCGCCGCAGCCATCAGCACCGATTAGTGCTCAGCACTCGCAGTTTTTTTTCTTCCGTCGCTACCATCGGCATCGATTTCCGCTCAGCACTTCAAGGTTTGCAGACTTTCTTCTCTTGCCAACATTGATACTGATTTCTGCTCGCAGCACCTCACGGAACACGGTGTAGATCTTCACTCGCCTTCGTTGCTGATTTCTGCTCCCAGCACCTCACGGTGCATAGATCTTCTTCACTCTCCTTCATTGTGCACATCTCTTTTCATCACCACCAGCATCACACAAAGCTTCTTCTATTAGCACTCTTGTTAAGCATTTATTGCTGTGCTCACCTTGCTGTTGATTTTCCTTAATGCATTCTCAAAAGTATATTTTTTTCCACTTTTTTGAACTTATTTTTTCATTTTTATCTTAATAAAATCTTCATTTAAGCAAGGGTATAGTTCAGAATGTAAAGAAAGATATAACATGGGTATTACTGAATTTCATCTTATTTCAAGTAGAGAACATTACAAATTGTTTGCTGCCATGAATTTTTGATAAATTATTGCAATGCACATTACCTCTTTTATTATTAGACTATATTATTTCTAAATTATTTTTCTTATATATTTTATATTCTTTTTCATAGGATAGAATGAATAATACATCCAGGTTGTCGTCTGTTGGATATGATGATCCAGCGAACATGGTTGTCTGCAGTTGTAATCGTGATTGTGGGTTGTACACTACTAGGCAGGGAGAGAATACTGGAAGACGATTTTATAGATGCACGCATTACAAGTCATTAGATGGTTGCGATTTGTTTCAGGTGGGTGGATGATGCTCATCACAGCTCTGTTGATGTGCCTGGCCCCAATCACCACTTTGCCTTAGCCCCATATTGTCTTTTGCATGAACAATAGTTGCCGAAGAATCCCTATAATTGTGAAATTTAGATATATTAGCAACACAAATAAGTGTGTTATTTTTTGTCCAAAAAATAACACTTTACCTTTTTCGTTTTATTTGAACTTGGCTTGAATGGCTCCAATTTTCAGAACTTGTCAAACTAATTGGGTTATTACATGAAGACCTATGGTGACCATACATTCCGCAACGGGCGCAATGATGTCTCTTACGGTTGTTCTTTTCAAGAAAATTTCTTGCTCTTTTCTTCTTGGGACGACCCGTTGGGCGTGTTGTAATTGGTGATTGAAGATACAAACAAAAACTAGAATTGTCCCATTTCTCCTTATCGGGTAATGTTGCTATGGACCCTTCATAGGACATAGCATACCTATACATAAAAAAATCAAATATGCATTTGCGAATAGAAAAGATCAAATAAACTTTCAAATAAGAATAATAATATTAATAATATATCAAAAATAAATACACTCGTACCTGTACACATGATAATAATCATTAACGTAAGTGTGCCACAAAGGATGATCCAAAGAGCTAATAAAGGCTGCAGCATGAACACAAGGTAGCCCAGTAATCTGCCATTCCATACAAGTGCATATCTTTTGTATAAGGTCTACTTCATTTCTACTAGTATTCTCATCTACCTCTGCTTTTGTGCTACAAGATAGTCTAACTATCAAATGTTCCTTCCTAGTAGTAACCATCCTGACATGCTCTCTCACAGTGGGCACTAGATAACCCTTACTGTTCCACCTTAAACTATCAACTCTTCTAGAATTTCTCTGTTCCATGAGCTCCATTCTGATTGCATCCAAATGGTCAATCACTGACTTACTCTTGTGTTCCGAGATCCATGCATTGAAAGATTTTGCTGTGTTGTTCGTATTATAGCCAGTCTTGATATACGGTACAAACTGACTTTTAGACCACTTGAAATTCAGCTTACACAAATATGCAAGTAGCTTTTCGTTAATGTAAAATATCTGCTCCATGTTTTTGTGAAACTCATCTATGGAATATGTATTAGCTGCCTTATGAAATACATTACCTAAAACATGAGATTGACGACTATGAAATGACTTCTTAATATTTTTTCATACGTGTCTAAGGCATACACGATGCTCAACACCAATGCCAAGCTCTTTGATTGCCTCTTCAATGCCTTTTTCCATATCAAACATAAAGGATATATCTTGTGCATTATTACCAAGTGCCGCCTTTAAGTTCTCCAAAAACCAACTCCATGTGCTTTTTTATTCAGTCTCAACAACAGCAAATGCTAATGGAAATAAACCATTATCACTATTGCAATTGGATTCGCGCCATCTTCATCTGAACCGTCCACGTGGTTGCTCACGTGGTCTCCACGCGAGCAAACCACCCAAGCCGAACAGGAGGAGTACCATCCCGAAAAGCAGACGCCGAAGAAGATCCCGAAGAGCAAGGCCCCGACGCGACATCTGACCGTTGGGGGATTTTACTTCTCTGAGGAAAATGCGGTTTTTTCGCCGACAGGCCATGACCGCTGACGGTGTACATGAGTCACGTACTAGCTATCCGCAGGCATCAATTGGGCCGTCGCTAAGGCCATAGATTACTCGGCTAGAAGTGACTAGACATAACAGGCCCAG
>JAEMOT010003440.1:184661-209175 GCA_019297695.1 Apostasia ramifera
ATATATATATATATATAAAATTAAGGATAAATTACACCCAGGTCTTTGAGTTTCATGCATACTAACGTACAGATCTACGTTTTTAAAATTATAACATCGAGATCTCAAAATTTTAATAATATAATTTTTTTCTTATTTATTTTCTTGGAAAGCAGGTTTGGGCTGTTAGTTGGTCTATAACTCATTGCAATTACATTGGGCAAATCATAAAAATTTAAATATTTTTGAAAAATTCATATACCTCTTAAAAAGATTTAAATCTGAACTTCAAAAAAAGAAATTTAAAGATAAATTTCTACCCCAAAAAAAAACATTTTTAAATGGGCCTTTGACTTCTTCGAAGAGTTCGTAAATGGGCCGGCAGTTATTGGGCTGGTACCTCATTAGGCTTCACAGCTCTTCATGAAAAATCCAGTTCATTTGGGTCGATTTCAAAGCAGTTTAGCTACACTCGTAATTAAAAATTTTGATCATAAGTCGTGTAAGATTTGAGCTTGATAAAAGTTTTTCGATTTCAAGTTGACTTTTGAGCTTAATTATAAGCCATATTTTCTTATAAAAATATATATTATACGTATGAGATATATTAGAATATAATATTATAAATTCAATTCTAAATCTTACGTGAGCATTTATACACTGGCTAATGCCGATAAAGTGTCTTCGTTAACCTTAACAGATGTACAAGATTAGCTTTAATAAATTCTTTTGAGGAGAAATTAAGCATTTCACATTTAATTACCGATTAAAGTGTTAATCTAATATTCTTTATAGAATACATGTTTAATTACCGATACTAATTCAAATAACATATAATATTATTGATTTCACTTTATACAATCACTGTTCCTAACTAGTGTTGCACATTTAGCCTCTGTATGAGCATAACCGACGTCGTAATAATAGAATCAAATAAAGAACAGGTTTATTGCCTAATCCATGATCGAATTTGTATGACATATTTTTAACTATAAATAAATTTATTTTTAAATCAAATTCCAAGTTGATTTACAATCGAATACGTTGGACCGAACCGTCTGATCTGAATTTTACGACTCGAATCAAAACCGACTCGGCAGCAGATTCCACCCGAACAAAGTCATACTAATCTGATGGCCTCCAAAGGTCAACCAATCAAATCGCTCACACGCGTCTTAATTTCTCTGACGGTCCCACACTTCATGTTTTATTTATTATGAATCCTCCCGGCGGTCAACTACTACTCTCCCACTTGCCTTTCAAGTGGGTTCAAACAAAGTCATTTGAATTTTATTAATTTAAATTACATCATAAAATATTTTTTATTCAAGTATTTTTAGTAATTATTCAAATTTATTTTGGAATGTATGGTTCAATTATAAATTTATTTTCATAATTAGAAAAATTCTTCGTAATTTAATTAACCAATTATATTGCCGTGTCAATTACGAAGATAAAATTAAATTTCAATGAAAATAACTCGACAATGCAATAATTTGACTTAGTCTATAATGCCTCCCAATTGATAGTCAATGACATAATTAAATATAAAAAATATTTTAATATTAACAAATATTTTATAAGCTAATTTTCAATTCATAGTATAAATAGTTTGACGTATTGAATATAAACCTATGTTGCTACGTATGAGAGAAAGCCAATTACATCTGATTTTAAAATGAAGTCGTTGGTTGATCATTTCTATTGTTGATTAATAACATTAATAATAATTTGTGAAAAAAATTAATATAAATTATATATATATACAAAAATATTATGAATTAGTCTAAACATTTAAATTTTTTATAGTTATTTTTAAATAATATTTTATTTTATTGTGTAATAGAGTTTAAATTTAGAGTGTATTTGACATGCTTATTAAATAAATTAGCTTCTAGTTTAATTACAAATTGATTAAATTATTTAATTTATTATTTATGTAGCAATTTTTTATCAAAATTTTGAATTTTTTTTACAAGAACAACATTTTTTAAGGTATGAGATTATTTTAAATTCTATAAAAAATTAAAAATAAAAAACTTTTTGAAGATAAATATTTCAAACTCACTCTTAGAATAAAAAATTTCACATTAATTTAAATAATTAAAACAACTTAAATTATTTTTAAAACACAAAATGGGTCATGGGTGGTGGTTTAAAATAGACATGAACATTAGGAAAAGAACAAAAGTAGGTCTGAAACTTTAAAATTTGTGATTATCTTTGTAAAGATGATAATATTATTTAACATAAATTACACTTAGGTCTCTAACTTTAGACTAAAATAACACTTAAATCAATATAGTTCTTGATTTTTAAAATTTTAATACTTAAATTAATTTTTAAATTTTTATTATTATTTTTTTAAAATTATAATTGTATTTTTCTCTCTCTGCTATCATTGAAGAGAGAGAAGAGTATAATTTTAATTTTAAAATAATAATAATAAAAAAATTTAAAAATTAAAAGTTTGGATGTTGAAATTATGAAACAATTTCTTAAAAGTAGGGACTTGAGTGTAATTGACGCTATTATTTATTAATTATAAAAAGAAGAATAATTGGGGCGCGATTTTTCTGTCGCTGGCCCACCTGGTGGCTCGGCACGCGCGCTCGAATCGGTTTGTCGTCCGCCTCGTCGTTGCGGAACGGCGGCGCCTGTCGCCAGGACAGCTGCTATCCTGCTGCATCCAGCCTGGCTCACTGCGTTTCTACGTTATTTTATTTCATCACGTGCCCTACACGGGATCATATATTATTATTATTATTATTATTATTATTATTATTATTTTCATTATTTTTATTATCATTATTTGGAATAATTCCATAGAAGCCCTCAGGCAGGTAGGAAAAATTATTAAGAAGCCAACGGCGACATGCCACGTGGCAGCACTGGCCACCAAAATGGTAAGAACGGTGATTCTAAAAAGAAATTATAATTTCATTACATTATAAATTATAATTTTTTTTAGAAATAATTAACTATATGACACATTATTTCACTTTATTTATACATTATCTATTCATTATTAATTAATTACGTTATGCACACTCAAAACATTATAAAATCTTACATACACACACACTTAAGTTAAAACTCAGTCAAAATGTATTTGAAAAAAAAAATTTTGTTAGTAAATTATTAAAATTATATTTTTTACCCTTAATAGTATATATATATTTTTTCTTCCTCGATATCACACTAAAGTGCTGATCTGTCCTAAAATCAATTCACGTCTCGAATGTCTCCTTCCCTTGCCACAACCTAAACATCAAAGTTTTAAGATTTTCATTCAAAATATATTTAAATATCCTTAAAATAATATAATGAATAGTTCAGATTTTTTGTAACCTAACTATAGTTAGGTAAATAAAAAATTATAATTACTCATTATAATGGAAACAAATAAAAGTGTGTGTATGTAAGATTTTATAATATTTTTAGTGTGCATAGCATAATTAACTAAGAATGAATGACTAACGCATAAATAAAGAGGAATGGTGTGGCTAATTATCCCATTTTTTTAACTATAAATTAAAAATTAATTAAAAATTTGAGGTATGCTTTGTTATAATAATTTTATTTTAAAATTATATTATTATTTATTAAATGATAATACATGAATAATTCGAAGAATCTAATTAATATTACAACATTTAAATTAGATTACAAAATTGAAACTTAAATTAGCTAATATATGATTGAATATAATAAAAAAAAAATTGATTAATTTGATCTCTTGCTTCGGTTCAAATTGAAATGCTCACCAAAAATAATTAAAGGTTATGTTTTAAAAATAATTAATCAAAACTTAAAATTTTTAATCGATTGTAACTTTTAAATTATTTTAGCATTCCAAATAAATTCAAAATTTGCCAAAATTTGGCAACATGAACTATTCTAATATAATTCAATAATATTTAATAGTAATTTTATTTTTAAATTAATTTAAAATTTTATTAAATAATAATATATTTTTTATAAAAAATAATTCATAGAATTGAATTAATATCAAAATAATTAAATTAGATAATCAAATTAAAATACTATTTAACTAACATATTATAGAATATAATAAAAAAAATCACGATTAATTTACTATCCAGTTCAAAGCCGTATATTCGCAAAAAACAAAATAGAGGCTATGTCCATTAAAATATTTTTAATTAAAATTTAAAATTTTAATTTTCATAATTTTAATAAAAAGCAAAAAAAACTCAAAATTAGCCAAAATTTAGAAACAATAATCATCATATATAATTAATATAAAATCAGTTGAATTAAACTTCATATTTAAATATTATTTAGCAAACGTGTTGTTGAACACAATAAAAATAAATTTTAATTTTGTGATTACTATGTTAAATTAAATTAATAAATTATAATCTCAAAAATATTGTCTTAATATGTAGTTTGTAATTTCTTACAACTTTGAACATTAAATTAACTTTTTTTTATTATATTTGCTCCATCAACATCCGCGCCTCCGCATTTCGAGCGTACACGTTGAGGCCTGTCTTACGTGAGCATCCAGCGACAGGCGAAGGATGAAAAGAGCCCGCGTCGAAGAACCCGTGCCGAAGAAACCATGCCGAAGAACCCGTGCTGAATTGCACACGTGACTGGACGTACGGGGTTCCATACCGCTTTTAAGAGTCATGATCCCTCCCCCACTGTTTGGTCAGTATGGCCCGTACAATCAAAGTCACGGCTTGTCAGCCCAGTAGATATCATTGCTCTGACATAAAAAATGAAGACCATTCTCTTGAAATGACTGCCCAAGGACCAGATCAGAATATATAATTTTATTGTAACGGGAGAAAAGAGGAACCACTATTCTGACTTTCTCTTCCATTCTCTCCAACCTCTGTCCTGTAAAAAAGTGAACTTTTGTTGCATAGTGGAACCTCCGTAAGCCACCCGAACAGCGCCGTGGTTTTCTGCCTACTCAGTTTCCACGTAAAAATCCCCCTTCTAATTCTCTGATTGATTTTAGCCTCAACAATATTCAATGACACGTTAGCTAAATAATATTTTAATTTAATAATCTAATTTGACTATTGTAATATTCATTTGATCTCATGAATTGTTAATATATTTGTTATATTTGGATCCACGTCAGTACATTTGGAGTAAACATATGGAAGCTTATGTGGCAAGAAATCAAGAGAAGTTCGACGACGGACTAAAGACGAAAGGCACTTGCTGAACTACCATTAACAGACACCCCATGCCGAACTACACGCACAATTAAGGCCAGCGATATCTGGCTACAATGCTTGTACCCCCAAAGCTATCGCTGCTTCAGCCCAGTGGAGTCTGTCATATCAGCACGATGCTCAGAATGTGGATTTCTGCTAGTCAACTTAAACTCACATTTTTAGAAAAAAATTTTAAAACTTGAATTTCTAATTAAAATAAAAAATCATTACATATATTATGTCAAAATCATAAAAATTAAAACTATTTAAACTATCAAAATTAAAATCGAAACTAAAAATAAAATCAAGTTTTAAAATTTTAGTTTTAACGAATCGTTCACTTGCGATAAATATTTTTACCTGTTAATTGCAGACATTTTTAACACAGTAGGATTTAGATCATCAGATCAACTTCGTGAGTTTTCTTATACTTCCTCTTCTACATTTATTTATTTTTTATATGTCTCTAATATTTCTCTATTATCTTCCGTATTTGATTTTGTGATAACATTTTTTGTGAATATGTATTTTAAATTATCATTATTATAAAATCAAATTATACCAACTCATCACCCACTCCCACTGGAGGCCAAAATATTATTACATATGATCATATCAGATTAATCCATTTCTATTATGTCAATATAATATAATGAATAATTTTATTTCTTTGAAGAATAAAAAACCATTTTATTATTCTAGAAATTTTATATAATAGTAATATCAATTATTTTTCTTTAATATTTTCAATAATATTCGAAGTAGATTTTAGTTCGATTGATTTGATTATAAATCAGATGGCAGGACCTATTATCTAAACTGAATTAATTTTTTTAAAAAAAGGAAACATTATATTGTTTTGTGTGAAAAAATTCTAATATATATTTTGTATATCTATTTATTTTAAAAAATAAAAATCAATACTATTTTACATTTAATTTAATTTGTGCATCTTAATTATATCAATTTCAATATTACAATAATTTTATCTACATCATATTTATATTTATATATATATATTTTTTCTTTCTCATAAAATACTGTTTTCTTATTCATTTTTCTCCGACAAAATAAAGGTTTATATATCGTAACATATAACATATAGTTATTTCCTTTATTCATATTAAATAACACAAATATATTGTAGAATTATGATATATATATATATATATATAGATAATCAAGTATGACGTAATTAATAAAAATAATAAAAATTGCATAATGCAAATGCGTATCTCTATTTATATTTATTCCTTTTTTTATTTATATCATAGGCACACATATACATATATAAAATAAATATAAATATATATTAAATACATATGTTTTTATTATACTAATTAAACAAATTGTGAGTTGAATTAATTTATCTTGAAAGTAAGTTGAATTCAATTAAAATTTTAAATTTGATTAAAATACAAAATAATTACAACTATTTCCTAAAGATATCGAAATTTCCAGCATAAAATGCATCCCTAGTTTTTTTTTTTTGTGATATAGCATCCCTAAATTATCAAAAATTAAAAAATAATATAGCATCCCTAAATAAATTAATTCCATAAAATATTATCCAAGCCATGCTTGGAACTCTAGTTAACAAGCTCGTATTAAAATAGTGTGGCATATAAGTTATATGATACTAATAATTATAGGCTACAATATTATGCATATATAATATAGGATAAGCATGAACCCATATTCTTATATTAGGGTTGTATTCATATTAATATATATATATATATATGGTGGACATTTAAGTAAATAAAATATTAATAACTTCACATGCAATATCCTAATTAACTTGCTTACGTCTGTGTTTGCTTTCAGGAGAGTTCATGATCCGTTCTTAACAATTGGTTCAAATTTTCGACCACCCACTCTTTCTTGATGATCAAGATTAAACTGGCACATCGCTTGGTTTCATACTTGCCTACGTCAAAATAGGAGACGTCATCCTTTTTTGATGATACTAATATCGACATCCTCAAAAATTTTAGAATGTTACTGTAAATAATTAGAAATTTACACACAAAAAAGTATTTAAACTTCTGCCAGTTTTTTTAAAGTTTGACACGTATATTCTATGATCGAAGAAAGAAAAGTTGGACATTCATATGACGTAGGCTTATAAATTTGAATTTAATTTAACAAGTTTCTTAATAATTATATAGTAATTTTCACTCTAGCCTCTCTATTAAGTAGAGTCTCAGTATAAATTTATGTGCCCACATGAAATATAGGTCCAACTTCGAGGACTCGCGTGAAAAATATTTCACACCTTAGAAAGTCATTATGAAAGGAATTCAAATTCATAAATGCTTGTGAAATAGGGAGTCTAACCTTGGGGACTCAATAAAAAGAAATTAAAATTTGTGAACCTATGTCAACTAATATTTCAATCACAAGGACTCATAAGATATTTACTATTTTCATAAATACGAATTCTTGTACACGATTATTGAGCTTATCCACAAATTAATTAAATTTATCAAAACGATTATAATAAGTTGGTACAACTTGCACGACATCATGGCTCCAATGATCTATTCTAAACAGGTCTTTAAATAAATAGAGAGATAAATCCTGTCCTTAATGAAGAAATTAAAACATTAGAGTTCCAAAGATTTGAAAAATATTTATTTTATATCATTATCGTAGATAGGTTTCCATCAATTTTTATTTTTTCTAAGTTTTTGATATTTAGAGCACTAATTAAATCATGCACTAGTTAAATAGATGAATTCTGTTCATTTTTAGATATTATAAAATCTTACATGCACATATTTTAACTTATTTTTATCATAATGAGTAATTATAATTTTTTAATAATCTAATTATAGTTAGATTACAAAAAAATTGAGTTATTCATCATATTATTTTAAGGATATTTAAATATATTTTGAGTGAAAATCCTAAAATCTTAATATTTAGGTGGCGGCAAAGAAAGGAGACATCCGCAACGTGAATTGATTTTAGGACAAATCAACGCTTTAGTATAGTATTGAGAAAGAGAAAAATATGTACCATTAAGAATAAAAATATAATTTTAATGATTTACTAACAGAATATTTTTTTAAAAAAGATTTTGATTAAGTTTTAACTCAAATGTGTGTATGTAAGATTTTGTAATATTTTGAGTGTGCATAGCGTAATTAACTAAGAATGGATAGGTAAGGCATAAATAAAATTAAATTGTGTGACATGTAGGTGATTATATTTTTTTTTTGAAAATTTATTCTAATCCTTAAATATTAAAAATATAATAATCTCACAAGAATTCGTCAATTTGTTTTTCATAATATAATATTCGAATAGAAGCATGTAGTGAAGTCTGCCTGTCATAGTTTTTGAATACAAATAATTTAAAATAAAATTATATTTTTACATAAAAAGTTTGACAACATGATTATGTGTGAAAATATGAATTCATCCCAAAATATCACAGGGTAATATTAATATTGATCGTATTGCAACGCGAATTCGTGTCAACCCCGTGTCTATTTCATAGAATTTTATACGAAAATATGAAATCATACTAAAATCTCATATAATGTAATCAGTCGTTTTTCAACACAATTTTATCTCGAGTCTATGTCATCATTATAATGAATTTTCTATGACAATAACTCTACTATATATTATCTTCGACTAAGACTTGAAATAAGGGATTGTGATCAAGGCCGTTTTTGATTCAATATTATTTTTAAAAAATATTATTTAATTGAAAACACTTATAAATAAATATAATTATCTAAAACATGTAATAATATTATCAAATAAAAATATTTATATACCAAGGCATTTAAAAATATTAATTTAAATTTCTTTAAATTTCATATGGGCCTCTCAACCTACTCAATATTAGCTTGTATTAAATAACTATGCTCAGTGATGAAAGTCCTTAAATTTATATTCCAATAAATTGTCTTTTAAAATTATTTTAAATATGAAAAAAATTTATTGAAAATAATTAATTAAGTTCATAAATTTTTCCTTCCGTTTAGCCGATTTTTTTTATCCAAGAATTAAGAAAAATAATTGCACTATAGCATTTGTTGACGTAGAATATAGGGATCTCAAAAAAAAAAAAAGAGAATTCTGAAAGATGGCGACATGCAGAGAGCTGAGCCTGTAAGTTAAGCCTTAGACGAGAGAGAGCATCCAGAGCAATACGCAGAGATTTAAGGTGGTTCAGGGAGGGAATCCCCTATGTCCACCGGATGGTCGAGCGATTTCACTTTAAAAAAAGTAGCCGTTAGGGCAAATACAGTGCTAGAATGAGAATAATCTGGAGAGGAAGAAAGAGAGAGGGAGAGAGAGAGAGAGCTCCTCAATTGGGGCTCTAATACAGTGAAAGCAGGAGGACAAGGAAATTGCTTATATTCCGATTGTCCTTGTTGTTCCTCTTTCTATCACCTTTCTTTATGCCCGTTTTGTGGTTTAAATATTGCTGAAAAGGATGGTTTATCCCAGATTTCTCGAAAAAAAAGAGTTGGGCCCATTCTGATGGTCCCTTAGCTGTTGGCCACTGGGGGAGTTGGAAGTAGTGGGCGGAGAGCTTTATCCTCCTTAATTGCAGTGATTCTACTAGGGGTTTGCGCCGGCTAGAGCATGCGAGTTCTCGGTTTGTACGCCAAAGGGAGGTATGCTGCTTTGGTAATGATACGATTGATGCAAGTTATCGATGATAGGCATAGCTGAAAGACATCATCATCGATATTTGAGAGAGGCCACGAAACATCGGGCACGATGTCCATTTGTCAGTCGGTTGGAGCATCGGTCCCGAGTTTTGACTCCTGCAAATAACAACAGTCAATAGCAATAAAAAAAATATAAAAAGATTAAATTCTCAAAATGCTACGTATATGGCTGGGATGCAGCGTCGGAGTCACGCGTTAACATCATTTAATATAATTTGAAAGTAAAATTATAGTTGACTTGAGCTCATTAAAGTCAAAGTCTACATCTCAGTAATTACTGCGACGATCACTTGCCGCTGGTGCATTGAATAGCTGGTCAATTTTGAAATTATAAATACTTAAAAAAAATATTGAAATTATAAATAAATTATGTATAAATAAATAACTAAATAATATTTAATTAATGATAATTGTTGAGGAAGACGGTGTCAAACGTTACGACGTTAGAGTCACGCACGTGGCTCGTGAGCGCCGGCCCCATCGGACCTGGCTGCCACTGGAAAATTTAAATTAAATAAATACATTAAGCGATAATTAAATATATTCAATTTAAAAATAAATTCAATATAAACCACGCAGATTGTTCTTGATAGTATATTTTTATTTTATAGTTTATGATAAAATTAATTAGCATGAAAGGATAATCATGTGTTAAAATTTCGTAATATAATTAATATCATGTAATGCATGTTTAATTTTAAAAATAAAAATTAGCTCAAAATTAAATTTATTTTTTCAGACATGTATGGTGCCAACCTACTGACTTTAGATAATTAACTGAAATGAATGATTTATTTAAAGGATAATTACTTATATATCACAAAATTTAATTTTATTTATGTCTTACTCATCCATTCTTAGTTAATTACGCTATGCACACCCAAAATATTATAAAATCTTACATACACACATTTGAGTTAAAACGTAATTAAAATCTATTTGAAAAAAAATATTCTGTCAGTAAATCATTAAAATTATATTTTTATTCTTAATGGTACATATTTTTTTCTTTCTTAATACCACACTAAAGCACTGATTTGTCCTAAAATCAATTCACGTCGTGGATATCTCATTCCTTTGCCGCCACCTAAACATTAAGGTTTTAGAATCTTTACTCAAAATATATTTAAATATCTTTAAAATAATATGATGAACGGCTCAGATTTTTTGTAATCTAACTATAGTTAGGTTATTGAAAAATTATGGTTACTATTATAATAGAAATAAGTTAAGATATGTGTATGTAAAATTTTATAATATTTTGAGTGTGCATAATATAATTAACTAAAAATAGATGGGTAATACATAAATAAAATAAAATACTGTGACATGTAGGTAATTATCTCTTTATTTAAACTCAACAACTACATATATTTTCTTCCAATTTATAAGTTCATGCATATATTAAAAATTTATTACTTCTAAGTTGAATCAAACCCAACTCCAAAAAATTAAACAGAGTTGACAACAAATTAAGTCCTTAATGCCACATCTATCCATAAGGGATTTTTTTTTTGAAAAATTTTGTTTAAGATCATGAGATATAACACAGATTCTATACAGGTTCACATAAATAAAAAAATATTATCTAGATCCTTCTTGCATAAAATTTTTTCCACACAAATCCTTTCTAATAGATTTCTATAAGTTTGACCTTTAAATTATTATTTTAAAAAATTATAAAAAAATTTATTATTTTTCAATTGATATTTTTACTTCAATTTATTATTTTTCTATATTTTAATCTATAAAACTAATTTTTAATATTTAAATACATATATATATATATATTTAAAGTAATAATAAGGGTCTGTTTGTTTGTAAAGTTAAATTTAACAAGATTTATATTAAACTTGAATAGAGATATTTTTTTTATTAAAAATTATGAATAATATAAAATAAAGTTAGTTATTATGTTGGGAAATGTGAGAGATGTGATATAAAGTTAGTTATTATGTTGGGATATGTGAGTGATATGATATAAGTTAGTTATTTTAGTAATGTGTGTAAGATGTGAAATAAAGTTAATTTTTAATATTAAATTTTGTGTAATGTGATATGCCTGGTTAAAATTAAGCCAAGTTAATTTTCAACTGCCAAACAAACGGGGCCTAAAGAGTCTGTTTGTTTATAAGGTTTAATTTAGCAAGATTAAAATTAAACTTAGATAGAGATATTTTTTTATTAAAAATTATGAATGATGTGAAATAAAGTTAATTATTATGTTGGGATATGTGAGGGATGTGATATAAAGTTAATTATTATGTTGAAATATGTGAGGGATGTGATATAAGTTAGTTATTATTTTGGTAATATGTGTAAGATGTGAAATAAAATTAATTTTTAATATTAAATTTTATATGTGATGTGATATGCCAGATTAAAATTAAATCAAATTAATTTTTAACTTCAAAATAAACGAGGCCTTAATTGTTAAATTTAACGAAAAATATCAAAAAAAAACTCACGTGAAAAAAGCTTTTTGTCAGGAGTGATCTAAATAGCATGTTTTTGCTTTTTTTTAGACCTATGTCAAATCATTGATATATTTTAGAGGCCTGAATGAAATTACTTTTTTTTTAATAAATTTTATTTGATTAATAGCTAACAAAAATCGTGAAAGGACAATAACTATATTTAATATAAAAATAATTATCACATATTATTCTATATAATTTTTAAAATTAAACAATCTCTTTATTTAATTTACATTCTACATATTTTTTTAATAAATAATTAAATTTTAATTTATATCTAGCATACTTTTTAGCATATATAATTAACTCATTTTATATTATATCGCATCTAGAAACAAAAACAGAAAAATTTTCAAACATTTTTTTTTCATTAATCAAACTAATGGGATTGAATTTGACTTATGAGCTTGAGATATAGTAGAAGCTAGAAAGAATTTTAAATTTTTTGAAATGTATGAAAAATTTACATTATCTACATTATATTTTGACTTGAATTAAAATTCTAAGTTTAGTCAAATTCGAAGCAATTTAATTTATAACATATTAGGCCTATTTATTTATCTGTTTAAATTTAATTTGATTTAATTTTAAATGAGCATAACATATCACATAATTAATTTATTTTACATCTTATATATATATATATATATATATATTAAAATAATAACTGATTTATATTATATTCCTCACATATTTTAATATAATAATTAATTTATTTTATTCATAATTTTTAATAAAAAATATTTTTATTCAAATTTAATTTAAATAAACTGTGGCAGCAAAAAATTAGGCATCAATTTATTATAAAATTGAGAGCTCCATGGCCTCCAATTTGTTAGGTGCTAAGAATTAATTTCTTAAAATTTTCAAGTGGCCTCCCAAACCATTAAATATACCTGACCTCAATTAAACTATTTCAACATGATGTTTGATGAGGAGTAGAAAGAAAAAATATATCAAAAAAGTAGGTGAAATTTGTCAAAAAACAATATTTTTGAGATGAGAGGGACTAGGTTTCGTTAAATTCGATTGGGCGTATCTACGAGAACGTGAATCCTCGAAGAACAGTCTCTGGATTAAGAGATGCTACTAATTATTCGAGCATTGTGTGAGAAGCTAGAGAAATTTTTGACAGAATTAGATATATGTTTTGAAGTGCCAAAAATGAGTTGGATGGCTACATAAGACTGATAATATGTAGTCTTTCGCCGAAATCGTTTTAAAAAGTGGCCAAGTCGGAAAGTAACATGATGACACTTTCGGTATTTACTAAAGAAGTTAGTAACTATATTTCTCCACTATAAAATGGTCACTTTAGAGCACCTGCGTGGTTATTACAATTTCTTTTGTTATTGTTATCGATTGTTGTCGTAAAGAGAGAGGCTTACTGTAAAAATGAAACATAGCTATAGCATTCGAGAAGATCCATGCCAATGATGAATTTCAGTGGTGAAGTGAAAGACAACCGATCATGTAAAAGAAGTTCTTATTTTCTATCTTTTGAAAAAATTTCGTCAAAGAAAAAGATAACAATGAATATAGTCCTTGACTAAGCACCGAGAGTTTTCTACAAGGTTTAAATAATGAAATTAAACTACTCTTATGCTTAACTAACTGACTAATTTATGACAATTGTGAAAGAATGTTCTCATATTAAGATTTTGTAAGTAGTATATGATGATTCTCATCAAACTATACAAGATCATAATTGAAATAGTTCTTCCAAAATTGGTGTGATCTTTGACATAATGCCAAGTTTTTTGTTTCATTTTTGGTCCTTTGTGGTTTTCTGGTCATAACAAACGATAGTCGGCAATAATAGAATGCATTGCCAATGACAAGCAGGTGGCGGAGATTATTAATTATATATATCTAGCTATGACTTTTGGCAGCGATGATCATCAGTTATTTATCTATCACGATTGGAGTGTGATTGTGACCGTCAAATATACTGAGGTAGGCGACCGTTAGCGGTGGCGAGTAGGCAGGCAATTGCAGGCGAGTTGTATGCACTTGAAGCATTATGTTGATTATTTACAGAGAAGGTAACATTGATAGCGATGAAACTAGTGGCCATAAATAAATAATTGAGTAAGTTTCCAAATTCCACATGAAGTACCCTCAATTTTGAATTACAATCACATTATGAAATAGCTAATTTGTTTGAATAAGCATTATGTGCATGAAGTCAAATATGTCATAAAAACAGTACATAGACAATAATTCAAATCTCACCCAATCTCTTTCATGCTCCAAGTTGCCAATTAAAATAATAAAAATATCCCAATTTCTTCACTACAAGTTGAGATCCACAACTAAGACCAAAGTTTCTAAAATTCTAACCATAATCACACCATGCATTTATGTTTGTATAAAAAAAAGACCAAGTCTTCTTTTGACTACCAAAAAAAATAAAAATAAATAAATAAATAAATAAATATATAGTAATATACATTTAAGTAAATAATAATCACAAAATCGCATGCCTTCTCTCCCTTGAAACATGGGGCTTCTCAAAGAAGCAATTGCTAGTTTGCAACATAATTCAACCTTCTTATTTTTCTCATTTCAAATTGATTTTAATTTAAGTCACAATAAATAACAACATAAAAGTGGTACATGTACTCATATTTCTAATTAAAAAAATTATTTAGATTGAGTTGATGTTGAACTAACTAAAATTTGACTTCTCCACTAATCCCTAAGGTCTAGGCCATCTTTTATAAGTATAAATCGATCAATTATTGAGTAATATTCGATAACAAAAAATAATTAACATCGTTATGTAAGAATAATGTGCTAATTGAGGCACAACGATATATATTAATGTTAGAAAAGTACATTTATTTCTAATTTTAACTGTTCATGCAATAATTTCAAAAATTTTATTTATAATTTTACAATTAATTATACTTTGAATTACAACTCATATATTTCAAAAATTTTATTTATAATTTTACAATTAATTATACTTTTAATTACAACTCATATATCAAATTTATATGAAATATTTTTATTTCAAATATGACTTATACATCATAGAATTACATAAAATATCTTGGTTGGGGTAATTAACGAGATCAAATTAAAGAAAAACGAAAAAAAAAACTGAGAAAAATCAAATTTAGAAGAGCTGTCAAAATCTCAAGTCATGCTGCCGACTACTAAATTTACACTTGCGAATTCAATTGATTACAAGAAATAAAATCTGCTAAAAATCCTAAAAACCCACAACGCATTGCTTCTTAATCCACGGCGGCGGCGCCGCCACCGACGCCACCGCCGCCGCCGCCTCTTCCACCTCCCCCAAGCTCCTCTTCCTATTCTCACCCATCCCTCCGGCCGCCACAGCCGAAATAGAAGCCTTCGCTATGTTCACACCGAACAGCCTCACCATCGCGCCGGCGCCTGCTGCGTCGCGCGACCGGTAGTCGATGTACAGCTGGCGGTCGGCACCCTTTGACCGGTAAAACCCAACCGTATCGCCGGCCTTCAATCCCATCTCCTTCACAAATCTGCTCCAGCCCTTTGTCAGCACGTAGCTCTGGCTGCTGTTCCAGTACGAGTAACGAAATCTCCACACTTTCCCGCCGCCGTCCTCGAAGTTGAGCAGCAGACCCTTGGAGGCGGCGGCGGCGCTTCCTTCTGCTGCCGCCGGCGGCGGCAGCGGGAAGTGCTTCTCGGCGTGCTGCTTGGGTATCACGAGGCGGTTGAGCTTGCCCACGTCGCTGGGCGTGACGGCCTTCTCGAAGAGCTGCTCGCGCGCGGGGCGGGCCGGAAAGGACCGCCGGAGAGGGTCACCGGATGGGGTAGTTGCCGGGGCGGAGTGGCGGAGCTCGTCGAGGTAGGTGTGCTTGCGGAGCATGTCGACGATCTCGGCCTTGGAGCGGGAGAGGAGGAAGGCGAGCTCGCGGGCGGCGTCGGGGCGGTCGGCAGCGGCGAGAGGGGGGAAGTTGGTGGCGGCGTCTCGGCCTCGGAAGCGCTGGGCGGCGACGTCGTAGGCCCGGGCGGCGTCGCGCTCGAGGTTGAAGGTGCCGAGCCACACACGCTGGTGCTTCTCGTAGATTTGGGCGCCCCACCGGCCGTTGGGCTGTGGGACCACGCCCTTGTACTGCGACGAAGGCAGCTTGCGGCCGGACTCGGCCTCGCCGCCGAGATCCGGCCCCGGGCCGGCAGGCGGGTCGGTGACGGAGCTTGCGCCGCTGCCCATGCGCTGAAGCGGAGTGGCCCGAGGCGGCGAGGCGGTGGTCGTGGACGAGTCGTCGAAGCCGGAACTGCCGTCCATGAGGATATGCGCTGGAATCAGAGCACCCTGGAGGGTGAGGGGTCTTTTTATAGGGAAGGAGGAAGATTCCGGTGAAGCAGAGGGATGTAAAATTTTTGGAGAGTACCATCTGGTGCCAATCATCAGACGCCACATGTCCTCGAGCTCACTTATCTTACATATAACGCGTGATATTTAGCGTCTAAGTCTTAAAATATTACTAAATCTGATAAGTTGAAGGCATTATTTGTCTGTCCACCAATAAATTAAGTCATGCCACACAAATAAGTAGGTACGGCCTCACACAAACAGTCGTGAATATCATTTGAATCAGATAGTTTGTTAGACAGATGGACAGTCCGATCATAACTACCGGATGATTCAATATTATACTATAAGAAATATAAATATTTAGATAAGTACTATTTATTTATAAAAGTAAGTAAAACTTGAAATCAGGTGAGTATCGCATTTATCATATGATCTCAAATTATATCTATTTTATTTTTTCGGAATGAACAACTCAGTCTAATTTTTCAACTAGATCGTTCGATATCTCGTGACTGGACAGCTTGTTCCAGAGATCAGACGATTAGAAGCAATTTGCTCGACGGAGAGAATGCAAAATTACTGGTGGGGATTAGTGGGGGTGGCTGTTTCTGGGCATGAGGGGCTCGCGGGCTCTCAAGTGGCAGCTGGCAAGATGAGGAGGGAAGAAGGGGAGGGTGGTGCCCCACCAGAGTGGGGCCATCTAGAGAGAGAGAGAGAGAGAGAGAGAGAGAGAAAGAGAGAGATGCACCCTCCCTGCGCGCGGTTGAATGTTGTGGCGGGGTGTGGACTGGGGATGATGGGAGCTGATCAAAGGCCGCGTCTTTCTCTGCCGCTTTCATCACCTTCGGCATCAAATTTTATCTTCTCGATATAATTTTTTTTAAATCTCAATTTTATAATGCGGATATGCTCATGCCTAACTTTGCCCCCACAATTAAGCCTGTCGATGTCCCGAGTCGGATCAAGTTAATTCTAATCTAAATTCAACTCGCATCACACTCAAATCAGATTAAAAATTAGATCAAATCAGGGACGATTCATATACAATTTATGTCTTGCGATGAATCAAATTTAAAGTCGAATTAAAACTCTTACTCTGTTTCATTAATTAATCAATCAGGCATCAACAATCAATTGTTTTAAAATACATGAGGATCACTGATTAATTTTTATTTATGTGATTTCTGCAGGTATAAATATTTTAAAAAATAGGCATTTAGAATTTTAAATGTAAATTTCTTAATTTTAATCAGGCATATCACATCACACATAAAATTTAATATTAAAAATTTAATTTATTTCACATCCTACACGTAATATCTAACTTTATATTATATTTCTTATATATCCCAACATAATAACTAACTTTATTTCATATCATTCACAATTTTTAATAAAAAAAATATCTCTATCTAAATTTAATTTTAACCTTCTTAAATTTAATCATATAAACAAACAGATCTTTTGTGTTCTGCATATATGCCAGCTAACATGATTGCCTAGTTAGCTATAAATTAGAGTACTTTAAAGAGATATTTATATTGAGAAAATTTTAATTATAAAAAAATATATATTTCATTTTTAAAATTAAAATATTATATATATTAAACTAAAATTTAACAAAATTATATATTTTAAGTGATATTTTTCAAAAATATTTTAAATTTAATTAGTAATATATATATATATATATTTACGAATCCTAATCCAGTGTCTTTGTTTCGTATGTTCATATGTTCGTAATATAAGGCTCTTATTAGATTGAATTGAAAGTAAATTTCATAAATAGTTAATTTATAAAACAAATAATATTTACATTAAAGTGTTAAAATTTAAAATTTAAAAATTAAGATTTAATTTTTAGTATTAAATTAATTTAAAGCATACAAATTAATATGTTAGATTATATGTAATAGTTTTAAGTCCTAGGACTTGAAGTATAATACAATTTTATTAAAAAATAATATAAAATTTGTAATTTCATAAAACTTTAGTGTAATATTTTATTTTTAATAATAAAATGCATAATTTTTTTATATTTAAAATGTCCTTTATGCTTCTATTTCAAAATTATTCAGAAATTAATAATAATTATTATTTTTTGATAGAATTCATAATTATTGTTACAACAAAATATTTGATATATCTTTTCGAATTTCTCATGATATTTGAACAATCTCCACAAATGATAATTAGAGGTGCTGGACAAACTTCTGGTATTTCTAATGTTCTCCTGATAATTCATGAAGTTATTAATTAATTTCTCGTAGTTATCAGCTGCATTTGAATTCAATATTTTATTTATATAATTTTATTTTATATTTCATATTCGTATGACATACGTCATGAAGATATATTTTTTTGGTAATTCTAATTCAGGTTCTTGAGATTAGAGTAATATCATGATATTCTTAATTTTATCTAAATTTTTAAATTTTAAAATTATTTTCAATTAGGTACGATAAATATAAATATTTTAAATAATTTCTTTTAGCAAAATATATTTATTTTTTACTAAACTTTTAACATAATTTATTACTACGTGTCGCATAGTTAAGTGGAGCTCCAGAAAGATTAAAGAGAATATATATATATATATATATATATATATATATAGAAATGAAAAGGTAAAATAGTAAATTTATTTTTTTATTTATTTTGAAAGAAGAATTTGAAATATAATATTTTAAAAACTCAAAATCTAAATTAAAATTTTTTAAATTTATGTATCTGTGTAATATTATCTCTTAATTTTAGAAGGTATTTTTCTTTTTATTTTCAATACAGATAACTTATCTGATGGATTTAGTTTCTGGTATTAAACATATATCAAATTTTTTTTTACCTTAAAAAAAATCTACGATTAGTGAATGATTCTTACAATTCTCTCAATAAAATTCTAAAAAAAAAATTCTTTTGTAAAAAGTTATATTATTTAATCCCTCAATTTGAATTTTATTTGAAACATTCTTTTGCTCAATCTTAGAACTGATTTTAATACAGGTACTCCACTAAATTATAAATCAGATATGAATGTAGTTCTCAAAAATAACGATTTTAATTCTAAGAAGCTTATTGCTTGATTTATCTTAAAATAAAAAATATAATAATTATTTTTATAGCCAATAAAATAACAGTCGATTTATTTTTTCTTTATTTACTTGTGTATATAAAAGACAACAAAATACTTTGAAGCGAAAATATCTACTTTTTTTCTCTGTTGATTTTTCTATTGATTTAAAGTCTAGTGAAATTAAAGAAAAATTTAATATTTCAATTATTAGTCAATAAGCTATCAATTAGATTATAAAACTTTGAACTAAATTTAACTATCAATTTATTCAAATAATAAAATTGATCGAGGAGAGCAAATTTAAAAAATTAATGAGCATTTGTTACGATCTTTAATTTTTCTCTGTTTGTAGCTAATTTAATTTGATAGAATTTTTATTTTGATTTTATAGACGAATCGAATTGGTTACCCACAGATTTATAATCGAATTGGTTGCCCACAGATTTTATTTCAATGAATTTTGAATATCATATGAAATTAATTCTGCATGCATGGATTGGTGCCTATCCATCTCCATCATCAATGCAGATGGCCCATATCCAACCCACGACTGCCAACTCAGCAGCATGGGAAATTCATCTATTCTCCACGTGGCAAGGTTCTATTGGTTCTTGACAGGGACCACAGTTATCCCAAGCCAGCGAAGCCGGAGACGTAATAACTTGAACGTGTGGACTTTTGGTTTTTTTTTTTTTTGGGCATTTACATATATATCTCTTAAATCATCTTAAATTATATTTTAAATCTCTTATTTTTACAACTTAACTCCTAAATCATCCTAATATAAAATATTTAGATTTTTCTCAAAATTTTTAAAAAATATTTTTTGCTGATTATAACTATTTGGATACTTATTACCAATAATATGTATATACGAAATATTATAAATATATTTATAAATACACATATTCTACTAGTTTTTATTATTGGATGATTTAGGGGGTTAAGTTATAAAATTAAAAAATAAAGAATTTAATATGTAATTCAAGATGATTTAAGGGGCATGTATGTATATCTTTTTTTTTATTTAAATTTCTAAATTTAATGTATTGCAATAATAAAAAATAAATATCTTGCTATTTGAAGTCTGCGATTTGAAAAAATTCATTTAATTTTAGTTAATAAAATTTAAAAAATATCAATGAAGGTAGTTTAGATTTTTTTAATTATATTTGATTCAAATTTAGTGAAAATAAATTAACTTAAATTAATATATTTACAAAGATGTATTCTTTTATCAATTATATAACAAATATTTATGATGATTTCAATCGTCAAAAAAATTCATATATGAAAATTAACTTGCTCAAAATTTAACATCTTCCACTGTCCCCGAATATATTTATAAATACATATTAAATAATTATTTTAATTAATATACATACATATATATCACACGAATCATGTGAGACATTAAATAATGAAAATTTGTATACTTTTATGTAGAATTTATTGTTTGATTTAAATAAAACAGAAAGTTAAATTTTATTTGGGTCCATAATTTTTCTTCTTTACTAAAATTTAAATTTTAAAATAGTTTCATATATAAAAATTTAGAATAAATTATATCCGAATCCTCATTGTTACACAATAATATCATGTAAATGTTTTAAAATTTTTAGATTCTCCTATTAATAGATTAATTTAAAAATTAAATTAATATTTTTGTAGAATATAAATTTAAATTAATTTATTAATTAGAAAAAATAATTTTAATTAAGTAATTTAATTTGTAATTTTTTAAATTTTATTTGATTAATTTATAATTAGAGGGACATATTGCTATTAAAAATTAAATAATGATTGCGTGTGGCACGTGCTGCGTGGTTCCCACCCGAGGATCCGATCCAGCTAGTACGGCGCCACGTCACGTCTCGCGGGGATCCCACGGAGGTTTTCTCATGTCTGTCACCAACTTTGAAGCCGAAGCAGCTGAAAAGATAATATTTTTAATAAATTAAATTAAATTAAATTAAACCACAAGTTGGTTAATAATCACCATTTTGCCACACCCAACGTCTATCATTGGCCGTTCACTTATCCAACAGTACTTGATTTTAATTTATTTTAATTTACTTATTCATATTTGCAACGCATATAAGTTAATATTAAATACGAGATTTACCTAACTGTCATTTTTAAAAATTAAAATTACCACCCTTTAATTACTGTCTCCATAATTTGGTATAATATGAAATACGTCTAATTTTATTTGAAACTTAAAACTCGATTTTATTGTGCTTGATTTGAAATTAACTTAATTTTTATATGACTTAAACTCAATTCGTTCGAAATAGAATCTATTTAAATTAAAATTAATAAGACACACACATATATATATATATATTAAAATTTTAGAATAATTACTTACATGCTATACAATTTAGTTTTATTTATGCCTTACCTATTTATTCTTAGTTAATTACGCTTGCACACGCAAAATATTATAAAATCTTATATACACACATTTTAACTTATTTTTTATTATAATGAGTAATTATAATTTTTCAATAACCTAATTATAGTTAGATTACAAAAAATTTAAGTCGTTTATCATATTATTTTAAAGATATTTAAATATATTTTGAGTGAAAAACCTAAAAGTTTAATATTTAGGTGGCGGCAAGGAAGGAGACATTCGCGATGTGAATTGATTTTAGGATAAATCAGCGCTTTAGTGTAGTATTGAGGAAGAGAAAAATATGTACCGTTAAGAGTAAAAATATAATTTTAATGATTTACTAATAAAATATTTTTTTTAAAATAGATTTTGATTATGTTTTAACTCAAATGTGTGTATGTAAGATTTTATAATATTTTGAGTGTGTATAGCATAATTAACTAAAAATGGATGAGTAAGACATAAATAAAACTAAATTGTGTGGCATGTAATTAATTATCCCTAAATTTTTTTGTTGCTTTAGGATGTGAGCTTCTAATCAAGAACCTAAAAAATAACATAAAATTAATAAGTAATTATTTGATCAAGTCTATTTTTATTCTTTTTTTATCCTTATTTAGCATCTTTTTTATTAGCTCGTATAATTCAAGCGTTCCCTCTCAAAATTTTTGATAACGAACGAAACCTAACATTTCATTTAGCAAATAGACAGACTCTTGAGAAATAATATACACAAATAATGTTCGTTAAGAAATAACTTTTAAGGAGCATAAGTTGGGCTAAAAAAAAACTTTTGTGGATACGAAGTTGGGCTTAATATACAGCTGATGAGTAGTTATTAGCTCAAAAATCTAAGTTAATAGGTAAATATCAGCATTTTTATATTAAGGCTTCAATTTCTATTGAATGCACAATGTGGAATAAATTTTCATGCATATCCTAATTAATCTCCCATTTACGTGACAATCTACCTACACTTACGGTATATTTACTTTAATGAAATTGAATAAGATTAGAATAAAATTGTTATTTCATGCGAATAAAATTATTATTTTAAAAAGAATGAAATGACAAACTTAATAAAATTTTAGGTTTATTATTATTATTATTAAATTAAATTTTATATAAATAATCTGATGAATGTAACTTGTATAAGTATTTATATATACATAGAATACATATAATAATTTGTATATAAATGTATACGTATACGAATGTATGTGTATGTGTATAAATAAGGGTAATTTTAGAATAATATTTTTAGCTTATAAAAAAGAGCTATTCGTTGGATGGAAAGAAAGGATGACTATTCCATGAAATATAAAATAACGATTCCTATAAATATAAGAATAGTTATTCTATATGGAAAAAAAGATGAAATAAAATAATTATTTCATGCAAGTAAATGCATCCTTAATCAATTTCTATCTAATATGAAGCCCATTTAATTATCTGAGAGGCACAATGAGAGTCTGTCATTATAGTATTTTCTCAGTCGTGGAACATGAGCTAATACCCTCAGGAGCATAATCTACATAAACAACTTGTTCCACACAAATTTCAGTCGAACAATCAATTCTGATTGGCGGAGTTGGGCTCAATACATAATTGATAGACACTTATTAACTCAAAACATAGGCTTCAATTAAGAACAGTAATATAGCACTGCAACTTAATGTGAGACAGCGTTTTATATATATTTGCTGCCAGTATTTCGTCTCAAATATCCGACTAAGATATCTTTTTACTCCGAATCTGATCTGCCTTTCTAGCTGGTTGCCTTCATGTTGATGTGTTTTTAACATATAATAAACATAATGGTGCTTGAGATTACTAGGAATCTGGGTATTGCTAACCTTATCCCACACCATAATATGTATAATTTATGTTTGTTGTTCATGAGTTGAAGCCCACATGCTCCAACTCAGAGCATTAAGGATTAGTAGGCCCAATGGGCCCAGTTGGCCTAGTGGGCCTTTTTAAATTTCTAGTGTGCTACGTAGCTTTCATCACTCTATCGTCCGTTCGTTAACGCCATTGGCTCTCTGCCCAAAAGCACAAAAAGAGAGGGCCTTTCTGTGTATAATAATAGTGCTAACCTTTCAACGTTCCCCACAAAAAATATTTAATTAAAGGGCAAATTACGGTTAGGTCCTGATTTTAAAGTTTAATATCACAACAGTTCATATTTTTTAAATTATAACATCAAGATTCTGAGTTTTAATATATTATCAAATGAGCTTTTTTTATTTTTTTTATAATTATAATTTTAAAATTACCGTTTTACCCCTGCCCCTCTCTCTCCTCCTGATCCGCCGGGTCGCGCGGCCGCCAACCGGTCGCGCGGCCCCCGACGGATACGCCCCAC
>JAEMOT010003440.1:215709-254127 GCA_019297695.1 Apostasia ramifera
TGACCCGTGGGATATTAAGCGTTAAACTCAGGGACCTGGACGTAATTTGCCCTTATATATATATAAATATATATATAATACCTTTGAGGAAAAAAAGGCCTGTCAAATATGGGCATGAGCTGGGCCTTTGGAACCATTTCCTTCCTCATATTCCTGATCTCTTCCTCTTCCATCACCTGCACAGCTTTATGAATCTTTAATGAAAAATCATTTTACATTTTTCAAAAAATGATTTTGCTGCAATTACAGGAATATTTAATCTTCCAGAAACCTTCTCTATCTTCTCCTCGAATCGTCTCAGAATCTCCATCGAACAAATCTTACTTGCAACCTAAATTACCATCGAATCAACAACAACAATATTTCATCAAGGGAATTAATGATCTACAGAAGAAGAAAAGGCTCCGTTACTCACCAAGTGATTGAAGCCAGCTCGTCGAGCAGCTCTTTCTTCAGTGTGAAGCTTAAAATTAACTGGCTTCGTCTGCTCCTTAACTGATAGCTTCAGTAGATTCTGTGCAACATAAGATCAGATTGTTAGAAATATAAGCAATTAAGCCTATGCGTCATGAGGGATTATGTCAGAATATAAAATTATTCTTGAACCATAACTTATAAGTTTATATAAGTTATTTGGCAACTGGAGATTTAATACGAACATACATTTTTTTTCCCAATGGTTTGAACTCTCTCTCTCTCTCTCTATATATATATATTGGCATGAAATTAAAGGCATATTTTGATATATTAATTAATGCAGTTTAATTTATATCATCAGGGTCACCACTCACCAGAAGTCTATGCACGTAATTATTAGTGACAATGTAAAAAGAGAAAGAGAGAAGATAATGAGGTGACCTGATCACTGTATGTGATCGATATTAACACACTTCTCATGATAGTACGTAGATTCTACAATTAGTAGTCGTGTCACTTTCTTACTTATAGTAGAAATAAATTATATTGCATTTATTTCAACACGATTACAAATTAGCTAGGTTTACGTTAACGTATTATCAATCTTTCAAATTGCTTGATTTTCACTATTCAAAGAAATATATTTTGTTGAGATAGATATGTTGAAACCTATATATTGAGCCATTTGATTGTTCTCAGTTAGTTATATATACAATCAACACGTGTTATATATTAATATGTGCTATATATACATTATCACAAAAAAAGCCATGCATGATAGATAAATAGTGACAGTAGCCTTTTTATCGCTAGGATAGGAAATCTATCACTAATCTATCACAATTTGTGACGATTAATTTGTTGAAATATTTGTTGCGATTTTGTGACAGAGCTTTTTCTATTGCAAGAGGTTTTGCGATAAGACTTGCTACGATAAATCTTTTGATAGATGGATTTTGTCTTAAAAAGTTATTTGTGATAAATTATGAAAGTTCTGTAATAGAAAATCTATCGTAAATATATATCCTTAGTTTATGTAGTGACGACAATTCAAATTTTTGAGTTTGCCTTCTTTATTTGAATGTTTAAGTTAGTCTTAACTTTTTATATGAGATTGACAAAATTTATTTTTTAATTATATTTCATATTTCACACATATATATATATATATATATATAATATAAAATTATTTTTATTATTTATTTATAAACTTAGGCTTTTAAGTGAATTGGTAGAATTAAAGCTCAAATCTACCTGAGGTTTCTTATCAGCTGTTAATGGCGCCAAGCTCTGAGCAGCGTGAAAGTGATGCTTAGCTTGATCCAGGGCAACAAACCCCTGCACCTTCCTCACAAAAGCTTGCTCCTTCACCTCTTCTCTTTGCTATTAATGCATAAAAAAATATTATATATATATATCTGCAATAACTCTTCTCTAAGCTAAAGAAATTATAAATTCACCTCAGTGATCTGGAGCTTGAAGGGCCTCCCACCTCTCCTTCCATTTGCAGTACTGCGATTAACAGCACTGTTGATAGACTTAATGCACTGTATATATATATATGTTTATTATATAATTATTAGTTGATCATATATATATATCAAATTCATGAAGAGAGAATTAAATAACTTAATTAGGGTTTACCTTGGGAGGAGAAGAGAAAGAAGTGCTGAAACTGCTGGGGTCCTCCATGTGCATGGTGCTGCTAGCTAGTTAGCTAGCCAGACAGTTTTAGGGTTTTTTTTTTTTTTTCTTTTATAATTTGGTGAGACCTTCTTCTTCATTTGTAGCAATTTAATGTCGGCAATTGAGCAGCGTTGCTTTCAGTTCTGTTGCCTGCATTTTAATCATGAGCTCAACTTTCCAACAATCTTCGGCCCCAGATCGATCATCACCAAACATTCTGATAATCTTTCCCATCTGAGAACATCTAACAAACTCTCCTTTTTATGTTGGGAGATTGCTCTCCTGCATGGAAGCAGGGATGTTATATGTCAACCCGGTCTCGGAGCTGATTCGATCGGTGCTGGTTAGAGATTGGATTGAAGAAGTTAACGACTCGAAATCTAATCAAAGCTAAATCTGTAGGGAAAAAAATGAAGTTAAATTAACATCCACTGAGCTCAGTGGCGGAGCTAAAACCTCGGATTAAGGGATTAAATAAACTATTAAAACATGAGAACGCATAAGAAGTTTTAGTAATTGTTGACGTAGGATGTGGGGGTCCCAAGGAACACCAAAGAGGAAGAGAGTTCCGGGAAACGGCGGCGCGCAAAGGAGTAAGCCTGTTAACAGAAGCTTAAGGAAGAGTGGGAGAATTCAAGGCATCCAGAAGAACACACAGAGATTTAAGGTGGTCCAAGGAGGAAATCTCCTACGTCCACCGGCCGATCAGCAAAGAAGTTTCACTAATGGAAAAAGGTAACCCTAAAGGCTAATACAGTGTTTCTCAAAGAGAAAGGGAGTCCGAAGAAGAAGAAGAAGAAGAGAGCTCCTTTGTCGGAACCCTAACACGATGGGGGTGAGAAAGTTCTCTGTTGATCTCTGTTTTTTTCACCACCCTTCTGGGGAATTGTTCAAGGGTATTTGTAGCTGGTGGAGTGCGTAGCTTCATCCAAGTTTTCCGGAGGACAGGAGATGGACAAGCTCTCACGCCGTTTGTCGGCCGCCGGAGGGGTCGAAAGCCGTAAAAAGAGGATGATACCTTTTAATACTGGTACTTCTTCTGGGAATTCGTGATGGTTGAAGCACGTGGATCCTTGATTTGTGGGTCTAGAAAAAGGTGCTTTGTACGGGGAACGATGCGGTTGGGTGGAGCTGACTGTGACAGGCACTGCTCTGTAACCTCGTACCCGGTGTTATCAAGGATGACCTTGGTTCTTCGGGAACGAGGTTAGGCTGAACCTTCGTGTCCGAGGTTTGACCTGGTCAAAAACCTGTGAAGGCAGGCAGATGAGTCAGCAAGTAAGTCAAAGTATTGGAGGCCAGCCAGACGCCACGTGTACGGTCAGGATGCAGCACAGGAATCACGTGTTAACAGTAATTAAAAAAAAATTTAAATTGTCATCTACATTACAATAATGTAATATATTTTTAAGATAAAATAACCATTTTAATTTTAATTGAGGGATCTAAATGAAACATGCTTACATCAACTATAGGACCTTATTTGAATGACGTCTATTAGTTTTTATTTGATTTGATACAATTATATAATGAATTTAAAAAATATTTTTTAATCATCAAGGACTTATAGGTAATTTATCCTTAAAATCTCCTACTTCAATTTCCCCTCCTTTTAATCAATTTTTTTTCGATTTTTGATCAACCTTCGATATTCAAGAGACATATTCACAAAATTGGTGTGATGTGATAAAATTAAATGGATCTTACATGTTGATAAATTATGAGGTAAATTGCATTTGGGTTTCTGAGGTCTAAAGGGCATTACAAATCAGTCCTTATTTTTTAAAATCTCGATTTGGTGTGACGATTTGTGGCTGAAGAGGGCAATAATATTTCAAGAGAAGAGAATTATTAGAGCAAAGTGCAGCTCATGACAAGCTTCTAAGTTGAATAATGAGCAGTTAGAGTGGCACAAGAGAGTTTCTGAGCTGTATGAGTAAATAATATGATCCCAAATTATATAAGAATCTTTTAGGAAAAAATAGTGAAACTAAGATGGGAAACACAGAACTCAGCGGTTAAGTGTGCTTGAGCCGGAGTAGTACCCAAATGGATAATCTTTTAGAAAGTACTCAAGCCATATAATTTTTTAAAATCAAAACGGGCAATATCTTTATATGAATCACAGGATTTTACAAAGCATTATCGTTTAATCCAGTTAAGACATAATTGCTAATTTTTTTTACAATTATGTCATAAAATTATTTTCAATAATTCACTTTTTTGATTTTTCAGAATATAATTTTAAAATATTAATATTAATTATTTTTAAGTTAAAATTTTATAGTAGAGAAAATAAAAAAATGTGAGAAATTAAATCTTAAAATTTGTTAAACTTTTAAAGAAATATGAAGATAGAAAAGTTCAATAGTTCTTTAAACTATATACATTATTCAAAATAGTCTACAATTGATTGAAAGAGCGACAAAAACTACAACACGTTTATAATCTTAAGAACTAAAATTGAGATTTTTCAAAAGTTAGAAATAATTTACAATATTTTTATAAAATTACCTAAATTATAACTCCGTACACTTTTTCAATTATGTATATTTTAATATTATCTCTTAAAAGTCAATGTTAAAATTAAGAAAAAAAAAAATTCCTAAAGTTCCCTTCATGTATTGCCTTTCATAATATCACTTTTATGAAATATATAAAACTATAATTAATATTTTTTTATCTTATATAATTGAGAATTAAGAAAAATAAGGATATGTGAGCGTAAGAGAAGTTTCAGTAATTAAAAAAAACTTAAATTATTGTAATATATATTTTAAGATAAAATAACCATTTTAATTTTAACTGAGGGCGTTGTTGGTATTCGGCTTAAAAGTTTTCGATTACTATTTTAATAATATTTTAAATTTATCACTAATTTTAATAATTTTATTTAATATTTATTATAAATTTAAATATTAAAAATTAATTTTATTTTACATTCATTATAAATTTTAATATTAAAATTAAATTTATATTACATCTTATATATATATACATATTTAATAAAATAATATATTTTTTTATCTAAAATAACTCTCCAATCAAATTAAATTGACAAAAAAAGGTAAATTCAATCTGATCCCTTGAGGCCTAGAGGGCCTTGGAAAGTGATCACAATTTTTAAAAAAATTTAATTTTAATTTTTGAGATTATAAAAGTATTATAATTTTGTCCACGTTTTTAGAATCCCACATTTTTTTCTTAGCTGATATCAAAAAAAAAATTTGTTAACTTTTTTTAATAATAAAAATATAAATTTAATTGTTTTTTTATTACTTTAAACTATTTTATAAATTTAATTTTATTAAATTTAAACTATTTTATTACTTTAAACTATTATGCTCCTTTGTTATTATCTTTCTTTAAAAATTTAATTTCTCATATTTTTTATTTTTTCATTTTAAATATACTAAATTTAAAATATAAATATTAATATTTCAAATTATATTTTAGAAAACTAAAAAGTTTATGATTGAAAATAATCTTATTACATGATAGTAAAAAAATATCAATTATTTTTTAATTGGGACAAAATGACATTATTTTAACAATTTTAAGGACTCAAATTAAGATTTTTAAAAATTTAGACTAATTTATAATACCTTTTCAACCTCAAGGCCTGTATGCAATTTACCCAAAAAAATTATTAAGATTAGCTGAAACTATACGTATCAGCAATTAGTCATGAGTATTTGACTCAATTCAATCAAAATATCAAATAATTTTTGTTTATTTTAATGTAATTATATTATGAATTAAAAAAATAATTACCACCTTCGAGTACTTGTTTTGCTAGTAGGTAAGACGGTTAATTTTGCTCGAATATTAAAAATCGCTCGAACATTGAATAAAATTTTAGATTAAATTGAAATTGACTTGATTCAAATGAGCTAATAAGCAAGCCATTTTTTTAGTTCGAGATTATTATTAATCTAATCTTGATAATGATATCTCGAAATCAGATTAATTAAAAAAATAAAAGATATTTATGTATACTTATACATATAATTGATTTTAGTATATTAGTCTTTTGCAATAGTTTAATGGAAGATCTCGTTAAAGTTTGATCCATTACTTTTTTTCAAACTATATTTGTTGTACATTAATTTTCTTGTTTTTATTTTTAAAATATTAGATTGAGACAAAATATTTATAATTTAAGCTGGTTGAATGAACAAATATATTTATACATAAAATTTATTTAAAAAATAGAAAATTAATCAAAAGTCGGATCAACTTTGGCTCGAATCAAGTTTGAATTGATAACAAATGAGCCAAATCTCATTTTTCAAATCGAATCAAAATTGAATCAAAAATTTTAAATTCGATATTCAACCAAGATCAGATATCATTTAATATATTACAAATTAAATAATTAAATTTTTTTTCTAAATTCTTTTAAAATTACACTTCCCGGATTCTGAAATCCCCAAGCCTATTACACCAAAATACTGTTTGACGTAAACACCAAAATAGTAATAATTTAAATAATAATAATAATAATAATAATAAATAAAATTTTAATATAAAAAATATTATTTTACTTCACATATTTATTAAAAATTATTAAGTATATAAAGTAAAATAATATTTTTTTATATCAAAATTTGTATAGAATAATTAAAAAAATTTATTTATTATTATTATCATTATTTTTTAAATTAATATTATTTTAATCATAATTTTGATCCTCACATCAAATATGACATTAAAGTTTATTATATTTGTATTTAATTAGAATGACAGCAATGTGGAATGTTGATGCTTCAACAATGCGTTGGATGGTGAGCTCACTGACTTTGGACCAAACGTTCCACAAGTCTATGGCCAAAGAAGACCAACAGTGGCTTCTGTTGAAGGATCTTTCTCATAAGCAGTTTGATGATCAATTAATTGCAGCAGGGATGTCGGACCGTCGGTCCGACAATAGATTGAAACTGCAAAACAAATCTAGAACTGCACTTCCCGAAATAATATATATAAAAAAATTTGAAACTACGCGATCACAAAAGTTTGATTCAGTTTCAAATCGAAATCACAAAATTCAGTTCGATTTGCAGTTTGAAAATTTTGATTAACGGATTTAATTGAAACTTAACTGTATATATCTCTTTCGTGTATTAGACATTCTTATGTTATAAGTTAGGCCTTGTTTGGCGCGAGGACTAAAACAGTACTAATTTAAAAAACAACAATAATAATAATATATAAATATTTTAAATTATTTTACACAAATTTAAATATAAAAAATATTATTTTATTTTATATACTCAATAATTTAAAATAATTTATTTATTATTATTATTGTTATTTTTAAAACTAGTACTATTTTGGTCCTGTTTTGATCCTCGCGCCAAACAGGGTCTTAGACTTATTTTATTAGTTTATAGGTTTAGATATTAGCACCTTAGAAAGACAAAGTCGAAAATTTTTTAAGTATCATGAAAAAAAAAAAAACAGGTAGATCCTTTTGCCACGGGATGGGTTCTTCAGTCCTGAGGGAATAGCGAGCCAAAGAGCGTGCTAATCTATTTCCTTCGAGTTTAGTGTGTTGAACTTGATAGAAGTTAAAGTTGCGTAGACTATTCTTAGTGCTTTCAACATGAAGATTTTTTGGCAAATTAGCTACTAATTAAGCTGCGAAGTCATCTGCGTAGAAGGTTTGAGGTGACCTTTTTTTAGGTTCAATTAAGACGATCAGAGATCACCCTCTTAAATCTTTAACAACTACTCAGATTCCTATGAGTTCGTTGGAGGTATAAACAGGTGCAACGAAGTTGACTTTTTTTCATTTAGAAGGGGGTGGGAACCATTATTTTATAGTTATTATGAAAAAAAAATATTATTATGAACTTTTTTATATAATATTTATATGATGATTGATTGCTAAATTAATGTACTAAAAAAAGAGAAAGTTTTCAATACCAATGAAACTGATTCCGGACCAAACTGATGGACATATGCCCTAAATAGCAGCACCATAATTTTGTTTAATGTAATAATGTTCTTCATGTCAAATAATCATTATTTATTTTTGATGCAATAAAGTGTAGACCAGTATGTTAAAAAGAGTGAGGAGAAAAGTTATGGACCAAAGTGTAAAACTTTGAAAGACAGAGACCAGAATGCAATGATCTTCAAATCTCAGAGAGAATAACAGTAGTACTTTAAAGAGGCATAAGGATTAAGGACTACATTTGCATGAGCCACACAGAGCCACGAGGTAACAGTGATGAATAGAGTTCAGATGTAGCCCATTACATGTTTCGAAACTGTAACGAGGATAATATAATTTGTAAAAATAGTAAACATAAATTCATAGAATACAATACCAATATTGATGATGCAAAAACCTCGAGGAGAGATGATATACTTCAGGCACAGTTTTGTCGAAGATCATATTTGTCAAATAACTCCATAAAATTTTGACAACTTTCAACTATACCATGAAGAAATTCTTAAAGCTAGGATTTTGTACAATTCAAAGAGGAAAGTATAATGGATTACATCTCGTTGAAGTTGAGAACACCCTCTTATAATTATCTCAAGCCACAAAGCTAAGTTAGTTTAAGTAATGATTTGAGTTTCCTCACTTAAAATTCGAGAGTTTTAAATGACTAGCAGATAACTAGCTTCTCTGCTATTTCTCTTCTTCAACTCTAGGATTTTAGAAGGTTGAGTTCCTTCTAGATGACTGACTGTCTTTCGTTGCAAATCACTACTAGACTTCACGACCAAATTTCATCATTTGAAATGCTTTCTCTATGAATAGCCTTAATAGTATCCTTTCTCCCTTCACCAACTTTCTATTTCTCTGCACACTCATATAGTGATAGGAATTACAATAATAGAAATGATAACTATTGAATTCTCTCCATGTGAATTTTTATGGTAAGAAAATATGAAAACTTAATCTCCTTGAAACTTTGAGAATTCCCTTAACATCATTTTTCCACATAGCTAGTTGCACAACGATTTCAACAAAAAGGTTGGCTTGACTGCTCCTGCATAACCATCTCCTAATCCTCTATATCTTCTATAAGCATATCACTATCTGAAGCAGAAACTTCTTCTCAAGGTTTCACCTTTTCGAAGATATGCATATACAGGATTTATCAAACCTCTTTTGGAATTTCAATGAGATTCTCCTATGGAGATTCAAATATTGGATTTTCGCCGACGTTGAACTTTAACTCTATTAATATTGTCAAAAGTATTATTATTCTACAAGTTTTTTTGACTGCATCCTCGATGATCTTTCTTTAACTCTTTGTCGAGCTTCTTCTTTATTCTCATAAAATAGGATACTGAACATAATAAAATGCAACATAATCATAAAATTTTACATTGCAACACAACTACCATAAAAAAGCTCTCCAGAATATGACCTTAATCATTCCATTCCTGGAGAAAGGCTGTTACATGTTCTAATATGCAAAAGAGGAATAGAAATATACAAAAATTAGAATTATTCAGCTAGCCAGGACTTAAATAATGCATTACATTATAATTTTCTATCACATGACTTCCTTCACAAGGAGCATAGCAAATTAAGAAAACCAAACAAGTGAGAGAGGAAAAATTGAAGCTGAAGAACATTTTCTTAGCTTGATTTCGCAGTTTTCTGTGAAACAAGTCGAACTTCATTCAGATTGTTCCCATCTCCCTTACCTACATCAAGCAAAATCTCTTACAATACAGTTTCAAATAAACTTGAAATCTATTATTTTGATCAAGAAATATTCACCAATCTCTGCAGAGATTCCTGGTCCAAAGAATGATGCAAACTTAGCCTGCAAACCCAAATAAGATATTCCCTCAGGTACTGCCAACAACATGACATGTTGTGATCCATGTCATTACAACTGAAGAACTATGAATTTGCACCAATATACATTTTGGGGCCTTAAGCAATCACCTGTCTTTGTTCAAAATCAGATAATTGCAAAGCTTCTGCTTCAAAAACAAGGACTAAACTGTACTTCCCATCTTCAGTTACCTGCATGTAACATATATATGACAGATCATTTCAGGACAAAGTTAGTAAAATGAGATATTCAAATATGCATACATACATACATATATATATATATATATATATATATATATATTAAATCATAAAACAATATTTACAAAAAACTCACTTCTTCGCGAATCATTTGCAGAATTGGACCATTACGTCTTGAAATCCCACTGCCCTGTAATTTAAGCAAATGGCATAGGTAAGGGAAGGGAAAATGGGTGGAACTTGGGAAGGCAACTGTATAGACTCAAAAATAGCTCCATAATATCATGCAACAAACCTGACCATACTGGAAAATTCGTTTTAAGGCTTCATCTAAGTGTTGCTCATCCCCATATCGAAATCGAGTAACATCATTTCTAACCTAAAAGGAAGTGCATTTAGCATTAAAAAAATAACATGCATATTACTATATAATAACGTGCATATTACTTTCATTTCCTTTTGCAAGCTAGCATATAAACAATGTAATGTAAATAGTGTGATCGATCTTTTGGCACACTATGATTATGCCACCTTAAAAAAAATTGACGACATCAAGGCTCGAATTTAAAACCTTTGGCTTTGTTACTATGTTAAATGCCCAATAATCAAGTGACCAAGAAGCTTAAGCTCACAGGTTATTATCCATGAATGATTTATATTTTCATGAGCAGCTACTATGATCATATGATTTCTCAAGAGATAAAAGAGATGAATGTGATACCTATTAATGACTTACCTGCTTAAGAACAGGCGTAGCACATGTTTCTCTCAAGTCTTGCGCATCAGAATAGGTTATGCATGGCACTGGCTTTAACTCTGCGTACTGTATGTAAATCAAACAAAGATGAGAAACAGCACACGAATACAGACACAAACATGTATATACACTTATAAACATGTATGTGTATATAACAGTAAAAGATGAAAACAGCATTTTAGCTGCTGTAAAGTTAAAACCAACACAATAAGGACTTGTAAATAAGAAGATATTAGCCTATAACATAAGTTACATTTTTCTCAAAATTTCACGTCAACCAAATCTTACCCAAGTATCAAATTTGAATGCATTTGAATCTCACAACTAGCTTATGTTAGGCATATATAAACACAAGGTTTGGGCAATAGAGTACCAGCAAGTCTAACTGAGAGCATGTCTCTAAAAGGCCATGTTAATTATCTACAATGTAAAAGGAAAAACTAAGCACTACCATGACGAATAAACTCTTACTCGAATAGCAACAAAAAAGCATATATGAAGATTTAAGTCAGATATCTAAAAATTTGAACATTACAATCTACTGCTAGCAAAGAATAAGAAGCAACATTTCAAAAAGTACAATAATATGTTACGGTTACTTCAAACACTAACCAGGTTACATTCAATGTATAGAGAAAGAAATAAATTAAGAAGGGATATTATCTGCAAGGCAAAGGTGCTATATTCCTCCTCAAAACTTCTTGACTCACAACATAGGAAACAAGAGAAGTAAATTAGAATGTGACATATACAAATTAAAACCATCATCTCTAAGACAATTGGATTTAAACAGATACATGGTTATAACAAAAGCGTGCTTTCTTTCTTTATTCATCCCAACCTTTTTATCTCTTTTTTTTGTCTTGATTTCACCCCTTGACAGCATAATTTCCCCCACTCTACTTGAAAATTGTGATGATGTTCAAACTTGAGACTCCCTAGTTTTCAGGCAAGTTCCTTCTCCACAGGGATAGAACACCTTTATCCCTTCTCATGTTTTGAGAAAAAGTGCACTTTTGATATATTTCAAATTAGAGAGAAGTTCAAAGTATTAGAGATAGAAAGGTCAACAAATATATCACAGATTTACATAAATTACCTTTAAAGCCATGCCAATGATTGCAAGAGGAAACCCGTATGTTAGCATTAAAGCAGACCATTCAGAGCCTGGTAGAATACTAAAATATGCCCCAAAACCATATCTGAAGAGTATGAAACCATTTGATTGTAAAATTTGCAACAACACGTCATAATTATAGATCTCAGTTGGCCACCTACTTACAAGAGAAGTGAACCACCAACTACCAATCCAATGACACCAAAAGAGGACTGCAAAATAAGAACAAAGTTCAAACCGCAAGAAAGGAAAAGCAGTTCAATATGATGAACAAATATTTTCATGATATTCATAAGACTACAAATGACATCTTTTTTAACCATTGACAAGAATACAATTGTATGTACAAAGAAGGATCAATCAATTCACAGTTCAAACATGCTTTCTTGTTCAAAGTCACTCGAATAAAAGATTAAAGGTCTACATACCAAAAAAATCTCTCTTATTTATATGCTAGGAAATCCATTAATGTTTAATTAAATTCAATTGGAAAGAGTAACCAGCAGCAGTATAATAACAAAGCAATGTCTGTACAATAGGTTAAAAAAGAACATAAGAGATGAGCAGGGGATAGAAAAGGAAAACAATAAAACTGAATTGATTATCTGAAATATTAGATATAATAATTCTTATTGTATAAACTAATATTACATCCACGTACTATTAACATTGTTTGTTAAATGTGTTTCGCATGTGCACGTATATTTCTCACTTCTGTGAAATACATATCTACTGAGAAATAAATCAAAGAAATATCGAATACATGTCATATGTGAAGCACATCTAATGTAAGATTTCAATAATAAGCTGTGCGCATACAGTACTTTTCCCTTAAAGTATACATAAAAAGAAGGAAAATTCTTTTTGTTCATGTTGTGGCAACTTCTGCATGAACCTGGATTTCATTTTGGCCATTTGTGCTCTTCACTGATAAACAAGGTGGTCTGTCGATCAAAGCAAAACATTCGAAAAAAGTCATATCCTAACATTAAAAAGTAGCCAATCTCAATTGTGTTATATGACAGAAAAATGCCTGAAAGTCGAGATTTTTCCGCGCTGATGGTTGAAACTTCATGTTAGCACAAGCACAAATATCTAGATTATGTCATTACTGAAGATTCTGAAGCTATTCGAAATTGAAGCATTTCGGTAACAAGATCAAGACGGGCATGCACTAAGGAGAGAAGACCTTGGATAAGGAGAAACCCTCGTCGGGGACGATGGCTTTACCGGAGGCGGCGGCGGCGGAGGTGGACGCCGGCGGGGTGGAATCCGCGGCTCCCGCAATGACTATAGGACGCGAGGGTCTCGATGAGTGGTAGTATGGGACTGCCGGGATTCGAGAGAGACAGGATTTTGTGGCACAGCACCTGTGAGGTAAACACAAATAAACTCGGGGATTTCGACATAAAACGGCGTCTGCTCGCTGGCTGGAAATACGCAGCGGCGAATACGCCGGCGCCACTACTCCGGTGAGCATTGCTCTCTGATTCTTTCTCTCGGCCTCGCTTTCGTCCGGAGACTCTATCCGGCTAGAACGAGCGGCCGACTAGCTGAACCGCTGGAAGCCTTACAGCCGCCACTTTTTCGAAAATTTTTTGGGTAAATTTCATTTATATCCTTAAATTCCTAAACCTTTTACATATCAATCTATAAATTTTAAATTACATTAAAGTCTTGAGTTTAGTAATCTATTACCATTTAGTCTTTTAAATTTTAATATTTTATGTTCATAGCCTTAGTTGAATTCAACATTGTATAAATTAATAGTTATTTTACATGTAAATAGACTGTAACATAAAATTAATTTTTTTTTTAAAATATAAATATAATGTGAAATATAGTATAATATGATATCTAATCTAGCTAAATTAACAAACCACTTTGGATCTTCTATACTAATAGCTGTGTGTAAGATAAAATCAAAACTTATGTGAAAATAGATTTCAAACATAGGAATATGAAAAATCTCTTTACAAAAATCATGTTCTCAAGGGACTCAAATATAATTTCACAGCTTTTTAACAGAGAAAACCTCGATAAACAACGAGAAGTTATTTGGTTCGGACGGCGCATCAATTTAGTCCGGAACCCAATCAGTGGGCACCACGTGTGCCATACAGCTGGGTTCGGACACACGTGGCGCTCTCTAATTGGGCGTCCGAACGGTGCGCCATTCGCACCCAATAATTTTTTTGGTAAACAATTGGCTTGCGCCAATTACAAAAATATTGCAAAAAATTTGATGAGATTAACCACAATTCTACTATCAGTTCACGGTCAAACCAATCATATTATTTAGTGGATCAATTACATTGGTAACGAATTATTTTTAGAAAAATTAAACATAATATACTACTAAAAAATAATATTTAAAATAATAAATATATTCATTTTATTGCATCATTATTATCTTTAGATAATAAATATTATAAAACATGTAAATTCATTATGATTCTATTCAGTTTGATGTGCAACCTAGTTTGATAGCAAAGTAAATTAAATGATGTGCTTGTATCATTCTAATTTATATATTTTTTGAACTAAATTAAGTTTAATTTTTAATTTTAATATTTTTTTGACATATAATGTGTATTAAATATTTTTTAAATTTACATTTTTATTCTTTTACTTTAACATCTATGTAATATATGCTAGCCAGAATAAATTAGAAATTAACAACAAATAAATAAAGTATATAATAAAATATTCAAATTAGATAGGAAGCGAGTTAAAGTTACGGCTAAAACATGTCAAAAAAGCACAAATAGAGCAGACTAGTCTATTTCAACAAATAGAATGAATAATCTATAACATTGTAGAAAACTAGAGAAACTCGATTGATTTGAGCAAAATTATATAAATCAACTATATTAAAGTAATTTAAACCTAATTTTAAGTTAAAATTAGATTTAATGTATTTATGTATTATTCAAATTTTAATGTACAAGTAATTTATAGTAGCTCAACTTTCTGCATAATCTAGTCCCCACGCTCTTCAAGTGAGGATTCAATCCACTAACACATTAGTTTTTTACAGGAATCAATGCTGAATAAATCAAATACAATTCTTTTAGCTTTTTATAGAAACTAAAGTCAACCAAATCAATAAAGAATTTTTACATAAGAGAAAATTCTAACGCACCTTACTTCTGATTTAAGGGAAAGAACTAAATTTACCTTTACAAGTGAAGTAACAAAAGAATAACAAGAGTTGTTAGTTTAACCAGCTAATATTATAGTCTGTAACGTATAAAGATTTACTAAGAGAGAAAACTTAAAAAAGCTGAAAACAAAGTCAAAGAACTCGTTTAAAAATCAAAACAAAAGAGATTTTAGCAGAGAAAAAGTTGTTTACAAAGTTTAAAATGCTTTAAGGCCCTGTTTGGCGTGAGGACCAAAACAGGACTAAAATGGTACTAATTTAAAAAACAATAATAATAATAATAAATAAATTTTTTAAATCATTCTACACAAATTCAAATATAAAAAATATTATTTTAGTTTACATACTCAACAATTTAAAATAAAAATATCAATTTTATTTTACATTCTAGATCAAAATATTCAAATCAAGTATTTTGATCTAAGATGTGAAATAAAATTTATATTTTTATTAAAATTTATTGAGCATGTGAAGTAAAATATTATTTTTTATATTAAAATTTGTGTAGAATAATTAAAATAATTTATTTATTATTATTATTGTTATTTTTTAAATTAGTATTATTTTGGTCCTATTTTGGTTCTCACGTCAAACAAGGCCTAAGTAAGAAGATCTTCAAATATAAGCAAGCAGACTCTTAAGTTCAATTTGAAAACTCGATTTATTATGAATAATGAATCGAATCTGGTTCAACTACAATCTTAATTTTTAATCCAATTAAGATGTCTTCTGAGTTGAATTCGATTCGGGGCGAACTCGATCCAAATCCGACACACCGACAGGCCTGCCCATTAGCCATATCTCTCGACACAGATTTTTCAGAGCTGCCGTGCCCGAAAGCCAGCAGAGAAGACTAGCCTCATGGCCGCCGGAGTACTAATTCCCTACTGTCAACTCCGATCACATCCTCCGGCCGCCGTCTTCAGAGGCAATGGAAGACGGGGAGTTGCTGTTGCCACGTCAGCCCTGTCCTCTCCCTCCGACGACGCTTCTCCCGGCGATGCTGGCGATAGCAGCCCCCGCCGCCGCCGCCGCCGACCAACTGTAGCCGAGATCCGGCGGGCCATTGGCGCCGAAGACCGTCCCGGGGTCGACGGAGAAAGCCCTAATTCGTCCCCTTCTTCTTCTCCGATAATGGATTTTCTGGCCTCCACCCCCATCGGCCAGCCCGAGAGCCCCGCTGAGCGAACCCTACGCGAGTTCGCTGAGCGGATTGTCGAGCACGGCGAGGCCAACGTCCATCACGGTAATATCATTTTTTATTTATTTATCTTTTTGATAGAAAGCATTACCAGTGCCGTGGCTGAAGAGGGCAGAGAGTGATCGCCGGGTGATCTAATAAGAGAAAAGAAATCATTGAAGTAAAGTGCGGCTCCTAGCAGGCTTTTAGGTCAAATAATGAGTGGTGAGAGGGGCAAAGTAATAAATTGTCCCACATCAAAAAGGGAGAGAGATCCTGAGCTGTAGAAGTAGATAACGTGATTTCAAGTGGTAGAGCCACTTCTTGGGGCAAAACTGTGTGGCTAATGATGAAAAACTCCGTAGTTAAACGTATTTTAGCTGGAGTAGCATCCGTAGCACTAGGATGGGTGACCTGGATCACGAGATGTTACAACCAGAGCATAGAAACTTCTTTATAAGGGCATAATGCGCCAAGGAATGGGATGCTCCATTTCGTTCGTGTCTTACTTGCAGGATTTGGTAGGAGTAGAGTGTTTCTAAAAAAGTCTTCATATTTTCTATACAAAGCCCAATCGAAGATAGATCATCCGTTTTGTTCTTTAGCGCCCTGACTACCACCATCGCATCTCCTTCTAGGATTATGACCCGAATGTGAAATTCTTTGATTAGAATGAGTCTTTCATCAGAATGATAGTTGTTTGGGCTCATAAAGGGGTTCGGGATGGCATCACTTGTGTACACTACGGCTAGGAGAGCAAAGGGCCATCCAAGCTTCCCAATTGGGCTTGCATTTCTGTTAATCCACATGGCCCAAAGAACAATGACAAAATGTCTAGAGGGATGCTGGTATTCTTGGAAAGGATATCAATAAACCGTTTGAGCCCATTTGATATTGGAGTGATTTTCGTAACACCGGTTGCATTAGATGTAGCCCACACATCTTGTGTAAATTCACATTCGCCAAAAGCATGTATGGTACTTTCGATTACCTTGAAGCATAGCATGTATTGATGTGGATTAGTAGTTCCCTGCAATTGTAGAGATTGTGGAAGGTTCTTAACTAGTTTTTGTTGAACCACTTGACTTACTCAGGAACTAGATCCTCAAATGTCTATTTGATATTGGAATTCCTGGAAATGATGTTAGTAAACCGTTTGAGCCCATTTGATATTGGAGTGACTTTCAGAACACCAGTTGCATTATTTGTAGCCCACACATCCTGTTCAAATTCTCATTCACAAAAAACATGTACAATACCTTCAAGTGCCTTGAAGCATAGCATGCATTGATGTGGTGTAGTCCTTGTATTTGTGGACGGTGTGGAAGGTTGCTAAATAGTTTCTATAGAATGGGGTGTGGAAGGTTACTAAATAGTTTCTATAGAATGACTTGATGTTCTTGGCAACTGAAGCCTCTAAATGTCCCGGCATGTAGTGGTGTATTTAGGATTAGAGGTGGTGTCACACCCCTAATCGCTACGACTTCCATTGTTTAACACACTTGGATCCTCCCGTGACTGACCAGGAGGTGAATGTGTGATAAGAGAGAAACCATTTTGTAGCTGAGATATGTATAAATAAACAATTCTAACTATTAATTAAAGAAGATTGCGTCTAGCAGTATCTATCACTAATAGTTATTAGTCTTAACTTCTACCATCAAATTCAAACAAATTTCTAGCATCAACTTTTGGTTTTTCCATCACACGCCCTTGTCCCCTTATGTTTCTTGTGCTCTTGCTCTACTTGCCATAAAATGGTGTTAGTTCCAAATAACATGGCCAGAGTAGGAGACTACGGCCACAAGCTACAATAAAATAAGTTATGCAAGTAGATATTGTAAATTGTTTATATCATAAGAAGCAGAAAAAGTAAGCATAGAGTAACATCAATAGTGTAAACACCTTGAATGAGCTACAGTACATATGTGCATGATAATTATTCTTTTTGTTTATTAATGGCCATGAGAATTCTCGTACTGAATAGAAACTGCATTTCACCTTTACCTTATGAAAGAGCGTAGTCTCTGAGAAGAAAGCTTGTTGGGGATGATGATTTCTCAGTTTGTTTTGGAGTCCTTGAATTGTCTGGGAACCTCCTAATTCCCGATAGTTCAGATTAAAAAAATTCATTCGTGTTGGTCTTTGCCACTGGTTGCTGTTTGTTGATGCATGATTTGGGGGTTGTCATTTACCTTACCTCTCTTATAATTTTCCTCCATTGTTTCTAGTTCCGGTTCCTTATCCATTGATGTGTTCTTGTTTCTCTTTTTGGGTTGATTTTGACTTTGATGTTTGAGTTCGTCTTTGCTTGAGATAACTCTTTCCATTTCTTGGTGTTGCTTGGAGGCTGAACTGTGGTATTGTTTTGAGTTCCTCTTCCTTCCAGTGCTCTTGCTGGGCCTTTTGTCTTTTGGATCATGTTCGTGCCATCTTCTGGTGGTAGCGGCTAGACCATAAACTGTTCTATCACTTTTTTTGAGTTGGGATCTCCAACATTTTAGGGTTGTTAATGGTTTGATCTTGAGTCGATTTGATATCGATTGAAGATTGAATTAAGAGATTTCAATTCCGATCTGATCCTAGATTTGGATAAGGAGAGTTCGATACGATCTCGATCTGGGCTTGTCCTATTCTGTTAAATATCAATTCAAACTTGATTCGAGCTAAAATCGATTCGGCTTTTTATTAAGTTTCGATTTTTAACTTAAAAACTTAGGAACTATGTGTTTGTTTATTGGAACATTTATATGTTAGACATTTATCCTGATTTGACAACTACAAATTTAAAAAAAAGAAAATTGATTTATTGAGTTTAAACAAGAGTCAAGAGAGAAAATTCTAAGGTAGTTATACACTAATTTATCGCTTCAAAATTAACATAATGAAGCTAATCATTTACATGTGTAAGTAATATTTATTATGAGTATTGATAGTATTTATTATTATTAGATCTGATCCTATTTTGGCTTGAGATTGGATTAAAAATAAGTTCAAGCCATAAAATGTGTCATGATCAGGTCACTTAGATCAAGCTGATTTCAATTTGATACAAAATCTATTCAACTTTTGATCGATCTTTGATCTTTAAACAAAATTAACAACACTATCTATATAATATGAGAAATTAATACAAGGGTCGACTATCTTCTTCAGTGTTACATTCATCACTGTACTATTTAATATATCAAGCAAAACCTCTATTCTTCTAATCTTCGCTAAATAACAATAACAATAAGAACAACTACTGAAGCATTTTTCCCATTAGTTGAGGTCGGCTGTGTAAATTCTTTTTTTCCATTACATTCTATCAAATAATTTTTCATTTAGCTCTAAGTATGTAAGAGCATTTCTCATATTTTTTGCCATGCCTTTTTCGATCTCCCTCTTTCTCTTTTACATCGACAAGATCTAATAATCAACTCTCTTTACTTGAGATTCTATCAACAATAGCGTATGCAATTTAACAATTGAAACTTTCAAAATTAACATAACAACGAAAAAATTATTCTACTATTTTTATCTCTCTCGTTCGTCTTTACAGGGAGCATGAAGCTAAAGAATTGGAGCGACAAAAAATTATCATTTGATATGAAGTTGTCTTTTAACTAAAAGGGTTCATATGTAATTTGCATGAATTTAAAATACATTTATGATAAATATAAAAATTGAAATGTTAAATATATACTTTTACAGATGTGTAAATTTTTCTTTGAATTTATGAGTGGCACTTGGTGGACATATTTCTCCTCATTCTTTTATTTCAAAAATCTTGTAAATATAAATTCTTTTTTTTATTATTGTTTATTTGTTTTTTGAATTTATGTTTAAAGATCATTTGCATATGATTAAGTAATTTTAAAAAGAAATTATAATAATCTTAATTTTTTCCTTCACAGAATGTTATAATAATCTTAATTTTTTCCTTCATTTAACTAATGAGGTTATTATCTCGATGGAATATCAAAAATCGATTGAAGGTTGAACCAGATTGACTTTATTTAAGTGAGTTAACTATGATCAATTTTTATGATTTGAGATTTTGATCAATCCATAGGTGAGTTGGCATAGAATCAAATCAGAATGGATCAAACTTTTCTCGTCTACGTGGTGAGATTTCGGGCGTTGAACATAAACTTTACTTGGGATGAATCGGCGGTCGGAAGAAATCAATACCCCACTAGTCTATGCAGAAGTGTACCTTCAGCAAAGAAATCGATACTACGGTAGTGTTTATAAACTAAAAGAGTACAGAGGTCAACAATTTGAAAAAAAGTTTTTATGTGGAAACCTTTGTGGGAAAAGCAATGGGAAGAGCAAAGGAGAAGTTTCACTAATTTTTCAAAGAAATTATAGGAGATTTCAAGAGATGAAGCACTCTAATGAGAGTACCCACAAAGCAAACTGACAAGATCACTTATTGTAAGAGGTTCTTACACATCTTTCTCACTTCATTATTCTTTTATATAGTGTGACAATTAGGTGACTTGTTATCCCAAAACTACTCCTGCCTTTTGCACGATCAGTTGGTGATTCTTTATGCACATTTCTACTCTGTCAAGGAAGTCAAATAATACCTAGCTGAAAAGCGTGACTTAAGATTATGATACTCTCTCAAGAAACATGTTTTTGTTTTCTAGTTTTTGACTTGTTCAATTCAAAGCCCTTCACTTCTCTTTATTTTCTCAAGCTGACTGGATATTGAAGAAGTCAAGCTTAATGGTCATGTTTTCGCCAACGCCATTATTGAATAACTTACCCAAATCTAGCATATTCTCCATGACATGGTAGAAGAATTCAAGTGTCACTTTAATTCAATAACAAATGTATGAAAGAATAAGATTATGCCTTGCTTGAAACCCCTCTGCAAGTATACTTTCTACTTACGAGTTGCTGCTTGATCTGTATGCAGGACAAAATGTTCTGATCATGCTCTGCTTATATGCACTGCCTGTTTGGACCTTGCTTCTTTTGGTTGCCTCTGGAGTTATAAAACTGCCATTTAGCCTTCCATTCATGGAAGACTTGATAATGTAAGCCTGTAAAGTTTCCATTTCATCTGGAGAGAGATATAAATGAGTTAAGTATCTTTGTTTAATCTGATTAATTTTAACCAAGTTAGAATTAAAATGTGAAGATGTTTATAGTGTTTGTGTATATATGCATGCAGTAAAAGCATGCAAACTCTACATGTAGTGCAGCATGTGGTTCTGAAATTCTCGTTTGGGAGATCTGCTGCTCAGTAACCTCAAAGTAAGCGTCAAAACACCTGCTTCAGTTTTACGGCGTATTTGAACACGGTATTTTTACTGCTTGTAGCTCTTTATGTAATTTTAAGCTATGTTTCATATCCGATAGAAATCAACTACCTTTAAATCCTTCGATTTTGACGTGTCTTGAGGTGAGAGTATGCTGTCGATAGAGAGTAAGTTGACATGCGAATTTTCAAGCAACTTCTTGAAATAAACACAGCCATTAATGTTGGGTCTTGAATAGCTGAAGATCTTATACTATTAACGATGAGATTACTTGAAGCCGTATACCAGTAACTTCTCCATGCCTTTGACCATGAAACTTTCGGATTGCTGCATGTAAATCTCTCATCTAACTCACTACGAAGAAAAGCTATATGAACATCAAGTTGCTTTAGTCCATGTCGAATCGGGTCCCCAACCCAATAAAGATATGGATTAATGTTGGTTTGGCAATCGGACAAAATGCGCGAGCCGACACTTTAGAATTTGGTTATATTCTTTGGCCAAGAGTCTCGTATTGAAATTTTAGTTTAGATTTTCAATATTTTTTTGGATTTGCATTTGCATTTAATCGCCTTCTTACATTTGGAATGTTCCACGAGTACCCACGTTTGGTTTCGTCTAAGAGATTTCATTTGTTCTTTCATAGCATACGTCCTTGGTAATAAACTATGGCTGTGTTGAGGCACTGGCTCCGCATCAACTTTGAGTAGTTCCCTTTTACTCAACTTCAACATGAGTAGTGTTGTTGAACGGTCTTGTTTTACTATATTATCAATTACACTAGGTACAACTTCAGTAGGTGTAGTTTAGTTGAAGAATTTACTGTAAAATTTTTAAAATTTTTTAAAATTTATGTAATTTATCAAAATTAAAAAATAGATGAACTGTTTTCCAAAAATATTTCAAGAAAATTTTTAGATGAAGTAAAATTTCCTTAAAAAAGTAGTAAAAATTTTAAATTTTTTAGAGCTCAAATGAGTAGTTCAAAAATTTTGAGAAGTTTTAGGGAAAAATAATTTAGAAAGAGAGAGAAAATTGGCATGAAAATACCTCTGAAATTCTGAGGATTTCTTAGAATTGGCTTTCAATAATATGAACAGAAGATTTAGATTTGATGGAGAAGTTTTTCGGTTGAGAAAAGAAGAGAGCCCGAAGAGTTTATCAAAAAAAATATTAACATAAATTTCTTTTTATTTATTGATAAAGTGAGAAGTAAATGGGTAATTTAAGTATGAAGATATTTTGGTAAATGAATTGGAGATAAAACGAGTTAAGTGGTTAGTTTTAAAGAGCAAATTGAGAAAGTGGTGACTAGATAATATTTTTTTAAGATTTTTGTTGAAATTTAAAATAATGAATTTTGAACAAATTTAAATCTTTCTAAATTATTTGAAAATAATTTGCATAAAAAATATATTATTTTTACTAAATTTTTATTTATTTATTTATTTATATTATTATTATTATTAAATTTTAGAAGGCACAAATATCATCAAAAATCAAAGCAAACATGTCATCAGATAATTTTCTAGAACAAATTATAATCGCCCAAAAACTTTAATGAATTCAACCGAAATTACAAATTTGCTTAAAAAATAATTCGTTTGAAAATTACAATTTATCCGAAAAATATAAAAATGAGATGTTCGAAAAATAGAGATAAATATTTAGTTATTTTATTCATTTTAATTTTTTTCAGAGAAAATGAGTTTAAAATTTCTTATACTTATATAATCTAATATTTTATGAACAAAAGTATCTTGAAGTTGAATCTTAAATTTTGAATCACTTTTCTTTAAAAACATTAAACTTCATCTTTATATTGAATCATGGCTTATTTTCTTTGATCTTAGGGCAAATCCATTTTGACGGAACTTTTTTAATCTTGAAAAGGATGATTTTTTTAATTTAAATTTTTTTAATTAATTAATTAATAATATAAACATAATTAAGAAAAAATTAATAGGAGCATGTCTCAGATAACATTAGCGGAGCGCCGTTAAGTGAAATTCGCTCGGCGCGTGGGCGACTTTTGGTATGAAGAAGGCGCCCACGCCACAGGCGACTTTTGTATTTAAAAATCTATAAATTTGTTTTTATTTTTTTTCCACACTTCTCATTTCTTTAGAAATTTTAGGGAAGAGCAAAAGAAATTCAATAAGGAAAAATTAAAAGCAATAAACACTTGAGGCATGTTCTATATTTTTTTAATTATTAATTTTTTAAATTTTTGTAATTATTGAATTATTATTATTAATTAATTGATTGTTTAGTGAATAATTATTTAAATAATTATATAATAATAAATAAAATTATTAAAAATATAGTAAAATTATGTTTTAATTATTTGTAATTCATTGGACTTATTTACTACCTGTTTGCTGAATAATAATTAGGCACTATTATCTTTGTATTAATCACACTCAAAGATATTGTATTGTAGATTAAATAACAAACACATCTGTTTATGTTACCATTTATTTTGGTGGTAACTTAATATAGATCTCCGGATTATGTTGGTGGTCACGCTAAGGTTCTAAAATTTAAACTTGGTGACACATTAGTTGATCTGAAAAATAAAATATGTCGAGCGATACGTCTTGATTTGAACAATCACGATATGAAAATATTGTACAAATATCCAGAAAAAATAAGATATATAGCATAACATATCAAATATAATGACAAATATGAGATTATGTTAGAGCGTGCATCTTAAACGTCTCTAACACTATACATTGAAGCTGTACCACTTATTGGTACATTATCGTATGTGAATGAGAGAGAAATTTATTTCGAGTATACTCAAGAAAGTATTTTCATCTCAATTACGCAAGAACTGTCAAATATACATCTTTTATGATAATTTAGAGAACTACCATGTTCTAATGCACCGTAAATTTTTCTTAAGCAAATATACTGTGTAGATATATTGTTAAGTATATTTTTTCACATAAATTCATTTAAATTATTGTGCAGTTTCGGTTGTAATATTTACAAGACTTATGGTTCATTTACAAGTTATAATGTGCAAGTTGATGATGCAATTAATGAAGATGATGATTATCAGTCAATGTACACTGGTAGTCCATCTCACTCTGAAAGAGAATTAGATTCCAGTGATGATGAACTTAAGGAGAAGGAGAACGTTCAAAAAGAGCAGGATGTTGATATTCTTCTGCGTAATTTTGTTGCAGCATATTCAATATGGGTGCAGTAGTCTGAAACAAACAATGCATATATTCAATTTGCTACAAACATGCAAGAGTGGGATGTAGAGATCAATGGTGATACCTACATAGGTGGCCTAGATAGGCATTTAAATTTTCGAGAGTTATAATATCTTCAAGTAAACACAGCTTTTTATTCAAAACGAGAGTTGCAATATTCATTAAGTGATTGGGTAATCCGTAATCATGTGCAACATAAACAGATAGTATCAAATAAATAAAAAAGGCATTAATTTGTACACATGCTGCGGATAAGCCACTCCATGTAAATGATATTTACATGCAATCTCTGCCAAGAGATTCCACGGTGCATGAAAAATATCTACTTTTGGTGAGTAGCATAATTATTCAAACCCGAAACCCGATGATGACCTCCGTCAATGCACGTTTAGATTTATTGCTCGCTTCGTAGAACCAGCAATACGAGCTCAAATTGATATGCGCCCAAGTGACATCATGTCACAGGTCAATGCAAAGTATAATATTAAAATTAGTTACATAAAAGCATGAGATGCTCGAATGAAGGTCATCAAGGCTATATTTGATAGTTGGGAAGAATCATATAAAAATTTGTACCGATATTGCGAGTGCCTAACAACAGTTACACCTGGAACTGTTTATGAGATACAAAAATCTCAAATAAATAGATTCGAACGTTTATTCTGGAGTAGGGGTGTTAAAAATATCCGAAACTCAAAGCTCACTCGGAACTCATTCGATTTTTGAATCGACTCGAAATTGGTTCGAAAATTTTGAATTGAATCTGAGCTAAGGATTTTGGCTCGAAGTTCATTTTGAGCTAATTTCGAGTTGGCCCTAGCTCGCTCGAAATATGACTCAATTTGGCTCAAAATTATATGTATAACATAAATAATATTGAAATATAATATATATATAAATAAAATGCTATTATATATAATTTAGTTAGTAGTTTAGCAGTAGAGTGGAGGAGATTTAAAGTTTATTTTTCACAAGGTCTAGGGATCAAATCTTTTTGAACAAATAATATTTTTATATTTTTTTTTACAATTACGAGCCAATTTGAATCATGATTCGAGCTGGCTCGATTTCGAGCCAAACCGGCTCGAATCATATCCCATTTCGATTTCAGACCGATTTCGAGCCGAGCTGAACTCAAAATTTTCGATTTCGAGTTGACTTCGACTCGCTCGAAATTGGTTTGATAACAACCCTATTCTGGAGTTTCGGTCCATCTATTGAAGGATGAAAATTCTGTTGACCAGTGTTAAGTATAGATGAGACGTTTCTTCTAGGCAAATATCGTGGTACTTTATTAATTGCTGTAGGCATATATGCTAATAATGAAGTTTTTCCATTTGCATTTGTTGTGGTTGAGTCAGAAAGTAATGACTCCTAGGAGTAGTTTTTAACTAGAATGTGCGATCTAATTGAGCCAGTACGTACACGAAGAGATCTGTGTATTATTAACGACAAACATTCTGGTTTACTGCGCGGCGTAGGATCTGTCTTACCTTATGTTGCTCATCGACATTGTCTCTGTCATCTTAGAAAAAATTAAAAAAGATATTGCGTACTCAAGGTATTTAGGCAGTTGAGTCTATGTATAATAAGATGGATAGTGCGGGCTACACTGATGTTTGGGATAGTTTTGTCCAGCATATGTAAGATATTACTGCTGTACATTCGGATGCTCATAAGTGGCTAGAAGATAGAGAATTTGAAAAATAGATACTTATTCATGATGGAGATTTCAAATACAGTATTGTACTATGACTACAAACATATCTAAATGTTTCAATGGTGTTCTGAAACTTATGCATGGACTGCCCATTAAGGCACTTATTTGTGCAACATATTATCACACAGTAGGTCTTTTTTTGAAGTGGCAGGAGAACATTGTTGGCTGGGAGTTTGAAGCTGTTTCACCATACGTACCTGGGGTGCAAATAATGTTACGAAAGCATGCAGAAGAAGCTGAATTATGTGCATTTTTCATTAGGATAAATTTCAATGAATGAAAAGTTAATAACTACATTTCTAAGAAACAAGTAGTGACCTTTTCTAATGGTAGCTATCACTATACATGCTTACATACTCTTATTTATCATCTTTCATGCCCTCATATTATTCGTGCTCTTAGATTGGTACGCGTGGATTATAATCTAGTGGTATCATAGTACTATAATATAGAAAGCTATAAGAATACATATTCTGGTGAATTTCATGTCATTCATGATATGAGATATTGGGTCGCATTTGATGAGGCTTGTGGAATTATCGATCTTAAGCCGCCACTGCATGTAAGAAGGCCTGGTCGACCGCGTACATATTGTATAAGAAACACAATGGATGAACGAAGGGGTCATCCGAGCAGAACTTGTAGCGTATGTCATGTAGTTGGACATAACTGATCCACATGTCCTCAAAATCTTGAAAATATGAGGTAATCTAATGTTTTTTTATGTTATAACCTGTTAAAAATTATTCTTACATATATATTTAAAAATTACATAATATTAATAAAATTATCTATTTTTTATGTGCATCGATATGACATGAGGACGAGGGCACGGTGGTAGGGGTGTGGCAGAAGATGATCTTCTCCCAGCTATTCATCCGTCATTGGAGCACTTACGCGGGAGGCATAGTGCTGCATATCCAGACCAGTTTCGATTGCTACAACCTGCTAGCCATCTCCTTATGCTATGAGAGTGGCCTGTCACATGCCCCGTATTTATAGATGCATTATATATTGCAGGTGTAGGCAATATCATACACCTTAACTACATTATATTAGATCATCGTTTGCTTATATTTCATTTACTTGTTGGAGAGATGACAGTTACGCTTCAGGATATTGATGTCATTAGGTATTCAAGACGGTGATCCACTGATAGGTCGTGTACATGTTGGGGAGGGATATAGATGGGAGACTTGGACTGACTATTGTGATGATCTGTTAGGACAGCATCCTATTCCTGGATTTGTGTACACGAACCCTACAGATGATTCTGAGTCCTCTACTTTTCATGGGGCAGAATATAGTTAATTCGTGCATGCCTCTACGTTTTTTACTGTGGCAATTTTATAGACTTATATATGATGAACTCACATCACTGGAGTTGACACGACATATTCGTGCGTATATTTTATATATGTTGGATTGTTTTCTAGTATCCGATACGTCTGGCTCTGAGATTCAACTTCAGTGGCTGCTTGAGGATTATGGACGATTTAGTGGCCTATCGCTTGGATCTGCAGTGTTAGCACATCTGTACAGATAGTTATCTCGGGCTGTCGTACCTACACTTTCTATTATTGTAGATTTGGGCATGCGAGCGTCTATACGTCGGTCGTCCTAATAGACAGCTATCAGTATATCAACTTGTACAGAGGCCATTAGGTTAGAGGTATTTTTTGCATTAAAATTAAATTTATTTTTTAATTGAAATATCTAATTCTTTCTCATGTGATACGCTATATTGGCAGATGGTGTGTTATTGGTCACCCACCGTATCATACGCTCTCATTTTATCATAATGAGATCGATATATTACGGCAGATTCAGGTGCTATGGACGTCGTATACTACTGAACTTTTAGGTATTCTATCACCTATTTGTACTGCTGGATTAACTATTTATTTATCACAGGTGCCATTTATAGCTTGGGTAGTTATTGAGTGGGATCTCCCCGATCATGTCATGCGACAGTTCGGATACCAACAGCATTTCCCGCTGGAGGTGGCAGATCCGAACTTCAAAAGGATTGATGCTCGAGGATGAGCATCGACAGATTGGTTTGCTGAGTACTCTTTGTATAAGCATTTTTGGACTTTGTTCAGCAGCCTCAGATAGTCAGTTAGGACGATGCTGATGCATTGAGACTGTACATGGATTGGTATAGTTCCTGGGCAGGTCTTTTACTTATATTCACTGAAGTGGAGCCGTTTACTTCATATTTTCCTACAGCACCAATTGTTAAAGGATTTGTGAGTTCTGTAGCTTTTATTATGTATTTTAATTTTAATTACAGTAGCTATTCTTACAAATTTTTTTTGTGTCAGGATGAGATCACACGTGCCGCATATTCACTATTCGATACTGAGAGATGTACGGAGGGCAGCAGCCCAAGCATATGGATGGAATTTCAGGATCAGCTATTATGTAATCAGTTTCGCTCGCAGCTTCACTTCCTTCCAATGGCTAGACGTACTCGTGCTCCAATTGAGACCTACACTCCACAAGAGCAAGAGTTGTTCACTTTAGTAGAACTCATCGAGCATTCGCCATCAGATCCTGTATTTCATACATCACAGTACGATCCAAGTAGTTCGAGTGCTTGTTGCCATTATGATCTTCATCAGACACAGTTTGATGTTGGTCCTTCAGCTCCACCGATCGACCAAGAGCACACATGATGAGTCGGTCAATGATGATGATGATGGTGGTGCACATATGCATGCACTCCACCGGCGATGACGTCATGCACTCGATCGGTACACACCTAGAAGTGGCACCATATTGCATACGAGAGGGAGGCAGAGATGATGTACACATTTTATATAGTGTACTATTGTTGTCACACCTTCATTTTCATGGACGAATTATCCATAAAATAAGGGGCGACTTGTAGTAAGAATCACAGAACAGATTATAAAAAAAATATATCTTTATTAATCTGAGAACAGAATTACGCAAGTTCAGGTATTAGACAGGTCACCCAGAGTAACTTTAGGCTAGAATACAAGGAGATAATATAAATATACTGGGAGATAAGGGAGGATATCAGTGGGTCCATACGGGATATAGGAAAACATCATCCCTAGGAAAATTTGCAGTCTTCTTCTGGTGACAGATTATTTACCTGAAAGACAACAGTCAGTTACACAGACTGAGTAAACAACCTCCACCTTATAATAGGCCAGGTGAAGTCATATAGCTCAATTTATTAACAGTCCAGGTTATTAGAATATCATGTAATTTATCATATTTCATACTATGCAAGTATAATAATTTTTATATTAAAGAATGATCAGAGTCAGCAGATATACGTCACTAGTGTGACAATGGTAGCAGCAGCTACGACACTATTGTGACATCAGAATAACAGGATACAGGTACGTCACCAGTGTGACATCAAAATAACAGGATGTAGGTACTTCACCAGTGTGATATCAGAATAACAGAATGTAAGTACGTCCTCCACATGACGCCACGCATCCAGAAGGTGGTTCGTCAATCACCGGAATCCCAACGCATCATAATATCATATATCTCAGAATACATGGGTCCAGTGTAACCCAATATAACATTTTGGCATAAAGCCCAACAGAATATCGGCATAAAGCATGCAGAATATGTGGAATATAGCTCACAGAATATAATTGATATTATTTTGTATATTAACTATTTTCATTTAATAATCACAATGTCCTAGGTTCAGTGAAAATTATTTACCTGAACGAGAGGCGGTAAAAGTTTGCTGGTGGATGACATATTCCCTGATTAAGTTCAATATGAATAATCACTATTGGGCTTAAAAGTTAAAAATATTGACTTAAGTTACTTAGGTTAATTAAGTTAGACAAGCCAAGTGGATCAAAACTGGTCAATATAGGCTAAACTAGTTCAAATGGGTCAAACCAGGTAAACTTGAGTCAAAATGAGTATTTCAGGTTAATGAGTCAAACAGGTCAAATCGGGTCAGCCGGGTTAGCTCAGGTCAAATGGGTTAACTCATGTCAAATAGGTTAACTCGGGTCAAACGGGTTAACTCATGTCAAATAGGTTAACTCGGGTCAAACGGGTTAACTCATGTCAAACGGGTTAACTCGGGTCAAACGGGTTAACTCATTTCAAATAGGTTAACTCAGGTCAAATGGGCTAACTCGTTTTTTAACAGGTTGACAGGGGTCATCTTGGGTCAAATAGGTTAACTTGATTTTAAATGGGTCGACACAGATTTATTGGGTTTAATATGGGTTAAGTGGGTTGACATAAGTTTGAACAAGTTTATCACCAGTTAAACTAATCAAATTGGGTCGACAAGAAAAATCGTCGAATGTACTTTAAACTTAGTGATACCAGAATTCTTACCTCTGCTAGCAGAGTCTTGCTGCTGGACGAGAGTCGTACTAAGATGGGCTAATGACATAGAGGTGAACTGGAGGTTGTGGATTCTACCTGAGGGCTTTGGGGTCTATTTATAGGGAGATGTGAACTTATTAGGGCGAGACCGTTGGTGGTTGGTGGTTGGGGATGTGAATTTAATAGGGTGAGACCGTTGGTGGGTGAGAAGGTGGGAGGAAGGCAGATGAGGTAATAAATATATATATATATATATATTATTAAAATTGATTGCAGGGAATGTTTATTTAATATAACAATTATTTTAAAGTTCTCAGATGATAAATGCACTGATATTAAATCTAGAAGAATATATATATATATATATATATATATATATATATATATATGAATATTAACAGGTATTTTTAAGCGGATTATTACATCCTTCCCTACTTAAGAAATTTGGTCCACAAATTTACCTGAACAGATGTGGGTATTCATTCTTCATCGATTCTCCATAAAATTTTCACAATGGGAATATTATGTTTCCGAAGTACCTTCTCCTTTCGATCAAGAATTTTAACCGGCTTTTCTTCATAGGATAGATTAGGTTGTATGTTTAACGGTTCATATTTTAGTACGTGATTCGGATCAGCTACGTACTTTCTTAATAATGAGATATGAAAAACATTGTGAATTCCCGCTAGTTCTGAAGGTAATGCAAGCTCATATGCTGACTTCTCAACTTGGCGGATGATTTCAAAGGGACCAATGTACTTTGATTTAAGGTTGCCCTTGATACTAAACCGATAGATGCCCTTCCTTGGAGATACTTTCAGAAATACATGCTCCCCAGGCTCAAAGCAAATATCTCGTCTTCTTGAGTCAGCATAGACTTTTTGTCGACTCTGGGCTGTTAGAAGTCGTTCTCGAATTATTTTGATCTTTTGCAAAGTGACTTCAATGATCTCGGGTCCTAGCATTCTTCTTTCTCCAATTTCATCCCAATACAAAGGTGATCGACATTTTCTGCCATATAAAGTCTCATACGGAGCCATTCTGATGCTTGCATGGTAGCTATTATTATATGAAAATTCTACTAGAGGTAGATATTTTTATCAAATTTCTCCAAAGTCTATGGCACATGCTCTTAGCATATCCTCAAGGGTTTAAATCATTTTTTTAATTGTCCATCCGTTTCTGGGTGATATGCTGTACTAAAACTAAGTTTCGTTCTCATGGCTTTTTGAAAATTAGCCCACAGTCTTGAGGCAAAACGTGGGTCTCTATCTGATATAATAGATGTAGGTACCCCATGAAGTCGCACTATTTCATTAATATATAATTTAACCAAGTGTTCAAGAGAATGAGTTATTTTGATAGGTAGAAAGTGGGCAGACTTTGTTAACCGGTCTATGATTACCCAGATAGCATCGAATCCTTTAGATTTTGGTAACCCACAAACAAAATTTATAGTGACATGCTCTCATTTCCAAGTAGGAATCTCTAGAGGTTGAAGCAATCCTCCTGGTCTTTGATGTTCTATTTTAACTCTTTAGTAAATTAAACGACTTATGAATTCAGCAATATCATTTCTCATTCCTGACCACCAGAATTGCTCTCATAAGTCATGATACATTTTAGTCCCTCCAGGGTAGATTGAATATTCTGCACTATGTGCTTCACTAAGAATTTTCTTTTTAAGTTCTCGGGAGTTATGAACATAGATTCGATTCCGAAATCGAAGAATACCATTAGATCTTATCATAAATTCTGGATTACCTTCTTTCATTACGCTCTGAGTTATCTTAGCAATCTCCAAATTAGATTTTAATCTTTTCATGTAGATTTGGTTGTATACAAAGATGAGCTACTATTCCTTTATCATCACTTATTCGGGTCTCTAACTATAGTTGCTCTATTTCTTTAATAAGCGCCTTCTGATTAGTAAGAGTATTACTTGCAGATTTTCGACTGAGTGCATCCGCAACTACATTAGCTTTCCCCGGATGATATTGAATATCTACATCATAATCTTTCAACAACTCTAATCATCTTCGTTGCCTTAGAATTAGTTCCTTCTGAGTAAAAATATACTTTAGGCTTTTGTGATCTGTGAATATTTCACATTTCGTTCTGTATAAATAATGCCTCCAGATTTTAAGTGCAAAGATAACCGCAGTCAGTTCCAAATCATGCGTAGGATAATTGACTTCGTAGTTTTTTAATTGTCCAGAAGCGTAAGCTATAACTTTTCACCTTGTAGATTTTCGACTGAGTGCATCTGCAACTACATTACCTTTCCCCGGATGATATTGAATATCTACATCATAATCTTTCAATAACTCTAACCATCTTCATTGCCTTAGATTTAGTTCCTTCTGAGTAAAAATATACTTTAGATTTTTATGATCTGTGAATGTTTCACATTTCGTTCCGTATAAATAATGCCTCCAGATTTTAAGTGCAAAGATAACCGCAGCCAGTTCTAAATCATGCGTAAGATAATTGACTTCGTGGTTCTTTAATTGTCTAGAAGTGTAAGCTATAACTTTTCCACCTTGTATCAGCACACACCCTAATCTCTTCCGAGAGGCATCACTTAAATGACAAAGTCTTCGGATGTTGAAGGAATAGTTAAGACAATAACAAGTCGTCTTTTTAATTCCTGAAAACTTTCATCACAGGCTTTTGACCACTCAAATTTTACAGTCTTTTTAGTTAATTGAGTGAGTAGTAGGGGGATTTTCGAAAATCCTTCTACGAATCTTCGATAATATCCGGCTAAACCAAGAAAACTTCTTACTTCAGTTACAGTTGTAGGCTTTGGCTAATCAGTGATAGTCTCAATTTTGGATGGATTTATAGCTATGCCAGATAAACTAATTACATGCCCTAGAAATGCCACCTGTTAAAATCAAAATTCACATTTACTGAGCTTGGCATACAACTTCTTATCTCTCAGTGTCTTCAAAGCAATTTTTAGATGTTCTTCATGCTCTTCTTCGCTAGTGGAATATATAAGTATGTCATCGATGAACACAATAATACATTTATCCAGATAAGGCTGGAATATTCGGTTCATAAGATCCATGAACACTGCAGGAGCATTAGTTAACCCAAAAGGTATGACTACAAACTCATAATGGCCATACCTTGTTCGAAAGGCAGATTTTGAAATATCTTGTGCTCGAACACGTAGTTGATGATAGCCAGATCGTAAGTCAATTTTTGAAAATACCTTAGCATTCTTCAATTGATCAAAAAAATCGTCTATTCTAGGCAATGAGTATTTATTTTTGATAGTAATCTTATTCAGCTCTCGATAATTGATACATAATCTTAAAGAGTCATCTTTCTTCTTAGCAAATAATACATGAGCACCCCAAGGAGATACACTAGGTCGAATAAATTCTAAATTAAGCATTTCTTGTAACTGCCTTTTTAGTTCTTCTAGCTTTTTAGGTGCCATTCGGTAGGAAGCCTTTGATATGGGTGCAGATCCTGAGGTATTATCTATAGTAAATTCCACCTCTCTTTCTGGCGGTAATCCAGGAAGTTTTTTTTGGGAAAACATCAGCGAACTCTTTAACAACTCTTATTCCATCAAGTCTGGTTTCACTCTTTGGTGTCGATTCGATGTTGGCCAAATAAGCTTCACACCATTTTCTTAATAACTTTAGATATTTTGCAAAAGATATAATAGATAAGGCATCTTTCTTTTCTTCGAAAAAGACTAATTCTCCTTTAGAGACAAGAAAACTTATCTTTTTGACAACACAATTAATCTCGGCATGCGAAGTTGATAACCAGTCCATTCCTAACAGTATGTCAAAGTACTTTATGGCAAGGGCAATTTAATTTGCAGGAAGAACGTGACTTCCAATGTATATTTTACAGTTTAGGTATATTATCCTACTAGTCAAAATTTTTCCAAAATCTGTATTTATGGTATAAGGTGTGTCTAGCATTTTAGATGAAATTTTTGCAGAAGTTGCAAACTCAGGCAAAATAAATGAATGTATAGGCCCAGAATCAAATTATACTTGTGCAGGTAATCCATAAATATAGATCGTACCTGTAACGATCGAGTCAGATAAGGAGAAAACTCGAGCTTGAGTTTGTGGTCTGAAGTTTGAATCAGGCTTCGGTATCATTGGACAATTTTTCACAAAATGATCTTTATTACCACATCTAAAACAAGCTCTAGTACTTTTACGACATTTGAAGGTAGGATGATGACCTCCACAACTTTGACACTTCACACCACTATCTGTCGACATTCCTTCTTCCTTTCTTTTCTTCTCGAAACTTCCCTCATGCCTCTTTACTTGCTCATAACGATGCTTTTTCCTCTCACGCCACTCCCAATTTTCATTAATATTTTGTTCTGCGATCAATGCTCTTTGATATAATTCTGCATAATCATAAATCCTCATAACATTTGTTTATTTTTGGATATCTTTTCGCAGACCATCCTCGAATCTTTTTGTTTTTTTTTCGTGGATCGGCCACTAGATGACGTGCATAATCAGAAAGAGTAGTAAATGCGGCTTCATATTCCATGACGAATATGGAACCTTGCTTCAAATGAATGAAATCACGTAATTTCTTTTTTTTTTTGATGGCATAGGGAAAATACTGTTGGAAGAAGTTTTCACAAAATTTCTCCCAAGGAACAGGTTTAAGATTTTTAAATTCAGTATTAATTTGGGATTTCCACCACTTACGACATTCATTGGTCAGCATATACGAAGCAAAGCCAGTCCTTTTATCATCAGGGCACTTAATAAAATCAAAGATTGTTTCCAATCGATCGATCCATTCTTCCGCAGCCAGAGGATCTGGACGTCCTGCAAACTGGGGTGACTTTTCCTTTCGAAAATACATATACAATGCATCTCTAGAGATCATTGTATCATTCTCCCGATTTTCATTAGTTTGGTTTTGTAATAAATCAGCTTGAGATTCCATTTTTACCTAGCAAGCAATATATGTAAGCACATAAGTAAAAATAACACTTTATTTAGATAATACTATTACATGCTAGAGAAGTAGACTGCAAGATTCCCACAACTGGGTTTGGGTACACTAAGATTTTGAAGATGAGGTAGGGCTTGGTTCAGGATTCTCTTCCAATTGGGTAAAATGACTCTTGATGAGAGTTGGCGTCTCCTTAGTTTCCTTACGGAAAGTTGGAGTTGAAAGAGTTAATTCGAGGTTCGTTGGCTTTGAGAAGCTGCTTGAAGGTTTGGGAATGATGGACAACAATTGGTCTGAGTCCATCAGGGTTTTTCTTGGTTCTAGCTCCACTGAATCGTTTGGTGACTTATAGTGACGGAATGTAGACCAATTGTCTCGATAATAGGCTTCCATGGCGACTAAGGCAGTGAGTAGATGATCTAGTCGAGGAATCTCAATTATTGAGGCCTTGATTCTATCCCAATAAGAGGGTAAGGCTGTCAGTATACGTTGTTTGCCCTCATCAGGAGTGATTTTACTTCCTCGGTAGTATCTAACTCATTCAAAAAGAAATCAGAGTTGGTCAAGGTTGGCCGCTATAGGAATGTTAGGGTTCATCTTAAACTCAATAAGGCGGGTAACTGGGTCTTTCCTGAAATCAAAGGCATAAAGTCAATGAGTGAGGTGAAAGTTATAAGGTAGGTCTAAGGTTACTTATAACCTAAGCTCTGATACCAACTTGTCACACCCTCATTTTCATAGATGAATTATCCATAAAATAAGGGGTAACTTACAGTTAGAATCACAAAACAGATTATAATGAAAATATATCTTTATTAATTTGAGAACAGAATTACACAAGTTCAGGTACTAGACAGGGTCACCCAGAGTAATCTTAGGCTAGAATATAAGGAGATAATGTAAATATACTGGGAGATAAGGGAGGATGTCAGTGGGTCCATACAAGATGTAGGGAAACATCGTCCCTAAGGAAATTTGCAGTCTTCTTCTGGCGATAGATTATTTACCTGAAAGACAATAATCAGTCACACAGACTGAGTAAACAACCTCCACCTTACAATAGGCCAGGTGAAGTCATATAGCTCAATTTATTAACAGTCTAGGTTATTAGATTATCATGTAATTTATCATATTTTATGCTATGCAAGTATAATAATTTTTATATTAAAGAATGATCAGAGTCAGCAGATATACGTCACTAGTGTGACAATGGTAGTAGCAGCTACGTCACTATTGTGACATCAGAATAATAGGATGCAGGTACGTCACCAGTGTGACATCAGAATAATAGGATGCAGGTACGTCACCAGTGTGACATCAGAATAACAGGATGCAGGTACATCCCCACACGACGCCACGCGTCCAGAAGGTGGTTCGTCAACCACCGGGATCCCAGCGCATCATAATATCATATATCTCAGGATACATGGGTCCAGTGTAACCCAGTATAACATCTTGGCATAAAGCCCAATAGAATATCGGCATAAAGCTATGCGAAATATGCAGAATATAGCTCACAGAATATAATTGATATTATTTTGTATATTAGCTATTTTCATTTAATAATCACAATGTCCTAGGTTCAGTAAACAATATTTACCTGAATGAGAAGCGGTAAAAGTTTGCTGGTGGATGACGTATTCCCTGATTAAGTTCAATATGAATAATCACTATTGGGCTTAAAAGTTAAAAATATTGACTTAAGTTACTTAGGTTAATTAGGTCAGACAAGTCAAGTGGATCAAAACTGATCAATATAGGCCAAACTAGTTCAAATAGGTCAAACTAGGTCAACTTGGGTTAAGACTGAGTATTTCAAGTTAATGAGTCAAATAGGTCAAATCGGGTCAGCCGAGTTAACTCGGATCAAACGAGTTAACTCATGTCAAATAGTTTAACTCAGATCAAATGGGTTAACTCATATCAAATAGGTTAACTCGAGTCAAATGGGTTAACTCAGGTCAAACGAGTTAACTCATTTCAAATAAGTTAACTCGGGTCAAATGGGTTAACTCATTTTTTAACAGGTCGACATGGGTCATCTTGGGTCAAATACGTTAACTTGGTTTTAAATGGGTCGACACAGATTTATCAGGTTTGATATGGGTTAAGTCGGTTGACATAAGTTTGAACAAGTTTTTCACTAGTTAAACTAATCAAATTGGGTCGACAAAAAAAAACATCGAATGTACTTTAAACTTAGTGAGACCAAGATTCTTACATCTGCTAGCAGAGTCTTGCCGCTGGAGGAGAGTTGTACCAAAATAGGCTAATGACACAGAAGTGAACTGGAGGTTGTGGGTTCTACCTTAGGGCTCTAGGACCTATTTATAGGAAGATGTGAACTTATTAGAGCCGGACCGTTAGTGGTTGGTGGTTGGGGATGTGAATTTAATAGAGCAAGACCGTTGGTGGGAGAAAGACAGATGAGGTAATAAATATATATTTTTTTTTATTAAAACTGATTGCAGGGAATGCTTATTTAATATAGCAATTATTTTGAAGTCCTCAGATGACAGATGCACTTATATTAAATTCAGAAGAATATATATATATATATA
>JAEMOT010003440.1:255412-294482 GCA_019297695.1 Apostasia ramifera
TATATATATATATATGAATATTAACAGGTATTTTTTAAGCGGATTATTACAATTGTAATATTTTTAACTATATTAAATATAATATTCATTTAAAAAAAATTGCTATGTATTTCTTCTGTTTTATTTATACTTTATATTTTTCATTGAATTCTGTTTTGTTTTTTAAGCATGTCTAGATATAAGAGTCAATGCTCAAGATCAAAAGAATGAGTGAATGTAACAAATACAGAAAAATAATTTAAATGTGACATGATCAATATAAAAGATCTACATGATAAAATATAGACAAAAATAAAAGACATGTATTTATATTTTTTGTATAATAATATCGCGTTTTTAAATCAAAATACATGATTCGAGTATTTTGGCTAGGATGTGAAATAAAGTTGATATTTTTATTGAAAATTATTGAGTATATGAAGTAAAATAATATTTTTTCATATTAGAATTTATGTAGAACAACAACAACAACAACCAAGCCTTAATCCCACTAAGTGGGGTCGGCTACATGAATCCTTTGTTTCCATTGCGCTCTATCAGTTACCAAATTCTTATCTAAGTTTAAGTAACTAAGATCACTCCTTATAGTTTCTTGCCATGTCTTCCTCTTTGTACATGGGCAAAATTCAGTAACTCAATTTTTCTAACTGGAGCTTCAATCGGCCTACGATTTAGATGTCCAAATCATCTAAGCCGACTTTCTTTAAGTTTATCCTCAATTGGTGCAACACCATTTTTTTTTCGAATATACTCATTTCTCATTCTATCCTTTCGTGTATATTCACACATTCACCTTAACATCCTCATTTCTGCAATATTTATTTTATTTGTATGTTTCCTCTTTGCAGGCCAACATTCAGCACCATATATCATCGCTGGTCTTACTACAGTTTTATAAAATTTATCCTTGATTCTGAATGGGATTTATCTATCGCACAACACACCAGAAGCATTTCTCCATTTTACCCATCTTGCTTGAATCCTGCTAATAACGTCATTATCTATTTCGCCATCATTTTGTATAATTGATCTAAGGTATCTAAAGCGCTCACTCTTTTTGACAATTTGATCACCAATTGTTATATCTCCAATATAAGTATTTCTTTCTTGACTAAATGTGCACTCTATATATTCAATTTTTGATCTACTGAGATGAAAACCTTTAAATTTTAAAGCATTCCTCCAAAGCTCTAGAAATGCAGAGGATTGCGTTAGGCAGTCGACAGCTAGCGTAAAATTTGTCGAATCAATCATGACATGAATCCTTTAGAAAATAGAATTTATGTAGAATAATTAAAAAAATTATTTATTTATTATTATTATTATTATTATTATTATTATTTAAATTAGTACTATTTTGATCCTGATTTTGGTCATCACGTTAAACAGGCCTAAAGGAGTTTTTGAAGGCCCCTTTATAAGGTTGAAAGATCAAGTTGCTTAAGCAATTGTCCCAAACCTTCATCTTTCAACATGATCCTTCCTAGTGAGAGGATCAGACCTTTTGGCACTTTATGGGCAACATTCACTTTTTTTTTCTCCTGCCTTTAACGTTGCTTCCTTGTCAAGAGAATTAGATAAATCTATTATTTCATCTACCCTGATTGTTCCCCGCCCTTCTATGATAGGCAGTTCTGTAAATGCTAGGGCCTTCACCAAGAGTGCTTGCAACCCTAGATGTTGGCGACATGGGGCATACTTCAGGTTGTAGATGTGTTGTTGTCCGGCTTTTGCTTGGTCGACGGCAAGGTGACAGCCTTTTTCTTCTCTAGAGGAGGATTAATTGGGGGACTCTCCTGAGCATTTCTTCCTTTCAATCAAGGAAGTTAGGTTAACCCGTTTCTTTTGATCCGCCATTTCTATGATGCCCTGATCGAACACCTCTCTCTCTTTCTTTGCAGAATGTAGGGAAGCGAAATGATCGAAGATGAACCACCGAGAACATGCTTTCAATTTATTCCTGTTATTCTTGGGCAGTGTGCTCATTCATGTAATGATGACATGATCGGGTACACAAATGTTTGCGCTCGTTCATATAGGGGGATGTTTATACCTAGATTCGACGCTATATCTCCTTCGTACATGTGGCACCTAAGGATTCTTCAAATTCTTTTTGCTTATCATCGTACGAGATGTCCATACTATCAGATTCGATAAGTGCTTAATAATACTTAATTTTTACCTTTCCGGAACTCTAATCATCGTTTACGAGGCAAACTCAGCTTGTTAACATCAATCACAATGTTTAAACTCAATTACATCAATCATCGTAACTCAACTGGATGGAGACTACCATGCCATCATCTTTTAGGCACAGTTTCTATTGCAGTATTACTTTCAACTCTAATTAACAAAAAATTCTACGTTTCCAATCACCAGCAATCAGTCGGCCAGTTTTCAATGGCCTAACAAATTAAAAATTTATGGCTCTTTTGTGCTAACAATTCTAGTAGGGTTCATTGCATGTCACTGATTCTCAGAATTTCGTCTTTCTCCGCTAACACCAATGTAAGCCACAATTTACCTTTTGGAAACCTCTTACCTTCAACATGAGTTGAAATTAACTTGTTACATCAAACATATCTTCGAACATTGAAAATCACTATATTTCAAATTATACATAGATTTTAAAATCAATAATAAACTTTATTTTTATATTTTAAATTTCTTCCAATACTATAACTAACTATATTTCAAATCCTATACAATTCCCAATATAATAAAAGTATATTTAACATCATTTATATACAAATTAATGAATAAAAAGACCCATCATAAAAAAAAAAAACTCTAAGACGTGTGTAAGTGTGACGTTCTATTCCTGTACAAAAGGAAATGATTTTTGTAACATGATTGTGTCCTTGAATATCACCACGGGATGGTTCATTCTATACTCCAAAATCTGTGCAAAAATCATACACGTTACCTCTTTAGATGAAATTAAGCAAAAGGAATGATTTCAGAATGGAAGGGCAAGTTGAGAATTTGTTCATGGGTGAATGAACCAACCTGATCCGCATTCAATTTGGAGAAGCCAAATCTGTTTATCCACATGGAACTGGTGCGATCATCAGCTGGAAGTATCAGACTTCTGACTTTTAATAGCTTCAACATGTCTATCACATGTGAGAACAGCAACGTAAAATAACCCTGCGAAACATGCCCTAGTCAAATCATCTATTTAACTAGAATTGCTCGACACTCAGGAAAACACTATGCAGCAGTTCTATGAGATTTATCAAACCAATTATGTGGCTTAGTGCCAAAGTACTAGCCCTGCGGATTTTATTGTGAAATCCACAAACATTTGGGGCTTTCCTCGCTATTTTGTTCATACATGCTATAGTGCAGTTACATGTTTATAAGGGATGCCTGCAATTTAAAGGCAAAATATGTATTGATGCACATTTTTAGAATAGGCTCACCTCTCCACGCCTTTCCTTAATTGTTACCGCTAAGGGAAGTTCTGCAACATGTTGACCAAATACCCGAAGTAATGCAGCTGATATAATGACAGATCTGCATTCAGCATTTAATTAGAAGTATTCTACTTAAATCATCTAGGCTGGTTATTCAAACAAGCTAAAAGCTGAGTTATAAGCAACATTTGTAGAACATATTTAGTATACAGATACTATGAAAGAGAACAGAAGTTAGGAATTTTAATAGAATAGAAACTAACTTTACAGTTACAACTGCGCATAACATCCCTCCAAAGAATTCAGCAATGCCTTTTTCACTGCAAAAAGAGTGTTTATATTTTTCAGGTAGTCATACTAAACCATCCAATCTAGTAAAGTGCTAGGTCGTCAAAGCTAATGATTAAATGCCTCATCCTTATGGAGAAAAAGGAATCAAGATGCACACCCTTTAACCATAACAGACAATACATCACGATTTTGTTTGTAGACAGCACCAAAAGCATCCTGCAGTTAGGAACAATATGTTAGATTAGAAAAAAGACAATGAGCGAGTCAAGTCCAAATTTCTATTAAAATTACTCTCAGTAACATTACTAGATTGTTTGATTAGAGATATAGCCTAAAGTTGCTTTCCTATTATGAAGTGTAATGAACTCGGATTTGTGAAGCATGTCAAAAACATAATTCTGAGGACCACATTTTAACTGACATTAGGTCAATGCATTGTAGGATGACATATTCAAAGGATTGCCAGTAACATATCTTAATATAAGGTCATCTTTCTATAGATGAATCCGTTGGAATCAAGTTCTTCACTGAAATATATCAATATATGGTTTCACACAATGAAGTTGATGCGTAAGTCTCAGAACACATCATAGTTAATGGTCATCTCGGTACTAAGAGCAAGCATTAAGATGATGATGCCAATGTTTTGATCTTAGGAAAGCCAAGACTATTTTTCACCATTTGAATGGGATTTGCATGTGTGCTTACTCTCCATTTCCTTCAATTAGAATTTAGAAAATCATTGGCTGCCCTGTCATTTGTGGATAGAAATTATAAGAAATTTGTTAATTGTTGCAGTTTTCTTCTACAAGCGTCAAATGAAATCACCCATAGATCTGCTTTGTTTTAATATAACATTTATCCATTATAATTTGACTTGATAAATAAGTTTGAACATCGTAATTTCTTCTTCATGTTCTCAATAGCAATGTCACTTATTCTTGTTCTAACAATTTTCAGAAAAGCTAGTTCATTTCATCAATAGCTAAAAACTCTCTAGACTTTGTTTCCATATGACTGGTGGCCGGTGCAAATGTATAACTTCATCATGGCACACAATATACTGATATGTGAGGAGATGCAATGAATGCAAAGTGCATGCATGCCATTGTAGCATAGGCTTGAATAAACGTCAAGATGATCAGCTATTCAGCTAGACAAAGGACTTGCATAATAACTACTCAAACAAATAAAAAAAAAATTATCTGTAAAACCTTCATTTCTAGAATATTTAATGCTCTGTTCTGTTTAATACAGTACTCAAATGTTGTACTTTGAGATGGTAATAACATGTCTCTTTATGAAGAGCAGTAATGTCTTACTTGGAATATTCTTGCAGCTTGATTTAGCAGTTGATTACTTTCGTCACCCTGAAATCTGCCGCCTAAAAGTTGCCACCGCAAATCAGCTCCAGAATCACCTGGCAAGCTACTGTTTATAAAAACATTTTTTATCGGAATTGATCTCAAGCTTGGGATTGCCATGGATCCTCTTTTGAGAAGATTGAACAAATTTGCGCAGACTTCCTTGCAGTTATCACCACAGAACCAACTATCAGGTGGGTATGGCCTTTCCTGTATTTGATTTTGTGCCATGAAAGGTATATCCTAGAGCCATGTGTTTGTGTGCAATAAAATCTTAGATGATTCTAGCATTAAAGAAGCTTTTGTTAGATACCTTTATGTTGCATATTCCATGAATCCTTAAACAACCAGCATGAAACATTATATTGCACTGTAAATGAAAAAAGAGAAACATATGGTTACTTTTTAAGTCAAATAAAGTTGAAAATGCTACAATTGCTAAATATTTCCCATACTTGACCACAAAATATCATCGTACTATCACAAATGTTTCCAAAGTTTAGCGTGGCATCACTGTCCCTGTACAGAGCATGTCAACAATTAAAACAAAAAAAAGCAACCTGAGATGGTATTGATTTTAAAAAAAAAAAGTTAAAGCTTCACAGATTTTTTGCACAATTCTTGGTAGCATTCTGATGGTCCACAAGTAAAAAAGTGTACATTAAGAGATAAAAATGTTGCTTATGTTGAACAGCTTTCAGTGATAAATATGGGAAGTCAGTTGATTCATCACCAAATCAATATGATGCATTACATAAGAATGTCACATGCAGGCTACCAAACCTCTACCACAGCCACCGAAGAAGTGTTGTTGAATTGTTCTAAGGTTCATTTATCCAATATCTGTTGGATGGATAATAATATCATGATGTTTGAACTTCCTGCCCGTGCTAGCTATCTTAGCTCAGCCGCTAGAGCGCATGGCTTTTAACCATGTGGCTGTAAGATCGATTCCCAGAAACAGCATCTTGAAATTTGTTTCCCTGAAATCCATAACATGACTATGAACAAGAAAGCTTACTTTTGCCAACCCTAAGAAGTTTCGGATTAAGGCTTTGCTCTTGTTATTGAGCCTTCTGTCTGCATTTAGAATAACGAAGTGCACTTTTAAGCCACTCTAATTAGTTAGCTTATCATTCACAGTTATGTTCATCAAGTTTTCAAAAGCAAAATAAACTGTTTTGTACACAAACCTTGAAATCATTAAAAACCTTTGGTACTAATCAGGCACTAGTTTTGATTTTTTACAGTATAGTGTACATTATATCAACAGATTTAGTCACATTAATAGAATTGGTAGAAATAATTATGATGTATGCTAGAATTACAAATCATCAAATTGCAGAAAGTTACAAAGGCTATTGCCAAAGAAAAACACTAGATACTTATTAGGAGACGGTAAGAAAGCTTCAAAGGATCACCTGCAAAGCTTGCAGCCACTCAAATTACATGGGACCTCGAAGACCCATCCTGGATGAGTGCTAGGTGCAACAGAATGATTTGAAGAACACTGCTCACCTGCTAGATTTCATGGTTAAGCCAAGCTAAACAACAATTGAAAAGTAGCCTTTAGGTATTTACATTACTTGCGTAACAGTTTTAATTTGATTGTTGTTGATGTGAAAATTGCATGTATGATTCATGTGCTACTTGTGCTATTGATATTTAGCTAGGAATTGTTTTATCTTTTGAATTTTTTTTTTTGAAAAGAGCTTGGTGTTGTTTGGTTCTTAAGAAATCAACGAGCTTCATAGTATAGAGTACAACTCTACATTAAGTGTCAACTAAAATAGATATTCTAAATGCTTTGATTAAACTTTGTGAACAATTGTTACCTAAGCTGGCCTTAAGGTATCCTGTATATTTGGCCAGCTCTCTATGTCTGTGCACCATACTTTGATCCTTGCTGCATGAGTCAATTATGTTCTGTTTCTTATAAAAAATCATTGCTAGTTCATGCAGAGACTTGCCAATAGAAGTGTATATGGAATGGTAACTGCAAAAGAAGGTTCTTAAATCTCAATCTGAAGCAATGTTAAAATATTTTATCAAATAATTAGATTTCAGAAAAAAAATCTTTAAGAACTGACGGCTTTCTTTTCTTTTTGTTCCCCGCATGAGCTTCAAATTGTGAGGGGCTAACCTGAAAATAAGAATATCATAACGTGAAAAAATGGGTTGTGCTAGCATGCATTTTTTCATGTCTATGGAGGATACCAGATTATTGCAGCAACAACAGATTATCCCTTTTTCAGCTTTATAGCCCGTTAATATCTCCTGTAGAAGAACAAAGTTTCTTCAATTGAAAAATGTAATACTAAAAGCAAATTTTATGGCTGAGGATTTGAGGTTTAAATTCATTGACCTCATCATGAAGCAATCAAAGAAATTGTCATACCTTGCCATATGAATGATAGGATAACCTAGTTCCATCTTCAAGAATGTCAAAAATCTTATGATGAGCATCATGTTCCCTGATCAGTAATAAATAATTCATGTTAGAAAGTAGAGCTAGACATTGAAGTTATGGGAAAGCAATGACTAATGTCTAATAACATTAGTGGTGTCCATCTTTCAAAAAAGCAGGAGTGGTGTAGCTCCGGATGAATGTAATTGACTATGGTTAGCTCAAATTGGAGATAATTTTAGAGAAAAAGATGTTGATGCTTGATTATGATGATTCTAATGGCAAGGTATTAGACAGGTCCCAAGGAAAGCGCTCACTTGAACGTTGAAGGAAGCTCATGAATAAGATTTAGCAAATTTGTATGGTTTCTGCATTCTCGTCTCTTGACATCCAGTGTATGTAACTCTGAAATTTTAGCCAATCCTAGATTACCCATGTAAAATTAACATGATAAGCAACTGATGGAATATACAAAAATGATCTTAGATATGATTTTGAGTCAAAGATGTACCATCATCTGCTTCATTTTGTAAACGTTTGCATGCCAGTTTCATATTTACATGAAGTTCACTGGTAATGTCGGCACATTCAAGTTAGAGCACATTTTCAAAAAATTTGACCAAACATTGCTAAATTCCAAGAGTTAGAACTTCACCTTTTCTTGCATTGACTCTCACCATGCATCTTAGTCTCATGACTTGTATTACGCACTCTGCTATTCTGACTATCTTTTACATTAAACAATTCTGCATGAAACAAATAAATCTTTATTAAAACCTTTGTTTAAAAAGATGAAAGTGGTAACTTGATTCCAGGTTATATATAATCTAGCATAAAAAGAATGAAGGGTAATTACATATGTAACACATAAAAGATTATATTACATATAAAAAATTATATATATAATACATATGTATACTCACACTTCGAATAACTTCCATAAATGATGCTTATTAGTAATTTGTCAAAGAGTCCAATCATTATTATTATCGATAATGTGCCACGCTCATGAAAATTTATTCTAAAGATGCACATGCCTTTGTAATCACCATGTATATGCTCTTGTGATCCACCAACAGGTTTAGTAATTAAATTGATAAACTTAAACTTTGATAGAAAATTCTAGCATTTTGTATGAAGTTAACAAAGGTATATTTTGTTTGTATTTTAAATATATATGTAAATAGCTAGAGTTGGGTGTTTTATGTGTATTATTATCTCATTTTATTATATTTGTAATTGTCCGAAGATGAGAACAATATTCTTTTTTTACCTGTCCAAGCATTAAAAACCTTCATATTGACCGGGCAGCCAATCTTTTTGACAATCACTTCTCCTAGAGATCCAAGAGAAGCACCCCTCAACAGTTTAACAAGAGCATAAAGTGATGTCCCATTTTCCAAAAATATGTGATTGTTCTGATTGTTACTTTTGGACTGCGCATGTTTCTCAAACATTAAAGATGATACTATCTGCAATTCATAAAATATATGCACATAAGGAACTTTATGACTAAACTTATTTCAATTAACAGAATAAAGTTTTCAGTCATAAAGTTTCTGCATAAGAAAAATTGATTTTTTTACAGTTTATGATTGCTTGCCAAAATCAAACAACTAACCTGCTTGAAATCACAGATGTTGCAACCACAACTTATGCCGGAATCAACGATAAACCCTTGAAGCTCCAGCTAAGAAATATGGTATAAGAAACTAATAAGCCTGCTGTTAAATGTAAAATATAAATATAAGAGTAAACTGGCTACAATTAGATCATTTGTACATCATCTTTCTTGTATTTCACTGGAATTCCTTCAAGCAAGCCAGTTGCAAGCAGGCCTTTCACATCATGAAGGCTATCACTGGGTTGATACTTGAACTTTTTTCTGTCTTGAATACATACAGGAAGAGTAATTGATACTCTAGATTTTGAAGAATTATCAGAAGCATTGTATTCAATTAAGCTCTGTGTTGCTGAAATTGAAGAAACTGTTTTTGTTGCCAATTGAGGATTGTGTTGAGAACTGTTACAAGAGAAAAAGAAAGAGGATACCAAATGAATGGTTAAAGAGCTTAAATTTTGTAAAAAAATGTAGAATCTTTCCTTATTAGAGTCACATATCTCAATCCTAGTATAGAACAGGACATTTAATCCGGTATTATAAAATTGAATGTGCTTACATATAAATGTACTTGTTGATAAATAGTCATGCTTCTTATGAAACAAAATTAAGGTTTCAGGTCATCAGTGCTACAGTTTAACACCAAGTGTCAACTGAGTTACATATACAATTAAATTGACCAGAATTAGAACAAATTTTACATTATTCTTAAGCAAAATATATTAGTTTTTTTGTGGTGATTTGAATAGTTATTTGAAAGGTCACAAAGGAGCACTCAGATGGTCATAGAATCAAGCAAATGGATAAGATTTGGCAAATGTGTGTGGATTTTGCATTCACCTCTGTTGGCATCCAGAGCATGTTTTGAAATTTTAGTCAACCCTAGATCACCCACATAAAATTAAAGGACATTGCAATGGATAGAGTTACACAAAATAGATATTCTTAAATATGTACTCAAATGGAAGACATACCTTCGTATGCTTCATTTTGTGAATTTTTGCATGCTGGTTTTATATTTACATGAAATTCACTGGTGATTTGAACATTGTATTTTTTTTAAAAAAAGTACACAATCAAGTTAGAGATATTTTAAAAAATTTGAGCGAACTTTGTGTCTAAAAGTTTGAATTCACCTTTTTTGACAACGGATAGCATCATACATTTGAGTCTCCTGAATTGCATTACTCACTCCGTTATTTTGATTATCTCCTGCATTAAACATTCCATATGAAGCAAATAAGCTTGTTATTCACATATTATTGAAATAAAATGATAAAGCAATAATTGGAGTCCAAGTTATTATATAATCTAGCATAGAAAGTATAAGGGGTCAGTTACTCTAAAAGATAACATTGTATGTCAAACAGCCAATTCTTATTATCAATATATTATATAAACAAATATTCGGCACTAGAAAGCTAGCATCCTTGTTAACTCAGTTGAAGATGTATAGAATACTTTGTCAAGGGATCCAATTTATTTCGCCTTGCTATATTATGGTTGAATTAGACATTTTTAATCCAAATTTATTGTATATATGCAAGGTCCTTGAGATTTGTCAGCAAATTCAATAATTAAGTTGGTAAAGTAAATTTTTATAGTTTTATTTTAGCATTTTGGGGCATTTACATATATACTAATTTGAAAAATATATTTACACACACTATTCAGATTGTTTAATTTACTTGTATACCATTTTTTTAGTTTTTTATTGACATGCATACCACTTAAATAATAAAATATTCACAAAACTATAATTTAAGTTAAAAATGTTACTACGAAAAGCTAAAAGAGTGGTATATAAGTAAATTAAAAAACTTAGGTGGTGTGCAGGTAAATACAACTTTTTAAAATAGTATACACGTAAAAATCCCTATACAATATTATATCCTTATTTCAAATAACATATGCAATTATCCCAAGAATGAAAGCAATATCTTCACCTGTCCAAACATTAGAAACTTTCATATTGGCCAGGCAGCCAGTCTTTTGCTTGATCACTTCTCCTAGCGATCCAAGAGAAACACCCTTCAACAGTTTGACTAGAGCATAAAGAGTCATACCATTTTCCAAAAATATGTGATTGTTTGGATTGCTGCTTTTTGACTGCGCGTGTTTCTCAAACATTAAAGATGATACAACCTGCAATCAATAAATTATAAGCTTATGTAGAACTTAAAGATTAAGGTAAAAAATATTCTTTCATCAAATTACGTTTTTAACAGTCTATGCTAAAATGAAAGTACTAACCTGCTTGAAATTGCAGATGCTGCAACCACAGCTTATGCCAGAGTCCGCGACAAGTCCCTGAAGCACCAGCTGAGAAATATATATAAGAAATTAATAACCACGCTGTTAAAAGATAATATAAAAGTAAACTGGTTGTTCACATATCATCTTTACATCATCTTTCTTGTATTTCACTGGAATTCCTTCAAGCAAGCCAGTTGTAAGCAGACCTTTGACATTGTGAAGGATACTACTGGGTTGATACTTGAAAATTTTCTCCTCTTGAAAACGTTGGTTTGAGGAGGATTCACTTAAAACATTATAAGAAGCATTGCATTCTCCTAAGCTCTTTGTTGTTAAAGCTGAAATTGAAGCAGTAGCTTTTGTTGCAAATTGGAGGCTGTGCGGAGAAATGTTAGAATGAAGAGAAGAAAAAAGAGCATAACAAAGGTGTGGTTAAAGAGCTCTTGTTCATTTTATTAAGAGTGTAAGAGCATCTTTAGGCTATACTCTACAAGTTTAAACTTTTAGGTTTTCTATCTTATTATTTAGATCCTAATATCCTTGGTTATGCACAACAGTAATGAAAAACTGCTGCTTGCAACACTGGAAGCTTTCAACTCTACAGACTTTCCCCTGATTGCCGCTAGGATGGGTGCCTAAATATTTTAGGAATCACGTCATCTGATACCAAAGAAAAATGAAAAACTGATCCACTGCCAGATCTTGAGATCTTTGTGGATTCAGAATGCATCTTTTGGCTCTTTGCATTGCAAGTATACCTTCAAGAACTCATCTGCATACCATTTTGGATGGTCCTCATTCCTAGTCCAAGATTCTTCTTGCTTATTCTCGTGTGACCAAGAAACATGAGCTGTTAGGTTAATCGTCTAGGGTTTAACATAAAAAAACTGCAACTCACCTCAAAGGTGGTATAAGATTCATCTTGTCTTTATATGTTACTTTATCTGAGATGAACACAAGATTCATAATAAGATTAAGATATAATATAGATTGTTGTAGGAAATATATATGGTGATACTTGCCATTAATCCATGTCGCATATTGATTCGAATCGATCGACCGACCTATCGCCATCTCCATCTTTTCCCGCAGCAACTCGACCGGCACCTCCTCCAGATGCTTGACTATTCCATGTAGTGTCATCCCATTTTCTAATACAATGTGGTTGCTTGCCTGGCTTGAGGGAGTGACCGCTGCATGCTTCTCAAACTCTCTTGCTGAAATCTCCTAAATTAATTTCAAATCTGTTTTATTAAATCAATTCATGAAAGATTTCCGGTATGAACTAAAGAAGCTAATGACTTACTTTCTTATAATTGCATAAACTGCACCCACATGCATACTTGTCACCCTTTATAATTCCTGGGATCTCCACCTGTAAATTTATATTGCAGAATATCATTCATAGAGTGCACCCATTATGTCTATATTTGGCACTAACTTGATGAGCAGTCAAATTTAAATCTACTTTTATCAATTTATGAATAGAAGAGTTATTGATATTTCACATTTTATGGTTCCAAGTGTAACTGATTTTGGTCAATTCAGTTATGCAAAATCTGATCTAGATGAATTCAGTTTCTTTATATGTCAGAAAATGAAAATAAAACTAGCTTAAAGAAAGAAAAAAGAGATCTTTTAGTTTCATACCAAATAAACTACGAAATTAAACCTATTGAATTTGAAAAGAAACATAATTCTGTCATAAATCCATTAGAATTATATGAGAAAAGAGTAGGATATGTTAGAACTCTAGTTACCAACTGATCTAAAAGCATAAGCTTGCAAGTGATGGCCCATAATATCGTTATATTCTTACACTCTTCTTCACACACAAGTGTTTTTGCTTTGTAGTGTCGATTTAATTCAGCATAGGCTCCTTTTTTTTAGAACTTATGCCTAGGATAATTTGGAGATCGCCAAAATTTGAACTTGAGATGTCTGGCTTTGATATTAAGTTATATCTTTGGTTGCCAATTGATCTAAAAGTATAAGCTTGTATATAATGGTCTAAGGATACTGTTATATTCTTACAGGATATAAATACAAGTAGATAAGATTCACATTGCATATGAAAAAGTAAGAATTTTAAAAGTAGATTCTAATAGAGGATTGTAGAGTCAACAAACTTGAAAATGAGAGAAAATAAGTAATAATAGTAATCAAAGGTGAGAATTCGATACATTATGTTTCTTGAAGACATAAGAAACTGGGAGGCCTTCAAGAAATCCGGTCGCAAGGAGATCCTTCACGCTATAGAAAATTCCATTGTGTTGGGTCTCTTTTGGTGAGAGAGGAAAAGAATGCAGCTCATTAGCATGCCCTGGTTTTCTCAGGCTTATGAATTTCTCCACTCTTTCTCTTCTCAAAGGTATTTTCACCATGGCTTCAAATTTTGCATTTACCTGCAAATTCAGCTATGTTTCAGTGATACAATAAAGATTCAATAATATAAGCGCATGAAGAATTACTGAAAGATTTAAATTTTTTTTGATAAAAGATTTAAAATCTAATTAAAGATCTAAATTTCCTTCAAAGGAGGGAGTGCGTTTAACACATACTTTTATGTTAGATGGAAATTCCCAGCTATATATCCACACATTGCACTTTGAAATTCGTTGGATCGTGGAGTGGGGTGAATATGTGGAAGAAGTGCCACACGGAATTTTTAAATTTTATGGGGTGTGATCTTTAACTGATTCTATTTCACAGATATAACAAAACGTTTGGAAAGGTCATCTAAGTCCTCACAATTTCCAAAATCTTTTATCTGGGTCCCTGAGTTTCAAAATTATTTTCAATTGGTCTCTGAGGTCAACTCAAATGGGTCCATTTTAATGGATTTTTTTGTCACCATTTTAACAGAATTTACTTTTAAATTAATTTTTATATTTAAATTAATTGTACTGATCTAAATCTGAAATGAAAATATTGTGCTGCTGTTTTCTGGGCCAGTTTTGAATTTATCTTTCAATATTTGAATAGCTCATAATTCCACTTATTACATCACATAATCTGATGGACTGTTCATAAGTCACAGTATTTCTCGTTGCTAAGCATAACAGTTGATCCTTCCTAGAATCTTGATAGAATTCTCATCTTGCTTGCAAGGGATTTTGAATTTACATAAAGCATGGTTAATATTCTCAGAAAATTTCATGAAATTATGTCACTCTCATAACCAAAATTAACCTAACTTAATCTCCTCTTGATAGCTCGCATCACATGGTCATGTTCATAAGCATCAAGCCTTATTAGTTAGCTAAGATAGTACACATCTAATCCATTCACATATTAAGAACTTTAATTTTATTTACTGTGTTTGAAAACATAGTTAGATGTATTAGAATCATATTGTACAGTAAGGCCTAGTTCACATCTAAAGCACCGCAGGCTTAGTTCCATTAAGCACAGTAAAATTTAATATTTTGAGTAACACATTTTAGGTTCATTGGTACAATTCTACCTTCACTTGCATTGCGTATCACCTAGGCCACAGTCCTACATATAAAACTAGCTTGAGATTAGCCTTAGCAATGTTGCGTCAATCTGGTATCAGAGATCTCATTTAAATCATATAGGGCGCTTCATTTTCACGCTACATCAAGTTACCTGCATTGGTTCCACTATCAATTCCATACTGGTTCTAAATTGGTTCAAGTTAACAAGCTCCTCAGTTCCAAGTATGTGGAACTGAAACGATCCCATATATGATATATCAATTCTAGGTGACATCAGTCAAATAATAACCAAATTATGATCTCAACATGGATGTTCCTCATCCTCATCCATCAAGAAGAATACTTTCCCCAACACCATTTCTTTTTTTTGTGTTGAAAGCCCCCAGCACTATTTCTAGTGAGGACAAAGTGAGTAATTATGTTCAATATATACATGAAATACACTTGATAGACTGTTCATTTTACTTGATTAAAAATTGACTAAATTTATCCTTGTGATTTGAAGTTTACTTGATGAAATCAAACCAGTTTGTAATCAACGTGATGTATGTGTCAGCATATGTACAAACATTTTCCCAATTTATATTTAAGATGTTTTATATATGCTATAAGAAATTGTACTTTATCATAAATATTATCCCTTGCTAAAGCACATTTTTACTTGTTAATTATATTTAACAATGTTATTAGCTTTATCTAAACTTTTCCCATGGAAACTACATCTATTCACCTTCAACTTCTATTAATCAATGAAAGCACGATATTGTAAGAACTCAAAGATGGAGGAAATGAGCACTATATTTAATAAACAAAGATCAACAAAGTAATTCATCATTAGACCCAAACTAAAAGGTGCATCAAAAATATAAAACATGATATTAGTTTGCATCCAAAGCACTAAATTTGGACAACTTCAACTTAACAGAGAACCCAATTTCATGTAAAAGAGGATGAAGAGAAAGAACTACAAACAGAAAACTATGAACATTCAACTTAGCTACAAAGTTTGTTCCACAAGCAATCTAAAGAGGAGGGCAGCCATTTGATTCAAAAGAGTTCTATGGCGGGTGAGCAATGTATGCCTGCAAATGGGTCTTGTCAGCATTGGAACGAATTGTTCAAAATTCAATCTGTGAATATTTGATCGAGTCTTGATTCTGATTCGGCCAAGTTAGCATCAGGTTGAGTTTAGGCCCAAATAACCAAACAATTTTTAATCACAAACTAAAAATAATTTTTAATCACAAACTAAAAATAATTTTTAATAATTTGTTGAAAATACTCTATATTAGTAATATATCAAAATATTTTCAGCCCAATTAAGAATTTGAAAAAATAAATTTTAAACTATCAAAACATTAGATAATTTTCATCAAAAAAAAATAATAAACATTGTTTTCTTAGAAGCAAAAAATATGGCTCTTGAAGATTTATATAAGAAGCTAGACACTAAAGAAGGAGAAAGACAATTATATAGGATTGCCAAGGCAAGAGATAGAAAAACTAAGAATTTAATTAAAGCAAAATGTATTAAAGATGAAGATCAAAGAGTACTTTTCATGGAAGAAAATATTAAAGATAGATGAATGAGTTACTTTCAACAGCTTTTCAATGAAGGTTGTGAAAATTCAATTGATCTTAAAGAATTCAGCACCCTAAAAGAAAGTAAAAATTACTCTTACATCCGACATATTAGTAAAGCTGAAGTCTGGAAAGCTTTAAAGAAGATGAAGCATTAAAAAGCAGTAGGACCAAATAATATCCCAATAGATGTTTGGCAGTGCTTAGGAGATGAAGGAGTTTCTTGGCTCACTAGATTGTTTAATATGATTTTGAAGACTAAAAGGATGCCAAATGAATGGAGAAAAAGTATATTAGTACCTATTTATAAAAATAAAGGCGACGTACAAAATTGTGCCAATTATAGAGAAATTAAATAAATAAGTCATACTTTAAAACTATGGGAGAGGGTGATTAAATAAAGGTTACGCCATAATACTAAGGTATCAGAGAATCAATTTGGTTTTATGCCAGGTAGATCTACTATAGAAGCCATTCATTTATTAAGAAGTTTAATGGAGAAATTTAAGGAGAGAAAGGAAAACCTATATTTGATTTTTATTGATTTGGAAAAAGCTTATGATAAAGTCTCAAGAGAAGTACTTTGGAGAGTTTTAGAAAAGAAAGAGATTTGTACTGCTTATATTCAAGTTATTAAAGACATGTATGAAGGAGTTGTTACCTGTGTTCGGACACCAGGAGGTTTGACTAAGTATTTTTCTATTACAGTTGGATTACACCAAGGCTCGGCTTTAAGTCCGTATCTTTTTGCTTTGATTATGGAAGTCATGACTGGACATATCCAAGATGAAGTGCCTTGGTGTATGCTCTTCGCAGATGATATTGTCCTTATTGAGAAAACTAAAAAGGGAGCTAAAGCGAAACTAGAGCTTTGGAGAAATGCCCTAAAATCTAAAAGTTTTCATCTCAGTAGATCAAAAACTGAATATATGGAGTGCACATTTAGTCAAGAAAGAAATACTTATAGTGGAGATTTGATAATTGGTGATCAAATTGTCAAGAAGAGTGGTGCTTTAAATACCTTGGATCAATTATACAAAATGATGGCGAAATAGATAATGACATTATTAGCAGGATTCAAGCAGGATAGGTAAAATGGAGAAATGCTTCTGGTGTGTTGTGCGATAGAAAAATCTTATCCAGAATCAAAGGTAAATTTTATAAAATTATAATAAGACCAACGATGATATATGGTGCAGAATGCTGGCCTGCAAAGAGGAAACATACAAATAAAATAAATATTGCAGAAATAAGGATGTTAAAGCGTCCGGGTGTAGTGATAAGTAAGGGTTCCCTCATCATGGACGAATGCGGGTAAAGAAACTAGTCCAACATACTAAAACTCAAGTCAGTAGGATTAAAGCGGGTATAATTCTGAATAAGAGCTTGAAAGATCACGTAGTAGAAGTCAAGAGAAATAGTTATAGAATTATGACTTTAAAAATTATAATCAATGAAATAATTATTAACATTATAAGTGTGTATGTCCCTCAAGTAGGTTTAGATGCGAGCATAAAAGAAAAATTTTGGAATGATTTAGAAGAGTTATACAAGAGATACATTAAAAGGAAAGATTATTTATCGAAGAAGATCTAAATGGATATGTTGAAAGTGTTGCTGAGGAATTCAGTAGCATTTATGGTGGATATGATTTTGGAGAGACAAATAAGAAGGGTAATTATTTTAGAGTTTTCCTCAGCATATGATCTTGTAATTGCTAATACTTTATTCAAAAAGAGAGATGAATATATTGTCACTTATAAGAATAGAACTTCAAGAACTTAGATTTATTATTTTCTTATAAGAAAAATGAGATCGTTTGGATTTATAAATTGTAAAATTATTCCAAGTGAATATTTGACTTCCCAACATTGATTAAAGGTTTTAGATTCCGATATAAAGTATTGGAGAAGAAATAATAAGCTGAAACCATATCCTTAGATTCGATGGTGGAATCTAAAGAATGAGAACAGATGTATATTTAAGAAAAAGAGTTTAGAACTTGGGAAGTTGAATATTAACGGAGAAACTGATTTTATGTTATTGACGGTTGCTAACTGCATCTGTAAGGTGGTGAAGTATATGCTGAGAGAATCCAAAAGAATGATTTTAAATAATAAAGATGTTTGGTGATAGAAAGATGATATACAAGAAAAATTTGAAGAGGAGAAGATTTGTTATAAATATTGATTTAAAAATAAGAATAAGAATAAGTGGAAGAAGTATAAAGTAGCTCAATGAGAATCTAAGAAAACAACAACAACCAAGCCTTAATCCCACTAGGTGGGGTTAGCTACATGAATCCTTTGTTTCCATTGCGCTCTATCAGTTACCAAATTCTTATCTAAGTCTAAGTAACTAAGATCACTTCTTATAGTTTATTGCTATGTCTTTTTTGATCTCCCTCTTCCTCTTTGTACATGGGCAAAATTCAATAACTCAATTTTTCTAACTGGCGTTTTAATCGGCATACGATTTAGATGTCCAAACTATCTAAGCCGATTTTTTCTAAGTTTATTCTCAATTGGTGCAACACCAACTTTCTTTCGGATATACTCATTTCTCATTCTATCCTTTCGTGTATATCCACACATCCATCTTAACATCCTTATTTCTGCAATATTTATTTTATTTGTATGTTTCCTCTTTGCAGGCCAGCATTCTGCACCATATATCATCGTTGGTCTTATTATAATTTTATAAAATTTACCTTTGATTCTGGATAAGATTTTTCTATCGCACAACACACCAGAAGCATTTCTCCATTTTACCTATCCTGCTTGAATCCTGCTAATAATGTCATTATCTATTTCGCCATCATTTTGTATAATTGATCCAAGGTATTTAAAGCACCACTCTTCTTGACAATTTGATCACCAATTATCAAATCTCCACTATAAGAGGGCGTTCCCTTCTGCTATGGGGCGTCAAGGAGAGGTGATGGAAGAACCAGAGCAGATATTGGGGCGTAGATTAATTTTGAGAGGTCGCAAAATCATACCACAAGTTTTGATCAAATAGAGCAATCAGCCAAGGGAGGAAGCAGCATGGATGGATGAGGTAGATCTCAGAGAACTGAAGCAAGAGCTGTTACGCAATCCTTGAGGGCAAGGATTTTGGGGGAGAAGGCAATTGATTACTATGATAGTAATTAAGTGCAGGGCAGTGGAGGAAGGTATTGTCCGCAGTGAAGGGTCATATCACACCGTCACCATAATAGATTACTAAATTAAAAGTTTTGGTGTGGTGTACTACAACTAGTTACCTTAGACATCCAACGAATGCTCCGCCGCCGATCAGTTGCCCGTCTCAACGCAGATGCAAAGTGCTCAGCCACGCCAACTTGCCGCTCATCGCTGCATCCGGTGGCCGCATCGGCTACGATCTTCACCTCCGGCGTATGACCGTCTTCTCCGCCGGGTGGAATCTCGATTTGGTCCTGCTCAGGAGGCCTGCTCGCCATCTCCGTGATAACTTGAACAGAGAGTTCGAGGTAATAACGAGGGCGGCCTCTTTCGAGGAGACGGAAGAGGCAGAAAATCCCTCTTCTCCAGTGATACTTAGTCTATATTTAATCAATAATGACTCCATTGATATCTTAAGTGATAAAGATGACGTTTCATTAACATGCACTATTCCAAGAAATCTCTCAACTATCTTTCCTTCTTTACTAATAAATCGTAAAGCCATAGCCATCTGTTCTTTATTTGACACATCACGTGACTCATCTATTATAACAGCAAATAATTCATCTCCAAGCTCCTTGATAATAGCATTTGTGATTTCAGTTGCAGCAGCATGAACAATATCTTTTTGAATATCTGGAGCAATTAATTGAAGATTTTCTAGGGCATTTTGCAGAACATCTTTTTTATAGCTTCATCATGATCAGCAAGGAATTTAAGAAGTTCAAGAAAATTTCCTTGATTGCTAGAAGTTATAGACTCATCGTGACCCCGAAAGGCGAGACCTTGACGTAAAAGAAATCGAATGCAATCAACTGATGCAGTCAATCTATTTCTGTATAAGTTTCTAGCCTGATCTGATTGTCTCGATAAAGCAATATTAATATGTTGGCTTTGCTTCATTAAGTCCTCACATTTTTTTAATACTTGATTATGACTACTATTTGATCCTCCAATATGCTTTTGAAATCGATCTTTTTTATTCCAACTATTAAAACCCTCTGAAACAAATGCATCTTCACTTCCTTGCTTTCCAAAATCAGGCCTAAATAAATAACAACATAAACAAAATGCAGCATCTTTTTCTATACTATATTCCAACCAATTTCCAAACTCATTAAACCATGAAGTGCAAAATCTCCGTGATAACTTGCCAATTTTTGTTTGTGGAAAGTTATGTTGACAAGGTTGACATGGTCCCTTCTGTAAGTATGCTCTTCGTATATTACCTTGATCATTTGGATGATAATTTGAAATTTTTGGACGTAGTCCTGGGTCAGCTGGGAAATCATTTAAATTAACATTCATCGATTCCAGCCTTTGTTTTTTGTTTTTTGAGCAACTCAAAATATCTTGACCACTTTGTTTAGTTGATGATTCTTCATTGAACATTGATTTTTTCTTGAAAAATTTTTCCATTACCTACAACAAACATATAAATTGAAAAAACTTAATTTAAACATAAAAAATAATTATATTTTATAGAATACAATAAATATTATTTTGTAGCATTCAAGGGAGACTTTCTGCAATTATGCTGATAAAAATGATAATAATAGTATTTAACCTAATTCAGATAATTTTTACATAACCTAATATAATCTTGTTGATTAACAGTTTTATTTCAAATTCATACAAATGATCAAAATATATCTCCACTATGCTTCCAAATAAACAGCAAGATTCTTCAAAAAATTACACAAATTTCATTTTAGATCTTATTGCTTGTTTTCTAATATGCAGTTACTTTAAATTGCTTAAATTTGATGACTGATGAGGTCTCACCAGTAGTAACGTAGTTGTATACATTGACTCATTGAGCAGTGAGCTCAGCACAAAAAAATTCTCCAGTTAAAATTCGAGTAAAATGAGATCTTTTAACAGAGCTGGAGGAAGAGAAACTCACTTGATAGGGATTAGGGAGCTGCTCGACGAGGGAGCTGGGAGCACAAGCCATCGAGCGTTCCGTTGGAGGACGGTCAACAGTGACAGTTGGATCAGCTTGCAAGGCGAAGGGGCGGAGCAGCCGAGCACGACCCGTCAGATTCGTCGCCGGAAGCCGGGAAGCGAACTAGCGAAGGGGCGAAGGGGCCGAACAAGACTGCGTCGGACAACTGGCCGTCGGTGTCGCCGCGAGACAGCAAGAGCAGCGTCGGGCGGCCGTAAGCGTCGCCGCGAAAGCCGCGTCGGGCCGTAGGCGTCCGGGCGTCGCCGCCGCCACTGCGAGAGCCGCGACCCGCGAGACAGCGAGAGTCGCGTCGGCCGTCGGCGAGAGCCGCGAGAGCAGCGTCCGGCGGTCCGGCCGTGAAAGGGAGCCGCGAGACCGCGTAGGGCCGTCCAGTGGCCAGAGAGCCGCGAGAATAGCAGTCGGCGTCGCTGGCTCGCTGCGAATCGCCGATTGCGCCCGCGGGATATGGAAATCGCAGACGGCGGCTTGGGCTAGGGTTTAGAGGGTGCAATTTTTATAGTGTTAGTAATTTTATGATAAAGTTCTAAATTTAAAACTTTATTAGGATGTGCAACTGCACCTCCTAAATTACATGTAGGTCCGCCCCTGCTTCTCCTTCTCCGACTGCCTCTCCTTTCTATGCGCAGGTCCGAGAGTCCGACGGACGCTAATGCTACATTGGAAGATTTTTTTCATGGAGGCGGAGAGTCTAGGGCTCGGGAGAATTTGAGTAAATTACATATAGGTCTTTAAAAGCTTAAACATTTTGAATATTGGTCCACAGATTTTGATTTTTTGACTTATTGTACTTTTTTGCTAATGGAATGAATTATAGTACTTAGATTACGAGATCTTTAGGCCCTGTTTGGTTGAAGGCCATCTTGGCCATGATCATGACCAAAATAGCCTCTAATTATTTTATTAAATAATTTTTTTATTTTTTATTCTCAATATATAAATTTTAATATAAGAAATTTACTTTATATTATATCTATATAATTTAACATATTATACTTAATTTGTTATTATTATTATTTTTAATAAAATAGTTGGAGGTTATTTTGGTCATGGCCTGGCCTTCAACCAAACAGGGCCTTAGAGTTATTATATATTTGTCCATAAATAATTAAATAATATTACTTAGATTCTGAGATTGATAATTTATTATAATATAATCCTTTTATCAATTATAATATTACATTACACTTAAATTATGATATAAAAGTATAGAGATAATAAATTACCTAACCTATAAATCTAAATATTATGATTCCAATTTTATAAATTAGCATTAAAAAAATCCTAAATCTCAAAGACTTAAGTGTTATGATTAAAAACTTATAAACTAGTACATAAAATTTAAAGAATTTAAAAATTTAAGTACATTTAACTTATTTTTTAAGGCAATGAAGAGGAAAGCATTATTCATAAGAGATTAACATAAATCATGATCAACAAAAAATAACATAAATTAGTTTAATATAATAATAAGTGCCTTATATGTATTAAAAAAAATAGACTTAAAAAAGGTAAATAACATTTGAGTTTCTTAGATTGGACAAGTATTGCAAATAGTTATTAATTTATGTAATAGTTGTCGTGAGGTCCCAATACTAACAAAGCTATTAAAGTAAATATATATAAAATTTTTGTAGAATTAACGTAAAGATAAATAAAAAAGAAGAAAAGAAGTACAATCTTTTTTTAATTGTTTTTGTTAATGAACATAATTTTTTTTCAAAAGGACCTGATAAAAAAAATAGGAATTAACTTTAGGGACTTAAAAGCAATACAAATTCTAGTGAGAGACCCAAATCTAAACTTTTAAAAAATTGAGACATATTTTTAACTCCCATCCAAATTTATGCAAATTTACCCCCAAAAAAACTTATTCTCATTAACAACTCTTGGCTAGTTTAACAACTGTAAATTAATGAAATAATATCATAAATTGTGGTTATCCACATAATGACTGTATTACTGTATTTAAAAATGATATTTAAAAATGATATAATAGTATGTTTTTGGTTTTTATTTTTTTTAATATGAATATTATTAATGAGTGAAATTGAACAATATTTTATATTTATGTTTTTTAATATGTATTGAAATATGATAAATAATATTTTATTGCAAGAATATTTTTTAAATGTAGCAAAACTTAGCTATTTTATAAATTTAATACTCAAATTTTAATATTACATGTTGGCAAAAAATAATATAAAAATTATAACTCAAGTATAATTTATGAATTTAAATTATAATTTTATATAACTTTTTAGTTAATATATAATATTAAAAATTTTAGTACTAAATATATAAAATAGCTAAACTTTAATATAATAATCATGTAATTACCTCTTTTAAATATGTACAATATTAATCAATTAAATTTTCATAAAAAAAAATTTAATTAGTAAAACAAAATACTATTTAAGTATTTCAAGTTAAGGTATATTATTATATAGGTTCATCTTTCTAAAATTTTAATATCTTAATTCCTCAAATTTAATATAATAATTAAATTATTTTTTTTTAAATTTTTTATTATTAATATTTTTCAAATTACTGTTGTACTTTCTTTCCCTTGTCTCTCTCATCCCTATCTAGATGAGAGAGAGAAAGTGGTGGGAGAGAGAAAGAAAGAAGAAAGAGTAGAATAATAATTTTAATAAAATTTAATAATAAAAAATAAAAAAGACCCATTGAGTTTCATTTATCTAGGAGTTTAAAATTAATCTGATTTAATTTTAATCAGACATATCACATCACACATAAAATTTAATATTAAAAATTAAATTTATTTCACATCCTACACATATTACTAAAATAATAACTAACTTATATCACATTCCTCACATATTCCAACATAATTACTAACTTTATATCATATCCCTTACATATCCCAACATACTAACTAACTTTATTTCACATCATTCACAACTTTTAATAAAAAAAATATCTATATTCAAATTTAATTTTAACCTTCTTAAATTTAATCTTACAAATAAACAGACCCCTATAATAAGTTATTTTAACTGAATACAAGCAATTGTGTGAGCATTTAATTAATTTTTATTGTATTTAAAGAGAATATATGTAATTTGACTTTAATCTTGTTTATATAAAAGTTTTTTAACATAACACTTTGATTACACAACTAATATTTACTATATTGATGTATTTCAGTTAAAAAATAATATGTGGCGATCTATTAGGGATATTTGATTGCATTTTAATATAATACCAATAATTATACATCTACTTATCTGTATATCGATCAATTATAAGAGAATAGGCTCTTTTACGGTCTGATTTATGACATACGAATGAATTTGAGTTAAATAGTGATATTTTTGTAGCTATTCATTGCATTATGTTAAATTCAAGTGGAGTACAAGCATTCAGAGTATGATTCATTGCATAATAAGTTATTTTAACTGAATACAAGCAATTATGTGAGTATTCAATTAATTTTTATTGTATTTGAAGAGAATATATATAATTTAACTTTAATCTTGTCTATATGAATGTTTTTTAACATAATACTCTGATTACACACCTAATATTTGCCATATTGATGTATTTCAATCGAAAATTGATACTTGGCGATCTATTAGGATTATTTTATTATATTTTAATGTAATATCTATAATTACACATCTATTTATCAACAAATCGATTAATTTTAAGAGAATAGACACTTTAAGGTCTGATTTATGACATATCATTTAATTTGAGTTGAATAGTGATATTTTTTGCAGCTATTCATTGAATTACATTGAATTCAAGTAGAGTACTAGCATTTAGAGTACGATTCAATGTATAATAAGTTATTTTAACAAAATACAAGTAATTGTGAGAGTATTCAATTAGTTTTTATTATATTCGAAGAGAATATTTGTAATTTGACTTTAATCTTGTCTATATGAAGGCTTTTTAATAGAATACTATGATTACACACCTAATATTTGCTATATTGATGTATTTCAATCGAAAGTTGAAATTTGGTGATCTATTAGGGACATTTAATTGCGTTTTAATGTAATACCTATAATTACACATCTATTTATCGGTATATCGATTAATTTTAAGAGAATAGACTCTTTTAGAGTCTAATTTATAACATATCAATGAATGTGAGTTGAATAGTAATATTTTTGCAGCTATTCATTGAATTACGTTGAATTCAAGTGGAGTATAAGAATTTAGAGTATGATTTATTACATAATAAGTCATTTTAACTGAATATATATAATTGTGGGAGTATTCAGTTAGTTTTTATTATATTTGAAGAGAATATTTACAGTTTAACTTTAATCTTGTCTATATGAGGGCTTTTTAACAGAATACTCTGATTACACACCTAATGTTTGCTATATTGATATATTTTAATCGAAAATTGATATTTGGCGATCTATTAGAAATATTTGATTGTATTTTAATGTAATACCTATAATTACACATCTATTTGTCAGTATATCGATTAAGTTTAGGAGAATAGGCTATTTTAGAATATGATTTATGACATATCAATAAATTTGAGTTGAATAGTCACGCTTTTGTTGCTATTTATTGCATTACGTCGAATTCAAGTGGAGTACAAGCATTTAGAGTATGATTCATTGCATAATAAGTTATTTTAACTGAATACAAGCAATTGTATGAGTATTCGATTAGATTATATTGTATTTGAAGAGAATATATGCAATTTGACTTTAATCTTGTCTATATGAAGGTTTTAACATAATACTCTGATTATACACCTAATTTTTGCTACATTAATGTATTTCAGTCGAAAAATAATATGTGACGATCTATTAGGGGCATTTGATTGTATTTTAATATAATACTTACAAATATACATCTTTTTGTTAGTATATCGATAAATTTTAAGAGAATAGACTCTTTTAAAGACTGATTTATAATATATAAATGAATTTGAGTTGAATAATGATGTTTTTGCAGCTATTCATTGCATTACTTTGAATTCAAGTGGTGTACAAGCATTTAGAGTGCGGTTTATTGCATAATAAGTTATTTTAACTGAATATAAACAATTTGTGAGTATTCAATTAGTTTTTATTGTATTCGAAAAGAATATATGCAATTTGACTTTAATCTTATCTATATGACGGCTTTTTAACATAATACTCTGATTACACACCTAATGTTTGCTATATTGCTGTATTTCAATAGACAATTGATATTTGGTGATCTATTAGGATTATTTGATTGCGTTTTAATGTAATACCTATAATTATATATCTATTTGTCAGTATATCAATCAATTTTAAGAGAATAGACTCTTTTAGGGTCTGATTTATGACATATCAATAAATTTGAGTTGAATAGCGATGTTTTTGCAGCTATTCATTGCATTACGTTGAATTCAAGTGGAGTACAAACATTTAGAGTGCAGTTCATTTCATAATTAGTTATTTTAACTGAATACAAGCAATTGTGTGAGTATTTAATTAGTTTTTATTATATTTGAAAAAAATATATACTATTTGACTTCAATCTTGTCTATATGAAGGTTTTTTAACATAATACTCTGATTACGCATCTAATGTTTATTATATTGACGTATTTCAGTTGAAAAATGATATGTAACGATCTATTACGAACATTTGATTGTGTTTTAATATAATACCTACAATTTTATATCTTTTTGTTAGTATATCGATCAATTTTATGAGAATAGACTCTTTTAGAGACTGATTTACGATAGATGATTGAATTTGAGTTGAATAGTGATGTTTTTACAGCTATTCATTGCATTACGTTGAATTCAAGTGGAGTACAAGTATGTAGTATATAATTCATTACATAATAAGTTATTTAAATTGAATACAAGCAATTATGTGAGTATTCAATTAGTTTTTATTGTGTTTGAAGAGAATATATGCAATTCGACTTTAATCTTATCTATATGAAGGTTTGTTAACATAATACTCTGATTATATACCTGATGTTTGCTATATTGATGGATTTAAGTCGAAAAAAAATATGTGACGATCTATTAGGACATTTGATTGCGTTTTAATATAATACCTACAATTATACATCTTTTTGTTAGTATATCAATCAATTTTAAGAGAATAGAATCTTCTAGAATTTGAGTTGAATAGTGATTTTTTGGCAGCTATTCACTGAATTACATTGAATTCAAGAGAAGTACAAGAATTTAGAGAACACTTCATTGCATAAAAAGTTATTTTAACTGAATACTAGCAATTGTGTGAGTATTTAATTAGTTTTTATTCTATTTGAAGAGCATATATGCAATTTGACTTTAATCTTGTCTATATGAAGGTTTTTTAATATATAACTCTGATTACTCACCTAATATTTGCTATATTGATGTATATTTCAATCTAAAATTGATATTTGGCGATCTATTAGTATTATTTGATTGTGTTTTAATATAATACATACAATTATACATTTTTTTGTTAGTATATAGATCAATTTTAAGAGAATAGGCTCTTTTAGAGATTGATTTATGTCATATCAATGAATTTGAGTTGAATAGTGATGTTTTTGCAGCTATTAATTGCATTATGTTGAATTCAAGTGAAGTACAAGCATTTAGTGTACGATTCATTGCATAATAAGTTATTTTAACTGAATACAAGCAATTATGTGAGTATTCAATTAATTTTTATTATATTTGAAGAGAATATATGCAATTTGTCATTAATCTTGTCTATATGAAGGTTTTTAAATATAATACTCTTATTACACACATAATGTTTGTTATATTGATGTATTTCAATCGAAAATTGATATTTGGCGATCTATTAGGATTTATTTATTGCGTTTTAATATAATACCTATAATTATGCATCTATTTATCAGTATATCGATTAATTTTAAGAGAATAGACACTTTTAGGGTCTTATTTATGATATATCAATGAATTTGAGTTGAATAGTGACGTTTTTACAGCTATTCAATGCATTACGTTGAATTCAAGTAGAGTACAAGCATTCAGAGTACGATTCAGTGCATAATATTTTATTTTAACTGAATACGTGCTATTGTGTGAGTATTCAATTAGTTTTTATTGTATTTAAAGAGAATATATGCAATTTGACTTTAATCTTGTATATATGAAGGTTGTTTAATAAAATACTCTGATTACACGCATAATATTTGCTATATTGATGTATTTCAATCGAAAATTGAAATTTTGTGATCTATTAGGGACATTTGATTGCGTTTTAGTAACCTATAATTACACATCTATTTATCAGTACGTCGATCAATTTTAAGAGAATAGGCTTTTTTAGGGTGTGATTTATGACATATCAATGAATTTGAGTTTAATAGTGATTTTTTTGCAGCTATTCATTGAATTACATTGAATTCAAGAGAGGTACAAGCATTTAGAGCACGCTTCATTGCATAAAAAGTTATTTTAACTGAATACGAGCAATTGTGTGAGTATCTAATTAGTTTTTATTGTATTTGAAGAGCATATATGCAATTTGACTTTAATCTTGTCTATATGATGGTTTTTAACATAATACTCTGATTACACTCTTAATGTTTACTATATTGATGTATTTCAATCGAAAATTGATATTTGGCGATCTATTTGGATTATTTGATTGCGTTTTAATGTAATACCTATAATTATGCATCTATTTATCAGTATATCGATTAATTTTAAGAGAATAGACACTTTTAGGGTCTTATTTATGATATATCAATGAATTTGAGTTGAATAGTGACGTTTTTACAGCTATTCAACGCATTACGTTGAATTCAAGTAGAGTACAAGCATTCAGAGTACGATTCAGTGCATAATATTTTATTTTAACTGAATACGTGCTATTGTGTGAGTATTCAATTAGTTTTTATTGTATTTAAAGAGAATATATGCAATTTGACTTTAATCTTGTATATATGAAGGTTGTTTAATAAAATACTTTGATTACACACATAATGTTTGCTATATTGATGTATTTCAATCGAAAATTGAAATTTTGTGATCTATTAGGGACATTTGAATGCGTTTTAGTACCTATAATTACACATCTATTTATCTGTACATCGATCAATTTTAAGAGAATAAGCTTTTTTAGGGTGTGATTTATGACATATCAATGAATTTGAGTTGAATAGTGATTTTTTTGCAGCTATTCATTGAATTACATTGAATTCAAGAGAAGTACAAGCATTTAGAGTACGCTTCATTGTATAAAAAGTTATTTTAACTGAATACGAGCAATTGTGTCAGTATTTAATTAGTTTTTATTTTATTTGAAGAGCATATATGCAATGTGACTTTAATCTTGTCTATATTAAGGTTTTTTAACATAATACTCTAATTACACACCTAATATTTGCTATATTATTGTATTTCAGTCGACAAATGATATGTAACGATCTATTATGGATATTTGATTGTGTTTTAATGTAACACCTACAATTATACATCTTTTTGTTAGTATATCAATCAATTTTAAGAGAATAAACTATTTGAGAGATTGATTTATAATATATCCATAAAGTTTAGTTGAATAGTGATATTTTTGCAGCTATTTATTGCATTATGTTGAATTCAAGTGGAGTACAAGCATTTAGAGTGCGATTTATTGCATAGTAAGTTATCTTAACTGAATACAAGCAATTTGTGAGTATTCAATTAGTTTTTATTATATTCGAAAAAAATATATGCAATTTGACTTTAATTTTGTCTATATGAAGGCTTTTTAACATAATACTCTGATTACACACCTAATATTTGCTATATTGCTGTATTTCAATAGACAATTGATATTTGGTAATCTATTAGGATTATTTGATTGCATTTTAATGTAATACCTATAATTACACATCTATTTGTCAGTATATCGATTAATTTTAAGAGAATAAGCTTTTTTAAAATCTGATTTATGATATATCAATGTACTTGTGTTGAATAGTATGTTTTTGCATCTATTTATTGCATTACGTTGAATTCAAGTGGAGTACAAGCGTTTAGAGTGCGGTTCATTGCATAATAAGTTATTTTAACTGAATACAAGCAATTGTGTGAGTATTCAATTGGTTTTTATTGTATTTGAAGAGAATATATGCTATTTGACTTTAATCTTATTTATATGAAGGTTTTAATATAATATTTTAATTACGCATCTAATGTTTATTATATTGATATATTTCAGTTGAAAAATGATATGTGACTATCTATTACGGACATTTAATTGTGTTTTTAATATAATACCTACAATTTTATATCTTTTTGTTAGTATATCGATTAAATTTATGAGAATAGGCTCTTTTAGAGACTGATTTACGATATATAAATGAATTTGAGTTCAATAGTGATGTTTTTGCAGCTATTTATTTCATTACGTTGAATTCAAGTGGAGTACAAGCATTTAGTGTACGATTCATTGCATAATAAGTTATTTTAACTGAATACAGGCAATGTTGTGAGTATTTAATTAGTTTTTATTATGTTTGAAGAGAATATACGCAATTTGACTTTAATCTTGTATATATGAAGGTTGTTTAATATAATACTCTTATTACACACCTAATATTTGCTATATTGATGTATTTCAGTCGGAAAATAATATGTGACGACCTATTAGGGACTTTTTATTGCGTTTTAATATAATTCCTACAATTATACATCTTTTTGTTAGTATATCGATCAATTTTAATAGAATAGGCTCTTCTATAGATTGATTTATGACATATCAAAGAATATGAGTTGAATAGTGATGTTTTTGCAGCTATTCATTGCATTACGTTAAATTCAAATGGAGTACAAGCATTTAGAGTACGATTTATTGCATAATAACTTATTTTAACTGAATACAAGCTACTGTGTGTGTATTCAATTAGTTTTTATTGTATTTGAAAAGAATATTTGTAATTTAACTTTAATCTTATTTATATGAAGGCTTTTTAATATAATACTCTGACTACACACCTAATGTTTGCTATATTGATATATTTCAATCAAAAATTGATATTTGGTGATCTATTTTGATTTTGCGTTTTAATGTAATACCTATAATTACACATCTATTTGTCAGTATATCGATCAATTTTAAGAGAATAAGCTCTTTTAGAATCTGATTTATGATATATCAATGAATTTGAGTTGAATAGTGATATTTTTGCGGCTATTTATTGCATTACGTTGAATTCAAGTGGAGTACAAGAATTTATAGTACAGTTCACTGCAAAATAAAATATTTTAACTGAATACAAGCCATTGTGTAAGTATTCAAATAATTTTTATTATATTTGAAAAGAATATATATATGCAATTTACTTTTAATCATATCTATATGAAGATTTTTTAACATAATACTCCGATTACACACCTAATGTTTACTATATTGAATTATATCAGTTGAGAAATGATATGTGACAAACTATAACGGACATTTGATTGTGTTTTAATGTAATACCTGCAATGTTATATCTTTTTGTTAGTATATCGATCAATTTTAAGAGAATAGACTTTTTTAGAGACTGATTTATGACATATCAATGAATTTGAGTTGAATAATGATGTTTTGCAGCTATTCGTTGCATTACTTAGAATTCTAGTGGAGAACTAGCATTTAGAGTACGATTCATTGCATAATAAGTTATTTTAACAGAATACAAGCAATTGTGTGAGTATTCAATTAATTTTTATTGTATTTGTAAAGAGTGTTTGCAATTTGACTTTAATCTTGTCTATATGAAGGCTTTTTCATATAATACTATGATTACACACCTAATATTTGCTATATTGATGTATTTCAATAGAAAATTGATAATCGGTGATCTATTAAGATTATTTGATTGCGTTTTAATATAATACCTATAATTGCACATCTATTTATCAGTATATCGATCAATTTTAAGAGAATAAGCTCTTTTAAAATCAGATTTAGGACATATCAATGAATTTGAGTTGAATAGTGATGTTTTTGCAGTTATTTATTGCAATACATTGAATTTAAGTGGAGTACAAGCATTTAGAGTACGGTTCGGTGCATAATAATTTTTTTTAACTGAATACAAGCAATTGTTTGAGTATTCCATTAATTTTTATTGTATTTGAAAAGAATATATGCAATTTGAATTTGATCTTATCTATATGAAGGTTTTTTAACATAATACTCTGATTACACACCTAATGTTTGCTATATTGCTGTATTTCAATAGACAATTGATATTTGAGTTGAATAGTGATTTTTTGGCAGCTATTCATTAAATTACATTGAATTCAGGTGGAGTACAAGCATTTAGAGTACGCTTCATTGCATAATTAGTTATTTTAACGGAATACGAGCAATTGTGTGAGTATTTAATTAGTTTTTATTGTATTTGAAGAGCATATATGCAATTTGACTTTAATCTTGTCTATATGAAGGTTTTTTAACATATTACTCTGATTACACACCTAATATTTGCTATATTGATGTATTTCAATCGAAAATTGATATTTGGCGATCTATTAGGATTATTTGATTGTGTTTTAATATAATACGTATAATTATACATCTTTTTGTTGTTATATCTATAAATGTTAAGAAAATAGGCTCTTTTAGGGTGTGATTTATGACATATCAATGAATTTGAGTTGAATAGTGATTTTTTGGCAGCTATTCATTGAATTACAATGAATTCAAGAGAGGTACAAGCATTTAGAGCACGCTTCATTGCATAAAAAGTTATTTTAACTGAATACGAGCAATTGTGTGAGTATCTAATTAGTTTTTATTGTATTTGAAGAGCATATATGCAATTTGACTTTAATCTTGTCTATATGATGGTTTTTAACATAATACTCTGATTACACTCTTAATGTTTACTATATTGATGTATTTCAATCGAAAATTGATATTTGGCGATCTATTTGGATTATTTGATTGCGTTTTAATGTAATACCTATAATTATGCATCTATTTATCAGTATATCGATTAATTTTAAGAGAATAGACACTTTTAGGGTCTTATTTATGATATATCAATGAATTTGAGTTGAATAGTGACGTTTTTACAGCTATTCAACGCATTACGTTGAATTCAAGTAGAGTACAAGCATTCAGAGTACGATTCAGTGCATAATATTTTATTTTAACTGAATACGTGCTATTGTGTGAGTATTCAATTAGTTTTTATTGTATTTAAAGAGAATATATGCAATTTGACTTTAATCTTGTATATATGAAGGTTGTTTAATAAAATACTCTGATTACACACATAATGTTTGCTATATTGATGTATTTCAATCGAAAATTGAAATTTTGTGATCTATTAGGGACATTTGAATGCGTTTTAATAACCTATAATTACACATCTATTTATCAGTACATCGATCAATTTTAAGAGAATAGGCTTTTTTAGGGTGTGATTTATGACATATCAATGAATTTGAGTTGAATAGTGATTTTTTTGCAGCTATTCATTGAATTACAATGAATTCAAGAGAAGTACAAGCATTTAGAGTACGCTTTATTGTATAAAAAGTTATTTTAACTGAATATGAGCAATTGTGTTAGTATTTAATTAGTTTTTATTGTATTTGAAGAGCATATATGCAATTTGACTTTAATCTTATCTATATGAAGGTTTTTAACATATTACTCTGATTACACACCTAATGTTTACTATATTGATGTATATTTCAATCGAAAATTGATATTTGGCAATCTATTAGTATTATTTGATTATGTTTTAATATAATACATACAATTATACATCTTTTTGTTAGTACATCGATCAATTTTAAGAGAATAGGCTCTTTTGGAGATTGATTTATGACATATAAATGAATTTGAGTTGAATAGTGATGTTTTTGCAGCTATTCATTGCATTACGTGGAATTCAAGTGGAGTACAAGCATTTAGTGTACGATTCATTGCATAATAAGTTATTTTAACTGAGTACAAGCAATTATGTGAGTATTCAATTAGTTTTTATTGTATTTGAAGAAAATATATGCAATTTAACATTAATCTTGTTTATATGAAGATTTTTAAATATAATACTCTTATTACACACCTAATGTTTGTTATATCGATGTATTTCAATCGAAAATTGATATTTGGTGAACTATTTGGATTATTTGATTGCGTTTTAATGTAATACCTATAATTACGCATCTATTTATCAGTATATCGATTAATTTTAAGAGAATAGACACATTTTAGGGTCTGATTTATGATATATCAATGAATTTGAGTTGAATAGTGACGTTTTTGCAGCTATTCAATGCATTACGTTGAATTCAAGTGGAGTACAAGCAGTGAGAGTACGATGCATTGCATAATATTTTATTTTAACTGAATACATGCTATTGTGTGAGTATTCAATTAGTTTTTATTGTATTTAAAGAGAATATATGCAATTTGACTTTAATCTTATATATAAGAACGTTGTTTAATATAATACTCTGATTACACACGTAATGTTTCCTATATTGATGTATTTCAATTGAAAATTGAAATTTGGTGATCTATTAGGGACATTTGATTGCGTTTTAATGTAATACCTTTAATTACACATCTATTTATCAATGTATCGATTAATTTTAAGATAATATGCTCTTTTAGGGTGTGATTTATGACATATCAATGAATTTGAGTTGAATAGTGATTTTTTGGCAGCTATTCATTGAATTACATTGAATTCAAGAGAAGTACAAACACTTAGAGTACGCTTCATTGCATAAAAAGTTATTTTAACAGAATACGAGCAATTGTGTTTGTATTTAATTAATTTATATTGTATTTGAAGAGCATATATGCAATTTGACTTTAATCTTGTCTATATGAAGGTTTTTTAACATAATACTCTGATTACACACCTAATGTTTGCGATATTAATGTATTTCAATCGAAAATTGATATTTGGCGATCTATTTGAATTATTTGATTGCGTTTTAATGTAATACCTATAATTACGCATCTATTTATCAGTATATCGAGTAATTTTAAGAGAATAGGCTCTTTTAGGGTCTTATTTATGATATATCAATGAATTTGAGTTGAATAGTGTTGTTTTTGCAACTATTCATTGCATTACGTTGAATTTAAGTGGAGTACAACAATTTAGTGTACGATTCATTGCATAATAAGTTATTTTAACTGAATACACGCAATTATGTGAGTATTCAATTAGTTTTTATTGTATTTGAAGAGAATATATGTAATTTGACTTTAATCTTCTCTACATAAAGGTTTTTTAACATAATACTCTTATTACACAACTAATATTTGTTATATTGATGTATTTCAATCGAAAATTGACATTTGGCGGTCCTTTAAGATTATTTCATTGCGTTTTAATATAATAGCTATAATTACGCATCTATTTATCAGTATATCGATTAATTTTAAGAGAATAGTCTTTTTTAGGGTCTAATTTATGATATATCAATGAATTTGAGTTTAATAGTGATGTTTTTGCACCTATTCATTGCATTACGTTGAACTCAAGTGGAGTACAAGCATTTAGTATACGATTTATTGCATAATAAGTTATTTTAACTGAATACAAGCAATTGTGTGAGTATTCAATTAGTTTTTATTATATTTGAAGAGAATATATGCAATTTAACTTTAATCTTGTCTATATGAAGGCTTTTTAACATAATACTCTGATTATACACCTAATGTTTGCTATATTGATGTACTTCAATCGAAAATTGAAATTTGGTGATCTATTAGGGACATTTGATAGCGTTTTAATGTAATACCTATAATTACACATCTATTTATCAGTACATCTATCAATTTTAAGAGAATAGGCTCTTTTAGAGATTGATTTATGACATATCATTGAATTTGAGTTGAATAGTGACGTTTTTGCAGCTATTCATTGCATTACGTTGAATTCAAGTGGAGTACAAGCATTTAGTGTATGATTCATTGCATAATAAGTTATTTTAACTGAATACAAGCAATTATGTGAGTATTCAATTAGTTTTTATTGTATTTAAAGAGAATATATGCAATTTGACATTAATTTTGCCTATATGAAGGTTTTTTAATATAATACTCTTATTACACACCTAATGTTTGTTATATCGATGTATTTCAATCGAAAATTGATATTTGGTGAACTATTTGGATTATTTGATTGCGTTTTAATGTAATACCTATAATTACACATCTATTTATCAGTATATCAATTAATTTTAAGAGAATAGACACTTTTTAGGGTCTGATTTATGATATATCAATGAATTTGAGTTGAATAGTGACGTTTTTGCAGCTATTCAATGCATTACGTTGAATTCAAGTGGAGTACAAGCAGTGAGAGTACGATGCATTGCATAATATTTTATTTTAACTGAATACATGCTATTGTGTGAGTATTCAATTAGTTTTTATTGTATTTAAAGAGAATATATGCAATTTGACTTTAATCTTGTATATATGAAGGTTGTTTAATATGATACTCTGATTACATACCTAATATTTGCTATATTGATGTATTTTAATCGAAAATTGAAATATGGTGATCTATTAGGGACATTTGATTGCGTTTTAATGTAATACCTATAATTACACATCTATTTATCAGTATATCGATCAATTTTAAGAGAATAGGCTCTTTTAGCGGGTGATTTATGACATATCAATGAATTTGAGTTGAAAAGTTATTTTTTGGCAGCTATTCATTGAATTACATTGAATTCAAGTGGAGTACAAGCATTTAGAGTACGCTTCATTGCATAATGAGTTATTTTAACTGAATACGAGCAATTGTTTAAGTATTTAATTAGTTTTTATTGTATTTGAAGAGTATATATGCAATTTGATTTTAATCTTGTCTATATGAAGGCTTTTTAACATATTACTCTGATTACACACCTAATGTTTTCTATATTGATGTATTTCAATCGAAAATTGATATTTGGCGATCTATTAGGATTATTTGATTGTGTTTTAATATAATACCTATAATTACACATCTATTTATCAGTATATCAATTAATTTTAAGAGAATAGGCTCTTTTAGGGTCTGATTTGTGATATATCAATGAATTTGAGTTGAATAGTGTTGTTTTTGCAACTATTCATTGCATTACGTTGAATTTAAGTGGAGTACAACAATTTAGTGTACGATTCATTGCATAATAAGTTATTTTAACTGAATACACGCAATTATGTGAGTATTCAATTAGTTTTTATTGTATTTGAAGAGAATATATGCAATTTGACTTTAATCTTCTCTACATGAAGGTTTTTTAACATAATACTCTTATTACACAACTAATATTTGTTATATTGATGTATTTCAATCGAAAATTGACATTTGGCGGTCCTTTAGGATTATTTCATTCCGTTTTAATATAATAGCTATAATTACGCATCTATTTATCAGTATTTCGATTAATTTTAAGAGAATAGGCTTTTTTAGGGTCTAATTTATTATATATCAATGAATTTGAGTTTAATAGCGATGTTTTTGCAGCTATTCATTGCATTACGATGAACTCAAGTGGAGTACAAGCATTTAGTATACGACTTATTGCATAATAAGTTATTTTAACTGAATACAAGCAATTGTGTGAGTATTCAATTAGTTTTTGTTTTATTTGAAGAGAATATATGCAATTTAACTTTAATCTTGTCTATATGAAGGCTTTTTAATATAATACTCTGATTATACACCTAATGTTTGCTATATTGATGTACTTCATTCGAAAATTGAAATTTGGTGATCTATTAGGGACATTTGAAAGCGTTTTAATGTAATACCTATAATTACACATCATTTATCAGTACATCTATCAATTTTAAGAGAATAGGCTCTTTTAGAGATTGATTTATGACATATCAATGAATTTGAGTTGAATAGTGACGTTTTTGCAGCTATTCATTGCATTACGTTGAATTCAAGTGGAGTACAAGCATTTAGTGTACGATTTATTGCATAATAAGTTATTTTAACTGAATTCAAGCAATTATGTGAGTATTCAATTAGTTTTTATTGTATTTAAAGAGAATATATGCAATTTGATATTAATTTTGCCTATATGAAGGTTTTTTAATATAATACTCTTATTACACACCTAATGTTTGTTATATCGATGTATTTCAATCGAAAATTGATATTTGGTGAACTATTTGGATTATTTGATTGCGTTTTAATGTAATACCTTTAATTACGCATCTATTTATCAGTATATCGATTAATTTTAAGAGAATAGACACTTTTTAGGGTCTGATTTATGATATATCAATGAATTTGAGTTGAATAGTGACGTTTTTGCAGCTATTCAATGCATTACGTTGAATTCAAGTGGAGTACAAGCAGTGAGAGTACGATGCATTGCATAATATTTTATTTTAACTGAAAACATGCTATTGTGTGGGAATTCAATTAGTTTTTATTGTATTTAAAGAGAATATTTGTAATTTGACTTTAATCATATACATATGAAGGTTGTTTAATATAATACTCTGATTACACTACTAAAATTTGCTATATTAATGTATTTTAATCGAAAATTGAAATTTGGTGATCTATTAGGGACATTTGATTGCGTTTTAATG